>SJYX01013029.1:120193-290627 GCA_006410675.1 Oreotragus oreotragus | reverse complement strand
TTTTGTTGACTGTATAGAGCTACTCCATCTTTGGCTGCAAAGAATATAATCAATCTGATTTCGGTGTTGACCATCTGGTGATGTCCATGTGTAGAGTCTTCTCTTGTGTTGCTGGAAGAGGGTGTTTTTATAACCAGTGCATTTTCTTGGCAAAACTCTATTAGTCTTTGCCCTGCTTCAGGAAGTCAAGAAACACATGCATCTAGAGGTGGAATTATCATCATCATGCCCATTGACCAGACTAGAATACTGAAGTTAAGGTACTTGATCAAAGTCACACAGATAAGCATGTGAAAAGCCACAAATCCAGGGTAATAGTCCTCAAATTGTGTGTTTTTGCTCCATACCCACTGGGAGTGGTGGGTGGTGATCTGGCAACAATGCTTAAGCAGAAACAAGCAGTATTCAGGCTTAAATTGAAGTAAGTAAGGAAAACCGGCAGAACATTCAGCTACGATCTAAATCTAAATCTAAATGGATTAGGTCTGTTAGCCTGAAGAACTATGGATGGAAGTTTGTAACATTTTATGAGAGGTGGTCACCAAAACCATCCCCAAGAAAAACAAATGTGAGAAAGAAAAGGGGTTGCCTGAGGAGGACTTAACAACAGCTGAGAAAGGCAAAGTGAAAAGGAAAGGCAAAAGAGAAAGGGAAAGATATACCCAATGGAATGTGGACTTCCAGAGAATAGCAAGGGGATATAAGAAAGTCTNAGGGGTTGCCTGAGGAGGACTTAACAACAGCTGAGAAAGGCAAAGTGAAAAGGAAAGGCAAAAGAGAAAGGGAAAGATATACCCAATGGAATGTGGACTTCCAGAGAATAGCAAGGGGATATAAGAAAGTCTTCATAAGTGAACACTGTAAGAATTAGAGGGAAAAAGTAGAATTGTGAAGAGTATAGATCGCTTCAGAAAAATTGGAGCTACCATAAGAAGACTTCATGCAAGGATGGGCACAATAAAGAACAGAAAAGTCAAAGACCTAACAGAAGCCGATGAGATTAAGAAGAGGTGGTGAGAATGCACAGAAGAACTGTACAAACATGGTCATAAAGACTGGGATAGTGATGATGCTTGAGTCACACATGTAAAGCTTGATATACTGGAATATGAAGTCAAGTGGGCCTTAGGAAGTATCACTACAAAGAATGATAAGAGAGGTGATGGAATTCCTGCCGAGCTATTTAAAAATCCTAAAGAATGACGCTGTAAAAGTAATGCATTAAATATGTCAGCAAATTTGGAAAACTCAGCAGTGGCCACAGTGCTGGAAAAGGTCAGTTTTCATTCCAATNACAAAGAATGATAAGAGAGGTGATGGAATTCCTGCCGAGCTATTTAAAAATCCTAAAGAATGACGCTGTAAAAGTAATGCATTAAATATGTCAGCAAATTTGGAAAACTCAGCAGTGGCCACAGTGCTGGAAAAGGTCAGTTTTCATTCCAATCCAAAGAAAGGCAATTCCAAAAAATGTTCATCCTATCATGCAATAGAGCTCATCTCACTTGCTAGCAAGGTAATGCTCAAAATCCTTCAAGCTAAGCTTCAACAATACATGAACTGAAAACTTCCAGATGTACAAACTGATTTGAGGAACCAGCCATCAAATTGCCAACATCCATTGGATCTTAGAGAAAGCAGGAGAATCTACCATGGTCCAGCCCCGAATGGATCCAGGGTATTCTCTGGGGAACGTCATCAGCAACTGAAAAGAAATTAACAAGAGATCTAGAGGGAGATCAAGAGGGAATATTACAGTTAAGAAAATAGAGGAGAAAAGAGATCTATAGTTCTTGGTTTACGCAGAAAGCCAATAAAGTCTCAAACAAGAGACTTGCACTGTTCAAGTAGGCCACAGGCGCCCACTTGAATAATGGAGGGTGCCCCTCCTTGGGCTCCCTCTCACGTGGATCTTAGAAGCCCGGGCAGAGAAGTGAACTCAGAGGGCCCCTGTGCTCCAGGGATTCAGCCTGAAAACAAAGAGGATAATAACGACATGGGGAGACCAAGCTTCATCAAGCAAGGTCCAAACTTTATTTTTTCCAAGGAGCTTATATACCTTGAGTTTTACATAGAAAGTAATGGGAAGCACAGCGTCATGCAGGGGCAGCAGTCCTGAACTTTACTGAGACCACACTTTCTTTCTGCACTGCTTCCAATATACAAAGTTCTCAGGTGATTTACATCATCTTCTGGCCAAGAGGCCTGCTAACATTTTATGACCCTTTCTGATAATGATTAGTCAACCAGAAAACTTATTTTCTCCAAAGGTGATTATTCTAAAGTCAGGCGCCACTCTCTGAAAGCACTAGATAAGGTTACATTCCTATAGGTTAAGAGTGAAGTAGGCTATAACACAATAAACTGTGGAAAATTCAGAAAGAGATGGGAATGCCAGACCACCTAACCTGCCTCTTGAGAAATCTGTATGCAGGTCAGGAAGCAACAGTTAGAACTGGACATGGAACAACAGACTGGTCCCAAATAGGAAAAGGAGTACATAAAGCTGTATATTGTCACCCTGCTTATTTAACTTATATGCAGTGTATATCATATGAAATGCTGGACTGGAAGAAACACAAGCTGGAATCAAGATTGGCAGGAAAAAATATCAATAACCNTGAGAAAAAAATGCAGCTTGGGCAACAATGATGTGGCTAAGGCCAATCTCTTTCTATAAGTAGAGTGCTTAGTATAGAAACAATTTGTTGTATGTTTTACTGTTCATAATTATTTAGAAGTGAGTGATACACACAGTAATGTCTGTCTCTTATACACATCTAGATGTGTATAAGAGACAGCTAAAAAGCCTCTTGATGAAAGTGAAAGAGGAGAGTGAAAAAGTTGGCTTAAAGCTCAACATTCAGAAAATGAAGATCATGGCATCTGGTCCCATCATTTCATGGGAAATAGATGGGGAAACAGTGGAAACAGTGTCAGACTTTATTTTTGGGGGCTCCAAAATCACTGCAGATGGTGACTGCAGCCATGAAATTAAAAGACGCTTACTCCTTGGAAGGAAAGTTTTGACCATCCTAGACAGCATATTCAAAAGCAGAGATATTACCTTGCCAACAAAAGTCCGTCTAGTCAAGGCTATGGTTTTTCCTGTGGTCATGTATGGATGTGAGAGTTGGACTGTGAAGAAAGCTGATCACTGAAGATCTGATGCTTTTGAACTGCGGTGCTGGAGAAGACTCTTGGGAGTCCCTTGGACTGCAAGGAGATCCAACCAGTCCATCTTAAAGGAGACCAGTCCTGGGTGTTCATTGGAAGGACTGATGCTGAAGCTGACACTGAAACTCCAATACTTTGGCCACCTCATGCGAAGAGTTGACTCACTGGAAAAGACCCTGATGTTGGGAGGGATTGGGGACAAGAAGAGAAGGGGACAACAGAGGATGAGATGGCTGGATGGCATCACCGACTCGATGGACGTGAGTTTGAGTGAACTCCGGGAGTTGGTGATAGACAGGGAGGCCTGACGAGCTGCAGTTCATGGGGTCGCAAAGAGTCGGACACGACTGAGTGACTAAATTGAACTGAACTGAGATGTAGCCCACCAGGCTCCTCTGTCCATGCAATTTTCCAAACAAGAATACTGGAGTGGGTAGGCATTTCCTTCTCCAGGGAATCTTCGCAACTCAGGGATTGAACCTATATCTCCTGGATTGGCATGCGGATTCTTCACCACTGAACCACCAGGAAGCCCTACTTATAAATTAGCATGTACTAAAATTAATGTAAAAAGAAATGTCTCCAAATGGCAAACCATTTCAAAATTGTTATTCATGATGACCATCCTTTCCTCCCTTTGCAAAATGTCAGAATAGTTCTTTGGAGATAACATGTCAGGCTTTGGAGTAAGATTTTTTTTTTTGTGATAAGGAGTGTTGGTAGCAGATGTATGGGTGCCATGTGAAATAGTTACAAGAAACTTTCTGAAGATGATATGATTTTTTTTTACCTGAAAATAACTGAATTTTGATAGTGACCTAAAAACACTGCAACATTTTGATGAGCTTGATATGAATTTAACCAAATCATCATGGTGCTCACATTTGAGACATACTCCTAAGAAAATCTCTTCACTTAAAGTATCTGCCTCAGATCTTGGGAAGCAGCTGCAAGTTTGCACGGTTTCAATGGATCCCTCAGCTACTGTCTGGGAATCCAAACATCCTCAAAGGTACCTTCTGACCCTGGTGATAGGTGTCTTAGTCATATCTACCATACAGATTGAAATAGCAAATTAATTTCGTATGTTTGGCTTGTAGCTTATTTTATAGCTCCTTTATTATAGCAGGTCTGTACTGTCAAGGCTCCAATGATAAATATGTTTTGTGCCCAGCACAATAATCTCTATCACCAACAAAGATGATAATTTATTTCATGCTTCATTACAGCTATCATTTAGTGAATTGTTTTCAATGCTCATCTTAATGTATTAGTAGATATTTATAAACACACACAGGGTGTAGGAATACCATATTTTTTTTTCTCGGCAGACTATCTGATGTTTCTTAGCTAATGAGAGATTAAATGAGAAATCTGATCACTGCATGGATCATCTCTGCCTGTGAAGTATTGCTGGTATTCTCAATTCCAACATCATCTCAAAATGACACCAAAGCCCTAGGAGAGGCATCGCATAAATTTACAAACTGTCAGTATCACACTTTTTCTCTCACATACACAGGCTTAGTTACCTACAAGTTTTCTAAAACTCTTTTTTGGTTATGCTGCTCCTGTCTTTAAATTTTGCAATGGTTGCCATTATTTGAATTGAGATGGTGACTGTCACTTTCTTTGGACTAGAATTAAAATTTCTGAACCAAGTATTAGCCATTTAGTAAATATTAAAACTAGTATCTTAATTGCATTGTTTACACACAGACACACACATATGGGCTTTCTAGGTGGTGCAGTGGTAAAGAATCCCTCTACCTAACAGGAGACGGGAGTTCAATCCCTGGGTTAGGAAGATCTCCTGGAGGAGGACATGGCAACCCACTCCAGTACTGTACCACCTGGGAAGTCCTGCCAAGACCATGTCATCCCAGAAATGCAGCCCAGATCCAGGAACATGATAAACTCTACAGAGCCCATCAAGCTCACTCAATCCAAACCAACTACTCATTCGAAAGGCAAGCTATTGGAAGCCCTCAATTTAGACACCATAATATTGGGTTCTCAGTGTCATGCAGGCTCATACTGACTTACTAACACCATCTAAATGATGTTTATTATGCACTTGCTGTGTGTCTGACATTGTATCCAACACTAAGGACATACTGATGAATAAAACAGATTCCATCTTTTCTAAAAGTCTTTCTAAATGTTGTTGGCAACACACTGCTGGATAGTAAATACACATTTGGATAATAAGTCCTCTGCTGGCAGTTTGATGCTTTCCTGGAAAACACATTAGAATATTTTGTATCACAGTATACCTTTCACAAATGTGAAATGTAAATTAATTGATTTTCACAGATATACTTTTATGTTACATTTTTAAGGTTTAACATAAGCTGTAAGGAATAATGTGGTCAATTTATCTTGACTAACATACTGTTAGGGTAGAGTTTGTCCTAACTAATTTTTATAAATAAAATGCTATTCTTTTTATGTGCTAAATTTATTTATTACTATTATATTGAATTTTATCAAAATGTCAGAAAAATAATGTTTCATAATATATTCACTAAATATAAAAGGAATCAATATCCTTCTATTCTTATTATATAAAATTATTTTGTATTTATTATACATATCCTTTTATTTTCAAATTTCAAATAATTGAAAATAAGATTTTTATTGGAGGCTCAATCCATTTTACTTTAATTCTTCAGAGTGTTATTTATTATGAAGCTATGTCAATAAATCACATAAATTCATTCATAAATGAGTGATGAGATTTCTTGTCATTTTCAAAGTACAGTGACCTTTCTTATATTGCAAGGAGCATTTCCAGAACAGGGCAAAATACTCCTTTCAATGTGAAAAGATGTCATTCAACAGTACATAACTAGATGCAAGTCAGGGTATTGCTAAGTTGTACAACCTGCACACTTCATACTAATTTTTTCAGAGAGACAGCAGAATAATCAATTGGCAATATTCTCTAATCTGAAGGCACACTTGGAGATTGTCTCAGTGGCATACAAAGTGGAGGTTTAATTACTATCTATGTACTAGCAGATATTTTTATATTGTAGTTGGATAAAACAATTGGCTTTTCATTTAAATAATGATTATTCTAAAAAACAATATAAACTTGAAATAGCATTTGGTTCCTAACTGGCATAGTTTCAGCTATCTGATCAACAAGGACAGGTATTGTCACATGAACAAAAGAAGCTGCACAAAGATGACAATCCACTTACCACATTAATTAGAGGAAACAGTTGGAAGTTGATAATATGTCTTTGAATTTTGATTCAGTGGTGAAGAAAAGAATTAAAATGGAAAATACAGTCAAATTTTGCCTCTAAAGATACATTTTTCCAGCATGATATATACATCTATGCTACAGAATGCTGATTTTCAAGGAAAGGTACTCAGGTAAATATCCAATGGGGGCAAGAGAAAAGTTATTAAAAAAATAATTTCTTTAGGTGGTTGATAATGCCAAACAAAAAGTCAAGATTCTGTCAACATAACCTAATACTTCAGAATCAAACGATCATGGTTCCAAGTGCAAGACTATCAGGATTTCTAAGAACTGTACTGTCATCAAAATGATTTCATTGTCAAGAAATTGACTTTTTACTACCCTCACTGGAAGACAGTCAATCATGTATTACTCGACATGTTTTGGAATAGCATCAAATTTCCTCAACAGAACATAAATGTTTCCCAGCACTGAGAGTCTGATTAAAAAGCAGTTACTATTATCAGTCCTATTTGTGCTCCGTTGCTCAGTCATATCTGGCTCTTTGTGACCCCAAGGACAGTAGCCTGCCAGACTCTTCTGTTCACGGGAGTTTTCAGGCATAGATACTGGAGTAGATTGCCATTTCCTCCTCCAGGGGATCTTCCTAACCCAGTGATTGAACCCACGTCTCCTGTGTCTCCTGCATTGGCAGGCAGATTCATTACCACTCAGCCATTTGGGAAGCTGATGTTGTATGGAGTACATTCTCAGAAATGGGAACTTAGGTAGTAGAGATCTCTGATGACCCTCTGTAGGTGGTATACTTTAGAACTGTGGGTTTGTAGTTATTGAAGTACACAGATGCAGAACGGATGGGCTGTGTGCAGAAATACGTAAATAAGTAACGCTTAACTTCCTTTTCAGAGTCCAAAAACTTACTTGAAGTTAACCACAGATGAGAGAACTGCTTCATAACCTATAAAAAGCCTTTTAAAAATCCTAATTATGCCAACTTTTTAAGAAATGCCGAATGGTGATGATTTGGAAAGAGCTAGAAAGGAACCAAACCTAGAAAAAGGGCATGTCCTTCCCTAAGTCCAAATTGACTGCACATGCACTTATTTAGCTTTCATTACAAAATAGTCTCATTTCCTTATTCATAAAATATGGAGCATTCTGATGTTGGTTTTTTTTTTCCTTCTTCTTTCTATACTGAGAATAAAACATTAACTTTGTCTTAAGAAAGTCACAGATATATACCAGCCTTAACTCTGCTGCTAATTAATGCTATCAAAAGACCTAGCAGGAGTTTCTGCAGCCTTTTTATCTCTGCATGATGAGTGGCTTCAAATAGCTCCCATCTCCCCTTACCAGTTGGATGTCATCTAAAAACTGAATAATAGCAGCAACTGTTCTTAGGAAAAATACTGCAGCCACTTCCTCTAGAATATAAAGTAAAAGAAAATGGGCAGCACGTAATTATCTAATGGCCAGGTTTTTTCCAAGGTAGTTGTAAGGTCAAGATTAGCTGGGAAAGTAACACGAGAATATTTTTCTGCTTTGACAGTAAGCAAAAAACAAAAAACCTCTTTACTTGAAACTCTTTCATGTAATTATTTCCATACTCTTTTTTTCTATACACACACCACCCACACTCACACATAATTCTTGCTCACCATTTTAATTTTAGAAAGAAATGTTCTCTGCCTTCCTTAGCTGTGTATATTAACAATGTCTGAAATGCTTCAAGGTGAATTAGTTTTAGGATTATATTGCACTATACTACAGGAAAACATGATATAAGGTTTTTTGTAAAACATCTCCAGGATCTTTGCAATAAAATTCCTTTAAGAGGATAAGCCAAAGCTTACATGTTACTGTCACATTCTATATGATACTTTATGTAGAATATCATTAGAGGATACACTTAATTTTGTGCAGATACATAAATGACTCATCTTTTCCAACTGTACTTAAAAAACCATGTCTTCTAAATGCAACTCACATCATTTCCAAAGTCTTTTATTTTTCTATTTTGCTATTAAGAATCAATTTATCCTATAAATGACTTGATTTCTAGTTTTAGTAAGTTGACGAGGTAAATCATTTTACTCTAAGAATTATAGAATAGTTTGCATGGTTTTGTGAGCTAAAATTTTTAGGAAAGAAGTTGGAAACATACAAAATAATTCCACATGCTCCACAATATTCCAAATAAGAACTAAAGTGAAAAATTTCTGACCAACTCTAGCAATTAAAGAATATTTAATCCACTATAATTTTCAATAGGATCTAGGGGAAAAAGTCACTGGTATATGATTCCATTATCATCACAAATCAAAAAACATAGTACCATGGTTTGAAATAGCAGGGGTTTTTTTTAGGGTTTTTTTAAAATAGAAAGTTATAATAGCTATTGAATAAGTAATCAGTATTTGGAAAAATATTTTAACTAATCTTTTCCCCTCCTTTCTCAGAAGCTAAATTGTTTGCTATTTCTGAGACTAATACCATTGTACTTGTTGGATAATTTACAGTAAACACACATCCTCTTAATCACATCACAGAAACTTAAATAGATTTGTAAAACCATTAAAAAATCAATACTTAGCTTTTAGGTGATGAATTAATTAATGGAGTGTGAATGCTTAAAGTCTGTATTACCCAGCATGCACTATGGCTTTTCATAATATCACTGTCAATGGGAACAGTATGCAAAGTAATGTAATGTAACTAGCAGGGAAGTGCTGATAAAAATATATCAATCTCTGCCACTCAATGAGAATATTCCAGTAAAAACTTCCTTTTGGTAAGAAATACAATTCAATATTTTTCTGTTATGTAAAATGATGGAAGAAAGAAGCATTGTTGACAAATAAAATCCAGATAAAAAATAATCAGAAATGTCCCAACTCTTTTTAATTAATCAAGCAATAGATGATGATACATGTAATGGCAAGATACAAAATTATGGAGGTCTGTAAAAACTGGGGAATGAGACTTTACTTGTTTCCTCCATTAAAGTTTTTTAAAAGCCTTTTTCGGAAAAATAGATCACATTTTCCTATTTTCATTTGTGTTTATTCTATCCTAACCGTCTTCCAGTGCTTCTTTCCACTTCTTTTAAAACTTCTTGTTCAAAGATACCAACCAAGGGACTTCCCTGGAGGTCTAGTGGTTGACTCTAAGCTTCCAGTGCCTTCACTGCAGGGGGTGCTGGTTTGATCCCTTGTCAGGGAACTAAGATCCCATATGCTGTGCACTGGACACCCCCCCCCCAAAAAAATACCAATTAAGATTTCTACAGAAAAGTGTAGTCATATATTGGATATTGGTTGCTGCCTTCAATAACTTACATTCTAGCTGCATAACATTATAAAGTAGACCAATATTAACAACATAGGAGTAATGGAAATGGAGGAAGTTATATGTTTAAGGTGGCGAAACACATAATTTTGGTGACAATTTTTAAGAACAAGTTACAAACATAAAATTAAATATGAGGGTTTTTTACTTTTGCTATAATTTCAGCCAGACCTAGGTTGTCACTGAGAACAACCATTAAAGCTGAGAAAGTTTTCTTTAAAAGGAATCTGTTAAAAGAAACTAGGAAACTGTTGTGGCAAACAAGACTTTAGGGCAAACAATCTGATGATAGGAAAACATATAGAGAAGAAAGAATTCAACTTTAACTTCAGAAATTTTGTCAATTCTGGATATAGGGGAAAAGATTTAGTTAGGATCCAAAGTGTTGGACAGAGAACTCCTACTAAGAGGCAGAATAATAAGTAGAGATTTTGGCAATCTTGCAGGAACAGAGACCAAAATTACAGCCTCACAGACCCTAATTCAGTAAAAAATCAGTAACGAAAATAACAAAAAGTACTCAACTTTTAGCAAACTAAGCTTTACATTTCTAAATAATATGTTGGTCAAATAAGATATCAAAGGGAAATTTAAAAGAAACATTTTTGTGTGATAATGAAAATTAGATATCAGATGATTAGGATGCAGCTTACTCCTTGAAAGAAAAGTTATGACCAACCCAACAGCATATTAAAAGGCAGAGCCATTACTTTGCCGACTAAGGTCCATCTAGTCAAGGCTATGGTTTTTCCTGTGGTCATGTATGGATGTGAGAGTTGGACTGTGAAGAAGGCTGAGTGCCAAAGAATTGATGCTTTTGAACTGTGGTGTTGGAGAAGACTCTTGAGAGTCCCTTGGACTGAGAGGTAGCCTCTTGATGAAAGTGAAAGAGGAGAGTGAAAAAGTTGGCTTAAAGCTCAACATTCAGAAAATGAAGATCATGGCATCCGGTCCCATCACTTCATGGGAAATAGATGGGGAAACAATGGAAACAGTGTCAGACTATCTTTTTGGGCTCCAAAATCACTGCAGATGGTGACTGCAGCCATGAAATTAAAAGACACTTACTGCTTGGAAGAAAAGTTATGGCCAACCTAGATAGTATATTGAAAAGCAGAGACATTACTTTGCCAACAAAGGTCCGTTTTAGTCAAGGCTATGGTTTTTCCAGTGGTCATGTATGGATGTGAGAGTTGGACTGTGAAGAAGGCTGAGTGCCAAAGAATTGATGCTTTTGAACTGTGGTGTTGGAGAAGACTCTTGAGAGTCCCTTGGACTGCAAGGAGATCCAACCAGTCCATTCTGAAGGAGATCAACCCTGAGAATTCTTTGGAAGAAATGATGCTAAAGCTGAAATTCCAGTACTTTGGCCACCTCATGCAAAGAGTTGACTCATTGGAAAAGACCCTGATGCTGGGAAGGATTGGGGGCAGGAGGAAAAGGGGATGACAGAGGATGAGATGGCTGGATGGCATCACCGACTTGATGGACATGAGTCTGAGTGAACTCCGGGAGATGGTGCTGGTCAGGGAGGCCTGGCGTGCTGCAATTCACGGGGTGGCAAAGAGTCAGACACAACTGAGCAACTGAACTGAACTGAACTGTGAAATGTTAGTGGAGAAGGAAACAGCAACCCACTCCAGCATTCTTGCCTGGAGAATTCCATGGAGAGAGGAGCCTGGCAGGCCATAGCCCATGGGGTCACAAAGAGTCGAACATGACTGAGCAACTAACACACACACACGGAACGTTAAAGTGTATACACAGGTAGAGGCTTTAACTGTGTTTGTGCAGTTTGGTGATCACCATGAGAAAAGCATGCACTGACTGGCCTCTGCCCCTACAACCTAGTGCTAGTGAGCAGACCTTAATCCAGCTCCCAACTCAAGCCAAGCTCAGACCATACAAGACCTGAAACACAGGGTAGATGCACTCAGTGTAGACCACACTTTCCCTACATGAGAATGAATGCTTCTTGGTCATTCAGTTTGGGTGGTAGTTTGTTATGCAGCATTATTGTGAGCAGTCCCTGACTGAGACTGTAGGGCTGGAATTCAGAAAAGGTATCTCAACTAGAGATTCAGCTTTAGAAATTATCAACTCTTAGAGGATAGTCTGTGTATTTGTTTATTTACTCATTCATTCAGCAAATATGGTTGATTCTAGACTGGGTACTTATTCATTGGTATGGAGGAGACTGTCCAAGATCCTCATAGAAATAGGTCTCTTGGCAACTTTCCCAGGGAGAATTTGCAGAGCAAGAAAGTGCTGTCAAAAACAGGGCCTTAGGGATTGCTAGCCCATAAAAGAGAGTCTGAGAAGTCCTTCTGAGTGTACCAGGAGACACAGGTGAAAGTGGTATTTCATCTGGGAGAAGAGGCCTTCAAATAGGAACGTTAACTGGTGGTTGGTGCAAAGACAGAAGGTGGGTTCCGGTCTAAAAAAGTCATTATAAGCACTATTTGATTGCCTGAGGGTCATTAGAATGATGGGCCAGGGTTGGGTTCTGACAGTCATGTGTTGACTTCTGTATTAGTCAGCTTGGGCTGACATAACCAAATGCCACAGATGCTGTGGCTTGAACATCAGAAATTTATCTTCTCACAGTTCTGGAGGCTCAGAGTTCAAGATCAGGGTGCTGTTAGTGTGGGTTTTTTATGAGGGATCTTTTCCTAGCTTGTATACAGCACCCTCTTATTCTGTCCCCACACGGACTTTCCTCTGTGCACATGGAAAGAAAGACGTCTCTGGTGTCTCTTCCTGTTTGTATAAGACACAAGTCCTGTCAGATTAAGATACCACCCTTATGACCTAATTTAACCTTAATTACCTCCTAAATGGCCCTCTTTCCAAACACGGCCGCACGGGGGGTTAGGGCTTCAACACAGGAATTTTGAAGGGCACCTAATTCAGTTCATAATGGTGTCAGGAGACTTTGTTCTGGTTCCATCCTTACCACTGCTTAGACCACCCCCTGAAATTTCTCTAGGACTCCCTATCCTGATTAAAGGCACAGTGCCCACCTCATGTACCTGCCTCAGGATTGCTGCAAGGAAAAAGTAAAATACAGGGAGATACAATTCCTTGTATCTCCAGGGCACATCGGGGGTACAGTCAAGGTTTCCTTAGTTGTGAAAGGGATCCTGGATAACCACCATTACCAAATTCTGCCCTCTCTTTCCCTGGGTCCTAGATGGGCGTCTGTTTTCATGTTGGCTTTTCACGCCTCTTCCCTGCTGCTTCTGGTTGCCTTCTCCATGTGTCCTCCTTGGGGAGAGGGGCACCTTAGAATCTGTATGTGAATTCTTTATAAACCATGCATGTCATGATATTCTGAGATGTTTACTGGTCACAGTGTGACATAGGGAAAGAGCCCTAGCTATGCAGTCAGCCAGGCCTGGATTCATATCATGGGTCAACCACAGACTGTCTAGAGCCTTAGAAAGTTACCTAACAAATTACTTTGATTCCTTACCTGACAAATATTGAAAGCAGTACCACCTAGGTGTATGGCAAGTGAAGTGAAAGTGTTAATCACTCAGGTGTGTCTGACTGTTTGTGACCCCATGGACTTCAGTCTGCCAGGCTCCTCTGTCTATAGAATTCTTCAGGCAAGAATATTGGAGTGGGTAGCCATTGTTTTTTCCAGGGAATCTTCCCGACCCAGGGATCTAACCCAGGTCTCCTGCATTGCAGGCAGATTCTTTACTGTTCCAGCCACCAGGGAAGCCCACCTGTGTAGAGATGGCAACTAAAAGACATAGCAAATGGATATAAAACACAACAGTGAATGGCTGAAAATTTCCTTGACTTAACTTTAAGAATCTGGATGCCTGGTATTCATCTTTGAGCTACTTGCTGAGCTATGATGCTCTGCAATGTGACACCCCTCCCAACATTGCAACTGGTCTGCTGCGCCAACCCCTGTAGAGATGGTCCTTGGGAAAGTAAAGTTGATTCGGCATTGTCCACCACTTGGCAATGTCTCCAGAGGCAGGAAAGCACATCAGGGCCTTGAGCTGATCCCTTAAAGGAATGAGTCCCGTGGAAGCAGGGACGTGGAGCTAGAGGGGTCTAGGAGAAACAGAAGCTAGCCCCCTGGAAACCCAAAAGGTGGATGATGCTGGGATTCCCACTGTATGTTTACTGGAGGTTCAAGTCTCATTTCCTTTGAATCTCAGGGACAGGATAGGATGGAAGCAACCTAAGTGTCTATCAACAGATGAATGGATAAAGAGGTATGTGTGTATGTGTGTATATATAAATATATATACATACACACACAATGGGAATTTTACTCAACCATAAAAAGAATGAAATTCTGCCATTTGCAATAATATACATGGACCTAGACTGTGTTGTGCTTAGTGAAATAAGACAAGAGAAAAAGGCTTTATCTTAATACATATGTGAAATGTGAAAAATAAAACAAATAAATGAATATAACAAAACAGAATCTGACTCACAGATATAGAGAACAAACTAGTATTTCCAGTGGGGAGAGGAAAGGGAGGAGGGGCAAGATAGGGATAGGAGACTGAGAGACACAAACTACTATACATAAAATAAATAAACCACAAGGATATATTGTACAGCACAGGGAATATAGTCAATATCTTATAATAACTTTAAATGGAGTATAATCTATTTAAATATACTATTTGTACACCTGAAACTAATATAATATTGTAAATCAACTATACTTCAATAAAAAAAGGATAGGATAGGATACCCAAGCTGATAGTGCCCAGACTTATATTGCCTCTGAGGAAAAATAAACTGAGTTTAGCCACAGCTTCAGAAGTTTGCTCTGTAAATCAGCTCCAGATCTGTGGTGGTTGTGGTATGTACAGTTCATACTGCTACAGAAGCTTTGTGTCATCTGCACATTTAAAGTATATTCACCAGAAGGCACTAGAATTCAGCAAAATCCATTAATTCTTTCCCATATTCCCAATGTGTCTAAAAATCTCCTCTCTATACTACAGAACAGCACTGACCAGTTTCATAGCAGCATTTTTGAAAACAGAGCTTGGTGTGGAACCTTGGCAGTTTCATGAACTATTTCACACATTAAAAAAAATACATTGTCCCTATATGCAAAGTTCAAAAAATAAGGATAAAATGAGCATATGTATTTACTATTCAGCTAAAGCATCAAGACATTATAAATAACTGTGTGTCCCTCCCTAATTGTATTTCTTCCCCTCCTTCCCAGAGATAACCTCTGATCAAAAAATTTTGTCATTTTCTTGCTTCTCTTCAGTGTTTGCTACATTTCTCTACAGACTACTAAACAAAATTTTTTTAAAAAATTTTATGTAAATGGTATATTCTTCTGGAACTTGTATTACTATTTAATATTGAGAGTTTCATTTTTAAACATGGATAAACTGAATTTAGGGCTTTCCTGGTGGCTCAGTGGTAAAAAAATCCACCTGCCAATGCAGGAGATGTGGGTTCAATCCGTGGGTCAGGAAGATCCCCTGGAGAAGGAAATGGCAACCCACTCCAGTGTTCTTGCCCCGTGGATAGAGAAACTTGGCAGGCTACAGTCCACAGGGGTCACAAAAGAGTCAAACACTACTTAGCTACACAATAACAACAAAGCTGAGCTTAAAATGCATTATTGTTACACCTGGGAGTAGTTCTGAACTGACCAAAAGAGGCTGAACCACTTTTTCTCCACATCTTTCAAATTATCTTTTATTCCTATTTGTATTAAGCTTACTTGACATTTTACTCCCTTAAATCAGACAAGTCATTCCAGTGGACAGAAAAGGAAGTCCAGCAGCAGCACCAGCATGTAGTGTAGGGAGACACAGGAAGAGAAGCATGTTGTTGTGATCCCTGCACCATTCGCAGCTGTCACTCAGGCCTCCTCCCACTAAGTGCCATTTAAAAGCCTCCAAGAATCTTATTTATCACCCCCTTCGCTTCACTGTGGGAGCACCCTCACTTATGCAATAAAAATGACAACTCACCCTCCTGCAAATGCTTCAACAGGCACCAGAGGTCAAAGCCATCTCTTCCTCTTGCCTTGGAAAAAATTGCACCTGTCACTTTTCTGAAACAGATACAAAAAAAAGAAAGAAAGAAACCCAGCCATCAAAATTATCTTCGCAACAACAGACAGCTCCTTGGCTACAGAGAGGCAGCTTTCTGGCTGGGTTGGTTCTAGGACGCATGCACCCATACTGAAAGCAATTATGGGCTATTTGAAATTTCAGCTAAATATACTGCAGTCACTGATATTGAGTAAATGATTACTGATGGCTAAGTTGATGCTAAATTTATTATGAGATAGTGCTGCTTCTAAAAACGTATAGGCTAAGTCCCTTTTAAGATGATTTGTTATTTAATATGCCATAGAGTTAAATTAGTACTGTCTAAAGGGGGTAGGTTTTAGTCCCATCCATTCCCGGAGCTGTTGATGACCTGGAGATGATTTAGTTGATTTTCCCAGTTCACACACTGAAGAGTTGGGAAGCTAAGGGGCTTCTCTGAGGCCACACAGCTGGTAAGTAGCAGGAGAGGGTTAATCTTTAGCTTTGGCTTTGGTATAGAGTTGGAGGTCCTGTGAGACATCCAAGTCAGGTGTCAAGGAGGCAGTTGGATATTTTTTATGGTCCTATAGGAGAGAGGTCAGAGTTTGAGTTATAGATTTGAGGGTGAATAGTTTTGAACATTTCACTCCCACGTATTTCAACCCTGATTCTGCCAAGTGCTGCAGAGGCTGAAAAGCTTAGAATTATATTTCTCAGGATCCCTTACAGCTGGATTTCTTGATGTGATTCTGGTGATACCAATCATGTGCTCCCCAGCAACACATTTATTGTCACTTTTATGTAACTTCTACCATGAAAGTTTCAAGTATATTTACAACATTTCAGTACAGTTTTTCCCTGTTCCCAGCTTTAACAATGATTACTGACTTATGCTGTTTGCTTCGTTTGAACCCATATCTACTCCCTGCTTCTATATTATTTTAAAGCAATCTCAGAAGTATTTCATCCATAAAAATGTAGGTGTATATCTTTGGACGATAAGTATCCCTTTTTGTAGCATATCCTTAATATTCAATACCATTATCACACTAAAAAAATTAACAGTAAATCCTTCTTGTAGTAGTTGTATTGTTTCATAGTGTTGTCTCATAAAATTCTTATCATTTTCTTTTCAAATCAGGATTCAAATGATATATTGCAACTCAGTTGATAAATCTTTTAGGTTTTTCTTAATCAATAATTTCACACACACACACACAGAGAAACATATTCCCCTCCTTTACTTGTAAAAAAACTGGGTTTTTCTAGAGTTTCCAAAAGTTTGAATTTTGCCAATTGCACCCTTGATGCTTTTTTATATGTTTTTCTGTCACTTACATTTCCTTTAAAATGGTGGTTCTGTTTACAAGACTGATTAGATTCAGGTTCAGTTTTTTTGGTAAGAAAACTTCATAGAAAGTGCTGTGAACTTCACAGAAATCTTTTAAAGGGAGGCAGAAGGGTCAGAGGCGTAGTAGGAGATGTGGTTGTGGAAGTAGAGATTCAGGGGACTTGAGGAAGTGGCTATATACTATGGAAACTTCATAGTGGCCTCTGCTGCTGCTGCTGCTAAGTTGCTTCAGTCGTGTCAGACTCTGTGACCCCAGAGATGGCAGCCCACCAGGCTCCCCCGTCCCTGGGATTCTCCAGGCAAGAACACTGGAGTGGGTTGCCATTTCCTTCTCCAATGCGTGAAAGTGAAAAGTGAAAGTGAAGTCGCTCAGTTGTGTCAGACTCTTCGCCACCCCATGTACTGCAGCCTACCAGGCTCCTCCATCCATGGGATTTGCCAGGCAAGAATACTGGAGTGGGTTGCCATTGCCTTCTCCAATAGTGGCCTCTAGAAGCTGGAAAAGGCAAAGAAACAGATTCTTTTCTGGAGCCTCTGGAAGGAAGGAATGCAGTCCTGCTGACACCTTGCTTTTAGAGTCCCAGAGTGTGAGATAATAAATTTGTGTTGTTTTAAGCCACTAAACTTGTGGTAATTTATTACAGCAACAATAGGAAATTAATAGAGTAGGTAAATAACAGCTTAGCCACTCAGTCGCGTCCAACTCTTTGTGACCCTATGGACTGTAGCCTGCCAGGCTCCTCTATCCATGGGATTCTCCAGGCAAGAACACTGGAGTGGATTGCCATGCCCTCCTCTAGGTGATCTTTTCAACCCAGGGAGCGAACCCATGTCTCTAATGTCTCCTGCATTGGCAGGCAGGTTATTTATGGTTAGCACCACCTGGGAAGCCCAGACAGGCTTTTACCCATCTCCCAAATTATAAATTAATATAATATATGAAATAAATATAACTAAATTAATCCATGGTTTCTTCTAATATTTTTATGATTTTATTTTTATTTTAAATTGTTACTCTATCTGGATTTAGTTTTGATATGAAGAGTAAAGTGGGGATTCAGTTTCTTTCTTTCCAAATGGTTAGCCAATGGCTCTATACATTTATTGAGTAATTCTGCCATTCTCCCTGGACTTGAAATGCCATCTTTACCATTAACTTAGCAATCAGGACTCTGCTCTGTTCTAATCATCTATCTATTTCATATTTAGGACCAAGCTATTTAATTATTATAACTTTATAGTAAGCTTTGGGTGATATTATAAAAACTACTGATAGGGCTAGTCCACTCTTGCTACACTTACTTTACAAAATAGTTCCTGGATTTCACTTTTTAAATTTTTGATGTGGATATTAGAATCAGCGTGTCTGGCTCTACCCAGAATCCTGTTGATATTTGTGTATGATTGCTTGTGTAGGACTGCACATGCATTAGTTTAGAGAGAATTTACATATTATAGTATTAAGTGTTCCTGTTCAAAAACACAGTAAGTCTTCTCATTTACTCTTATGTCTCACAGCTTTCAAGTTTTCTAGATCTAAATTCTATGCATTTCTTCAATTTGTTCCCCTGTGTGTTGTGTATATTTGCTGCTATTGTAAATAGTATATTTCCTTCCTTAACCTTTCTCAGCTGGTTATTTTTTATAATTGGGAAAACTATTGAATCATATATTTTAATCCTAGTCAATTTTTAAAGGCCTCCAGGGAGTGACAGCCAAAAAGCTCTTTGGGCAACCAATCCCAGCATTTAATAACCTCTGAATTTGACAACAAGAGGGCAGATTTTAGTAAGTAGGAAAATTGCCTTATTTAAAAAAATAATGCTGTGTTCCATTTAAATACATTTTAGACATTTTATTTGAATAAAATATGCATACAGAGCAGTTTTAAAAGCCTGTTTTAATAAAACTTGGTCTTAAAAAATTCAAGCTGATTCATTTATTCTTAAGACTTTTGTGCTAGGTTAGGAATAACCTGAAAGTGAAAGTCAGTCAGCCATGTCCAACTCTTTGTGACCCCATGGACTTTATAGTCCATGGAATTCTCCAGTCCAAAATACTGGAGTGGGTAGCTGAGTATCCCTTCTCCAGTGGATCTTTCCAACTCAGGAATCAAATCGGGGTCTCCTGCATTGCAGGCAGATTATTTTCCTGAAGGAACCCCTGATAACAATGAGGAGACAGAGTCTAATGAGTGTGGCATAATGGGGGAGGCATTGGAGGCCTGCAAGGGGTGCAATAGAACCCACATGAGGGACCTCAGTTGGGTAGGGGGCACGAAACATCAGGATAGGGGTCAAACAGATGTGAGAAGAAACTGCACCAAAGCCCAGCTACCAACGTTGAGAGGACATTTTGGTTTTGCTAACTGAAGGACGAACAAGCAAATTAATAAAGCCTGCAAGCAAATTAGTAGTAGCTGCTCCTTTCAAGGGCAAATTGCTGAGGTTAAGAGAGGAACTCAGGAGTCGGTCACACCGCCTGCCAGTGAAAAAGACGTGCATTGCTTCCATCTTCACTGTTCTTTTAATTTTATTAAGTGCAGCTATCTCGGATTCAGTATAGGCCAAAGCTTATTTGCAATGATATTAGATTTATGATCGTAGCCCTATATCAGCCTGAAAATTCATTTGTAATTCTCATTTACATGCCTGACTTGTAGAAAGTATCTTTATTTCTTTTTATTTTTATAACATTTGCAAGTTTTAAATAGTAGACAGCTGGGATAACCTGGGCATCCTCAAGAGGATGCCCACAAAGGGCTTCCCTGGTGGCTCAGACGGTAAAGAATCTACCTGCAGTGAAGGAGACCCGGGTTCGATCGCTGGGTCAGGAAGATCCCCTGAAGATGGCTACCCACTCCAGTATTCTTGCCTGGAGAATTCCACGGACAGAGGAGCTTGGCAGGCTGCAGTTCATGGGGTCACAAAGAGTCGGACACAACCGAGGGACTAATACTTTCACTTTTTCACTTACAAAGTGAAATGGGAATGTGGCCTCCTGAGATCCCCAGAAGTTCCTTCCCACCTTAAGAAGGTGGCTGTCTGTGAGCAAAACAAAACCCAAAAGAGTTGTTATTATTTGTTTATTCATTGGTCTAGTCATCGACTGCCCCTCCATTCACCTGTCCCATTCACTCACTCACCCCACCTCCCACCCATCCTCTTCATTACTTCTTCACCCATGCAGCTTCTGACCAGCCCCTCCTCCACTCATCTGCCCTCCCCGTGACCTTCCTATCCATTTACTCATCCATCCACCCATGTCAGACGTGGGTTTGAAATCCCTCTTGAAACTCCAGTTCCCAAACCCTTGTTCTTTCTCTTGTGTTATAGTACTCTCCTCCCAGCAGGGTACAGTGGCACTAGTTCCAAGAGCCCCTGCCTCTCCTGGCTCCCTGCAGTTACTGGTCTGCACACCTCCAGGCTCAGTTGTATATTAAGGCTTAGTTGTGTATTAAGAACTTCTGTTAATTTTTATGGTGGCCTTGGAAGTCATCTGCTTCTCTGAGCTCCTGACTCCTCTGAGGAACAACTTCTATCCCACTATTCCTCTACCTTTCTGGACCTGCTTGTCTGGATCTGGAGAGTCCGAATCAGCTCTCCAGACTCCCTGATTTCACTACATCTCTTTGGGACTGTGTCTGGGGCTCCTGGAAAGCTGGTTGGATGCAACTGTGGAAAACGCTACAGTCTTCAACATCTAAAGATGTGTTATCTCACATAACAAGAAGTCAGGAGGTAGAGCCTCTCCATAGCTGGTAATTCAGTGTCTCAAGGATGTCACCACAGGTAATGTGTTCGCCATCTTCATCTTATGCATGTCAATGCTTTCCTCCCCCAGAGTTCCACACTGGCTGTTCCAGGCAATACACAGAGACATGACATCTCCTGAAGAACATTTTCTCCTTTGTGCTTCTTTTTATTTGTAAGGAAATCTTTTCTAGAAGTCCTTCAGATGTCTCCTTGCGTCCTCTTGGCCAGGACTGAGTTCCATGCCCAAACCAAAATGAGTCATTGATAAATGAGACAAAACTATAAGGCCTGACTTAGATCAGGCATAATTTGCCATAAATCATCCCCTGAACCCATGGGAGGGGACAGCTGAAATTGGGTTTTTGTTGACAAGGAAGGAGGCAGAAAAGGATGTCATATAGGGACTATAGAAACTTGGACTTATAGCTCTGTGTTTTTCATTAGGGGCTATTTTCTTCCCAGGGGACACTGGGTCTACTCCTTATCCCTCGGGGCTGCTGGGTGGGGGGGAACACTTTGTGATGTCTGAACCCATTTTTGGTCCTCATAGTAGAGTTCAGTTCAGTTCAGTTCAGTCGCTCAGACGTGTCTGACTCTTTGCGACCCCAAGAATCGTAGCACGCCAGGCCTTCCTGTCCAACACCACCTCCCGGAGTTCACTCAAACTCACATCCATCGAGTCGGTGATGTCATCCAGCTATCTCATCCTCTATCGTCCCCTTCTCCTCCTGCCCCCAATCCCTGCCAGCATCAGAGTCTTTTCCAATGAGTCAACTCTTCGCATGAGGTGGCCAAAGTACTGGAGTTTCAGCTTCAGCATCATTCCTTCCAAAGAAACCCCAGGGCTGATCTCCTTCAGAATGGACTGGTTGGATCTCCTTGCAGTCCAAGGGACTCTCAAGAGTCTTTTCCAACACCACAGTTCAAAAGCATCAGTTCTTTGGTGCTTAGCTTTCTTCACAGTCCAACTCTCACATCCATACATGACCACTGGAAAAACCATAGCCTTGACTAGATGGACCTAGAGAGGAGCTATTGGCATCTGGGATGCTGCAATGTCAGAGTGCCGAGACTGAGAAATCTTCCATCTGACATTCAGGTGTAAAGTCTGGGCTGGAGGTAGAAACCTGCGCATCATCAGTGTGTTTGTGTACTGGAAGACTTGAGAATGCAGAAGGATGAAGACCAAGGATGGAGAACCTTGGGACGTGCCAAGATTCAGAGATCGGGCAGATGCACAGACTCAGCAAGAGTTAACTCTGAAGTGGCTGGAGAGGGAGGGAGCGCCCAGGGAGAGTGGCGTCCCGGACGGCAGGACAAGAATGCTGTTCAAGGAGGGGAGAGTAATCACCTTTGTCAGTTGCTCCTTAAAAAGTGAGAAAAATAGGAACTGAGAAACAGACTGCCCTAGTTTTTCCAGAACTCCCCCAGTTTGGGCACTGCAAGTCCTCAGCCAGCTGGGATGGTTGGTCATTCTACCAGTGAGAAATGGCCATTCCTTAGCAACATATTGGTCAGGACTGATTTAGGCAAGGTAAGTTTGTGTGGAATAGTGGGGACAAGTGTGGACAAAACTGAGTGGAGTAAGTTGGCTTTAAGAGAGAAAAGGTGGATTATTGTTACATCAGGTGTGTGTGTGTGTGCGTGTGCACGCTCAGTCATGTCTGACTCTTTGCAGCCCCGTGGACTGTAGCCCTCCAGGCTCCTCTGTCCATGGGATTTTCAGGCAAGAACACGGGAGCGGGTTGCCACTTCCTACTCCAGGGGATCTTCCCGACCCAGGGATCAAACCCTTGTCTCTTGTGTCTCCTGCATTGGCAGGTGGGTTCTTTACCACTGTGCCACCTGGGAAGCCCAGGTGTTACCTCACACATGTTACAATACCATTACCTCATTATTCTTACATAAGCGTAATATCTTCTGTTATATACAAATTTTTTTTATTTTTTACAGATGAATTCTGAAGTATTTAAGAGAAAAATGTCATGTTATCTAGGACTTTCTTTAAAACACTTCAGCAAGGACAAAGCAAAGAAGTTATCTCACCTATAATAATAATAATTGTTGTTATTATTATTATTGCGGCCATGCCATGCAGCGTGTGGAATCTTAGTTCCCTGACCGGGGGTCGAGCTCATGTCCCCTGCATTGAAAGTGTGGGGTCTTGACCACTGGATGGCCAGGGAAGTCCCTCACCTATAATTATTAAGTCTGGGTGGTATAATTATGGGGTTCATTATAATATTCTCTATGTTTATATATGATTGAAATTTTTCATAATAAAAAGTTTTTAAAAATTAAAAAAAAATATGAGAAGGAAGCATGATGAACTGAAAGAATAAAACTGCTTTCATGAGATTAAGATGATTTTTACACATTTTTTTACACATCTGTGATTCTTATTTGTAATGTCTTAGTGGCATCTCTGGGAATCAAGGGCCATGGCATTAAAAGACAACCATGGGAAGTAAATCAGCAATTTTTGCCAACAGACTTGTAAAGCTTAAAGAACAGGAAACACACAACAATGGTGAGGGTGTGGTGATGTAGACGTTTGTTTAGGCTGGTAACAGTATGAAATGTCTTATTGTTCTCAAAAGCAGTTTGACAATGTGTTGATAACTCTTAAAAGCCTTCTTATTCTTTCATCGTCAAAATCTACTTCAGAGAATTCATCCTAAGGGGAAAATCCAAAGTGTGGAAAAAAGCTTTAATGCAATTCTGTATTCTAAGCACCATTATTTATCATGAAACATTGAAAATGACTTTAATTTCCAACAATAGGTGTATATAGCAGTAAAGTATGATAGAGGTACATGGTGGATTTTTATGTCCACATTAAGCATGATGTATATGAACAAAAAAATAACTCATAATGGTAAATGCAAAACTGAGGAAATGAAATTGATTGCATACCATGATCATAGTTATGAAAATAAATATCTTAAAACATACATATAAAGGCAACCTTGGGACTTCCCTGGTAGTCCAGTATTTTGGACTCCACGTTCTCCATGTTCAGTCCCGAGTCAGGGAACTAGATCCCACAGCTGCAGCTAAAGATCCTGCATGCTACAAATAAGACTTGGCACAGTCAGATAAATAAAATATTTTTTAAAAAGGCAGCCTGACAGGAAACACATCCAAATGTTAGCCAAACTATTTCTTTGTACCAGTGAAGATACAGGTGATTTTTATTCTTTGTCTTTCTTAAGGTAATGCAACTATGTTTATTTAAACTTATTTTGTTCAAGGCAACAAATACTAAATGTATAGATTTTACAACAATTCAATATTTAGATCTGTTTCTGTTCTTTTTTTTTTTTCTGATACCTTCTGTCTTCCTTTTTCCTCATTTGAAAAGTTTTCCTGGATGAGGTACATTGGCAGTAAGAAATTTATAGATGTACTTCAGAGCACCCATAAACCTCTAAGATTGTAAGATATATGTACTCTTTTTTTTGAAGAGTCTTTTAATTGGGAGTGATTTTTTAAAATAACGGTTCTTTTCATTTATTTTTCCTTAATCCTATATTGTTTTGATAACAAGAAAGAAAATAATTTTAAAAAATTTTACAGGGGATCGAAGTGCAAGGGGCAAAACCATATGTCAAATTCAAGGACAACTATGGATCAATGTAGGGACTATCAGTGGACCAGAGGATATTGACCCTCACTTCTGAACTGGGGTCAAGGGGCTCAAATGCCCTCACTGATAGATGGATCCTTTGTATCTGGCTAACCTTGAGAGAAAATAGGGGGCTCCCAAACCAATTAGATACTCATTCCTGGGGCTGTGAGAAGCCTCAGAATACAGCATGCACCTCAAGGAGCCAGAGCGGAGATCCCGAGGCATCACAGAGAGTTTCCAATCTAGTGTCATTCTAAATTCAGGCCCCTATTATGCCGTGAAAGAAAAAGCAAGTAGCATGTACTACTTCTGACTCTCAACTTTCTGTTGACCTTGTGTTTTCTGAAGATAAGAGGGCTGTTCCCTAAATTTCTGTAGTAATGTTCTCTGTTGATATCACAGGTGTTGAAAGTGAAGTCCAAGGTGGTAACTGAGATAATCTAGAAAGTCAGCATTCTTTCCCTTGGTCTTCTCTTCCATTGCCAGTCACCTCCAGGACTCCTCAGTTCCCCAGACTAATGTGATCTACATATACTGAGAGTGTCTTCACTATGTTACTGGCTGGGGGACAAATTGCTTCTTATTTTTTATGGCCCACTGCAGGAAATCACCACTTTTGAGAAATCATCTTGGCCCACCCCAGCCCCCACCACGCATGCAGAGTTAATGACTGTATAGCTTCTCACAGCACACTGTGCTGCTGCTGCTGCTGCTAAGTCGCTTCAGTCATGTCCAACTCTGTGCGACCCCGTAGATGGCAGCCCACCAGGCTCCCCCGTCCCTGGGATTCTCCAGGCAAGAACACTGGAGTGGGTTGCCATTTCCTTCTCCAATGCATGAAAGTGAAAACTGAAAGTGATGTTGCTCAGTCGTGTCAGACTCTTAGCGACCTCATGGACTGCAGCCCACCAGGATCCTCCATCCATGGGATTTTCCAGGCAAGAGTACTGGAGTGGGGTGACATTGTCTTCTCCCACAGCACACTGTAGCTTCTCAGTAAATAATCATTGTAAAACTTAAGAAAGAATGTAGATTTTCTTCATCATGAGTTCTCATTTCTCAGTTACTCTGTGAACTAACAGCATCAGTCATAAGGGAGTTTAATGTAAAAACAGCTCCCAGGGGTCTCCTATCTCTTGAATGAAGCTGTCTTTGGGTTGGGTCCAGGAAGCTGCCTTTTATAAGATGCCCCCAGGGGACTTTTCTGCACAGTGAAGTATAAGAACCATTGGCTACGGTAAAATGGTGCTTCAGGCCAGCTTTCAACCAGTCTCTGAAATGTTTATAGCCATCTGAAACTTTGCTCAGAAATATTTACTTGATAAGACATTACCAAAAAGAGGGGTGTAAATCACAGAAGAAATCAAAAAAGAAATCAAAATATGCATAGAAATGAATGAAAATTAAAACACAACAATCTAAGACCTGTGGGACACTGTAAAAGCAGTGCTAAGGGGAAGGTTCATAGAAATATAAGCATACCTCAAGAAACAAGAAAAAAGTAAAATAAATAACCTAACTCTACATGTAAAGCAACTAGAAAAAGAAGAAATTACAAACCCCAGGGTTAATAGAAGGAAAGAAATCTTGAAAATTAGGGCAGAATAAATGCAAAAGAAACAAAGGAATATAGAAATATAAGCATACCTCAAGAAACAAGAAAAAAGTAAAATAAATAACCTAACTCTACATGTAAAGCAACTAGAAAAAGAAGAAATTACAAACCCCAGGGTTAATAGAAGGAAAGAAATCTTGAAAATTAGGGCAGAATAAATGCAAAAGAAACAAAGGAAACCATAGCAAAAATCAACAAAGCCAAAAGCTGGTTCTTTGAGAGGATAAATAAAATTGACAAACCAGTAGCCAGACTCATCAAGAAACAAAGGGAAAAAAATCAAATCATTAAAATTAGAACTGAAAATGGAGAGATCACAACAGACAACACAGAAATAAAAAGGATCATAAGAGACTACTATCAGCAACTATATGCCAATAAAATGGACATCTTGGAAGAAATGGACAAATTCTTAAAAATTACAACTTTCCTAAACTGAACCAGGAAGAAATAGAAAATCTTAACAGACCCATCACAAGCACAGAAATTTTACCAAGGGAACATTTCATGCAAAGATGGGCTCAATAAAGGACAGAAATAGGATGGACCTAACAGAAGCAGAAGATATTACGAAGAGGTGGCAAGAATACATGGAAGAACTGTACATAAAAGATCTTCATGACCCAGATAATCATGATGGTGTGATCACTCACCTAGAGCTAGGCATCCTGGAATGTGAAGTCAAGTGGGCCTTAGGAAGCATCACTATAAACAAGGCTAGTGGAGGTGATGAAATTCCAGTTCAGCTATTTCAAATCCTGAAAGACGATGCTGTGAAAGCGCTACACTCAGTAGGCCAGCAAAATTGGACAACTCAGCAGTGGCCACAGGACTGGAAAAGGTCAGTTTTCATTCCAATCCCAAAGAAAGGCAATGCAAAGAATGCTCCAACTATCGCACAACTGCACTCATCTCACACGCTAGCAAAGTAACACTTAAAATTCTAAGCTAGGCTTCAGCAATATATGAACCGTGAACTTCCAGATGTTCAAGCTGGTTTTACAATATATGCCAATAAAATGAACAACTTGGAAGAAATGGACACATTCTCAGAAAAGTACAACTTTCTAAAACTGAACCAGGAAGAAATAGAAAATCTTAACAGACCCATCACAAGCACAGAAATTGAAACTGTAATCAGAAATCTTCCACCAAACAAAAGCCCAGGTCCAGACAGCTTCACAGCTGAATTCTACCAAAAATTTAGAGAAGAGCTAACGACTATCTTACTCATACTCTTCCAGAAAATTGCAGAGGAAGGTAAACTTCCAAAATCATTCTATGAGGCCATCATCACCTTAATACCAAAACCTGAAAAAGATGCCACAAAAAAAAGAAAACTACAGGCCAATATCACTGATGAACATAGATGCAAAAATCCTTAACAAAATTCTAGCAAACAGAATCTAACAACGTATTAAAAAGATCATACATCATGACGAAGTGGGCTTTATCCCAGGGATGCAAGGATTCTTCAATATCTGCAAATCAATCAATGTAATACACCACATCAACAAATTGAAAAATAAAAGCCATATGATAATCTCAATAGATGCAGAGAAAGCCTTTGACAAAATTCAACATCCATTTATAATAAAAACTCTCCAGAAAGCAGGAATAGAAGGAACATAGTTCAACATAAGAAAAGCTATATATGACAAACCCACAGCAAACATTATCCTTAATGGTGAAAAATTGAAAGCATTTCCCCTAAAGTCAGGAACGAGACAAGGATGCCCACTCTCACCACTACTAGTCAACAAAGTTTTGGAAGTTTTGGCCACAGCAATCAGAGCAGAAAAAGAAATAAAAGGAATCAAGATGGGAAAAGAAGAAAAATCCCACTGTTTGCAGATGACATGATCCTCAACATAGAAAACCCTAAAGAGATGCACTGCTGCACTCAGTGCCCCTACCCTGCAGCAAGCCACTGCACACCCATGCCTCCACCAGAGACTCCTGGACACTCACAGAGGCTCTTTACGACCAGAGAAAAGCCTGTACCGCAACTAGAGAGTCGGCCCTGCTCGCCACGACTAGAGAAAGCCTGCACAGCAACGAAAACCCAGCACAGCCAGATAAGCCGAGGAGCCCACACAGGGAGCCGCAGATACCTTTTCCAGTCCTGTGGCCACTGCTGAGTTTTCCAAATTTGCTGACATATTGAGTGCAGCACTTTCACAGCATCATCTTTCAGGATTTGAAATAGCTCAACTGGAATTCCATCACCGCCACCAACTTTGTTCATAGGGATGCTTCCTAAGGCCCACTTGACTTCACATTCCAAGATGTCTGGCTCTAGGTGAGTGATCACACATCATGATTATCTGGATCGTGAAGATCTTTTTTGTACAGTTTTTCTGTGTATTCTTGCCACCTCTTCTTAATATCTTCTGCTTCTGTTAGGTCCATACCATTTCTGTCCTTTATTGAGCCCATCTTTACATGAAATGTACCCTTGGTATCTCTAATTTTCTTGAAGAGATCTCTAGTCTTTCCTATTCTATTATTTTCCTCTATTTCTTTGCACTGATCACTGAGGAAGGCTTTCTTATCTCCCCTTGCTCTTCTTTGGAACTCTGCATTCAAATGGGCATATCTTTCCTTTTTGCTTCTCTTCTTTTCACAGCTATTTGTAAGGCCTATGATTCAGGTATGACCGAAATAAAATTCCTATGATTATACAGTGGAAGTGACAAAAAAAGGACTAGATCTGATAGACAGAGTGCCTGATGAACTATGGATGGAGGTTCATGATATTGTAGAGGAGACAAGGATCAAGACCATCCCCAAGAAAAACAAATGCAAAAAAGCAAGATGGCTGTCTGAGTTAGTGTAGAGTAAGGACTAAACTTTAGTCCAGGATTCTTTTATTCTGCAAAGCATTATTACTTTAATGTCAAACTATATCCCACACCCCCAACTATTATAGGCTTGAATCGATATTTTTACATTAAAACAAATACTTATTTGTATTTATTTATTTGGTTGCTCTGGATCTCAGTTGTGGCACTCAGGATGTTTAATCTTTAGTTGTGGCATGTGGGATCTAGTTCCCTGACCAGGGATTGAACCTGGGCTCCCTGCACTGGAAGCCCAGAGTCTTAACCACTGGACCACCAGAGAAGTCCCATGTAGGTTTGAACTCAATCCTGTGAATTCTAGAACTAGATCTCATGAGAGGTAAAGAAGGCAAGGCTGGTCAAGTAAGAAAAGGAAAGGGAGGGATGCAGAGGGGATCGAAGGTCTTTGGGGGAAAGAGTGAAACAGCTGACTAGGGTCACAATTGGTCTGTTTCTGTACAGCAAGCTTTCCATTTCCCTCATTTGGAGAACCCCTCCCACTCTCCACATGGTTCTCAGAGGGCTCTCAGTCTTGGTGCCCTACTTTCCATCCCAGCCAGGAGCGCATGACCTAGGCGGCTGGAATCCTTAGGATTGATATTCAGACTTTGAAAGTGAAAGTGAAAGTGAAGTCGCTCAGTCGTGTCCGACTCTTTGCGACCCCATGGACTGTAGCCCACCAGGCTCCTTCCTCCATGGGATTCTCCAGGCAAGAGTACTGGAGTGAGTTGCCATTTCCTTCTCCAGGGAATCTTCCCGACACAGGGATCGAACTCAGGTCTCCTGCATTCCAGGCAGACGCTTTAACCTCTGAGCCACCAGGGAAGCCCTAAAGAAATTATCTTTCTGCTGGAATAACAAAACTCTGATTGCAGGAAATAGGGCAACTGATGATGGTCTTTCTTGTTCTTTGGGGAGAGGAACTCTGGAGAATGGAGAGAGGCAGAAGTAAGCAGAGATGAGAGGTGAGTAGAAAGAGAATATATGTGAATCATGGGCACACTGAGGCCTGACGCAGCTCCTATACCTCTTCGCTCTATTCTGGGAGGTCCTTCCCAGACATGTGAGTCAGTGTGCTCCCTTTTACCTAACTATACTAGGCAGATTCTAACATGGCCCCAAATTCTCAGCCCCTGGTATATCATCTTATTTTAGTCAATCAAACACCAATCTAGGTTTCTCTGGAAGGGATTTTGCAGTTGTAACTAAGGTTTCAAGTAAATTGACCTTAAAATAGACAGAATAGGTGAATCTGACCTAATTATATGAACCCTGAAAGCCCAGTCTAGAAATTACAGTTGGAGAAAGCAGAGAGATTTGAAGTATGAGAAAAACTCGATGAGGGAAATGGAGGCACCATGTACTAAAGAATGCAGGTGGCCTCAAGGAGCTGTGAGCAATTCCAGATAACAGTCGTATAGCCATAAGGAGGTGAATTATGCCAGCAGCCTGAATTAGATGAGAGACAAATTTCTCCCCAGAGGCTCCAGATGAGAACTCAGCAGGCAACACCTCAGTTTCATTCAGCCCTTGAGCAAGAGCCTAGCCACATCATGCTTGTCTGTTTGTGGTAATTTCTTTATCAATTTGTGGTCATTTCTTTATCAACAGTAGAAAATGAGCACACTTGGATTCATTTTGCTTACAACTGACGAGTGGGGAGAACATAGACCCCCTTCACTCTGTGGACCCTCTACAAACTGTTGTTCCTCACTCTGCTTTTCTTGGGTATGAATCTGCTCAATAATGGCAGCTGCTGTTCACTAGCGTGATGGAAGAATCCCAAAATACATTTTGATAGGGACAAAGGGAGTAGGAAATGGCTCTTGGTTCTGAAGTGGGCTAGGGAGGAAGATTAGCGGGGGAATGAAGATGGGGGGGAAAGACTGGTGGGACCTGGAGGAGACATGAGTCCTAATGAACCTTCCTGCTTCCACCATTCTCAACAGCAGCCAGAGTGATCTTTATAAAATCTGGATCTGATCACACTCTGAGCTCTCCAAGGCTTCTCGTCTCAGGTGGGGTAAAACCCAGAGTTCTTCAAGAAGCCCTGGGACCTCCCCAGCGCGGCCCTTCACCTTCCGGCCCACTCTTTGCCCTCACTGCTTGCTCTGCCCCAGCCACACTGGCCTCCGTGCTACCGCGTCAGCCCGACCGCATCCTTGTGCCCCTGGGACTCGGCCTCTGCCAGGTGTGCTCTTCCCCAGCGCCCTTCGTTCGTTACTCCTGTGTCCGTCTCTCTACTCAAATGTTACTTCCTCAGTGAAGCCTCCCTGCGCTGCTGTGTGTAAAATTTTAACTCCAGCCCTCAAGTATTCCTTCCGTCCTTAATACCTTTCCTTTGCACACATTACTTCCTACCAGATTGTTCATTCCACTTATTTCACATGCTTGTTGTCTGACACTCTTACTTGAAGGTCAGCTTCAAGCACACAAGGATTTAGATTTGCTTTGAGCATGCTACATCCCCCAAAATGAAAACCGTGACCAAAAAAAGGGACTTTGCATAAGGAGAGACATATTTTGCTTCGTAGGGTGATTTCTTTCTCTTTAAAAGAAATTGATAGTAGGTAATGTGATCCAGCAATCCCACACCTAAACATGTATCCAGAAAAGACAAAAAGTCTAATTCGAATAGATACATGCAGTGTTCATAGCAGCACTCTTTACGGTAGCCAAGACATGGAAGGAACCTAAATATCCATCAACAGAGGAATGGATAAAGAAGATGTGGTACATATACCCAGCCATAAAAAAGAATGAAATAATGCCATTTGCAGCAACACGGATGGCCTAGAGATGAAGGTGAAGCAAGTCAGACAGAGAAAACACACCATGTGATAACCCTTATATGATCATAAGTGATATCCACATGATGTGTGAAATCTAAATATAGATGGACTTGCAAAACAAAAACAGACTCGTACACATAGAAAACAAACTTACGGTTACCGAAGGGGATAATTTGGGAGCATGAGAGTCACAGATGCATACTACCATGAATAACCAACGAGGACTTACACGTAGCACAGGGAGTTCTATTCAGTATCTTGTAATAAAGCTGTGAAAGTGAAAGTCGCTCGGTCGTGTCAGGCTCTTTGAGACCCCATGGACTGCACAGTCCATGGAATTCTCCAGGCCAGAATACTGGAGTGGGTAGCCTTTCCCTTCTCTAGGGGATCTTCCCAACCCAGGGATTGAACCCAGGTCTCTCTCATTGCGGGCAAATTCTTTACCACCTGAGCCACAAGGGAAGCCCAAGAATTCTGGAGTGGGTAGCCTATCCCTTCTCCAGTGGATCTTCCCAACCCAGAAATTGAACCGGGGTCTCCCAGATTGCAGGCAGATTCTTTACCAACTGAGCTATGAGGGAAGCCCAATAAAACTGTAATGGAAAATAATTTTAAAAGAATATAGATATATAACCAAATCATTTTACTCTATACCTAAAACTAACACAATATTATAAATCAACTATACTTCAGTTTTAAAAATAGGAAGACATTTGTGGAGGATATATTGTTTAAGAAAAATAGTGAGCTGGCCATTTGCTCCCTTTAGCTACAAAACTCCAGGACAATGGACCATATGGCTTTGCAGTTTACTTTCATGCAGAGCACACAGTGAAGACCACTGTGATGGAAAAAGAAATACATGACATAAAACATAACCCCCCATGAGGCTTTATGATACAAAGCGCCTGGGAGCCTGGCTCCTGATGACAGTTATCATTTATAAATATTAAATAAATATAATCATGAAAACACTCATTGCTCCCAGCCAACTTCCAGCTGGGCAGCTGCCACTCTTCCTTGTCTGTTTATTGTCACCTGAGCAATGAGGCCAACCTGACATCAAAACTCTCCCCAAAGCAAAATTGTTTGTGTTATTTCAAGAAGTGAGGAGTATAAACAACAGCCCAACTGGGTTTTAAGACCTATAGTGGAAAATCCCTAGCTACTCCCAAAATATGCCCTGCACTATAAATAGCTACATATGTTTTATGTATGTATTCATAATGTTTCTTTTTTTAATTATGTTTGTGATGTGAGCCATTTAATACAAACTCATTTGTTTATGATTCATCAGACCTTTCTTATGGACACAGACTTTGTGCAAGACACAATGCAAGGTACAGGAAATACAAAAGTGAGCAAGATAAATGGGTTATTTATGAGTTAATTTATTTATTTGGCTACCTTGGGGCTTAGCTCTGGCATGTGGGATCCTTGTCGCTTTATGAAGGATCTGTCATTGCAGCCGACAGTCTCTAGTTGTGGCTTGTGGGAGAGAGACTTTTAATTAGTTAGGATTAGGTTCAGCTACATATATAACAGAAAAATCCAAACAAATGAGAAGTTTTCCCTCCCTTACATAGAAGAGAGCCAGAGGTACAAAATCACAGGTTGGGATGGAAGAGTCATGCTTTCGCAAGTCAGGCTTTTGTATCTTTCTGCTCTGTCTTGCCAGCTGCAGTTTCTTCCTCAACATCAGCTTCTGGTCCAAGATGACTGCTGGAGCTCCAGCCATGACAATTCTTTTCCATGCTGCTGGGAAGAGAAGGACAAAGATATGTGCAGCCCCTCACATTTAAAGAGGCTTTCTGGAAACCTACATAATACTCTTTCTAGCATTTCATTAAGTAGCACTTAGCCATGTGGCCACAAACAACTGCACAAGGGTCTGGAAAATAGAGTAAATTAGCAGGATATCAGCTAAAAATTGAGATTCTTGGGATCAATAAATTGTCAAGCAAGACACCATGCACTGGTTATCAATGCTCAGGGAGGACCCCGATTATTACTACATGGAGGAATAGCAAAGATCATCCCTGTGCCACCCACAGGGAGTAGAAGTCCAAATACTTCTTCCCATAGCATCTTGGTGTCTGAGTTGCCAAGGAAAACATAATATTGTCAAGCACTGAATGAATCAACCCTTTACTCACACTGAGAAGAAAGAGAAAGATCAGCGCCAGTGGTGCATACTCATTTCTCTGCTAGCAGATGCCCATGCGCCAACACAGGGCGATTGCGCGTAGCAGAAGGACCCCTCCTACATGCTTCAAGAGTCTGAAATACTGAAATCCAGGCACATGCCTCAGGGCCATTGACCTACATGCTTCAGCAGAACAAAGGAGTACACGCTGAGCCTGAGACAGGGCAAGATATTCCTGCACAAGCTGATAAGCCCATGCAGGCTGTGTGGATTCTTTATCTCTAGGTAAGGAAGGGTTCCAGGCCAAGAGGCCCGTTCTTATGTGGCCTAGCAGTGGCTGAAAGACTACATGCAGGAGACTGCCTTTCCTAGTACAGACAGTGGCCTCTGATACAGAACGTAGTGTGGAATGCTAAGGTGGAGTAACTTCCCCAAAGTCACAGAGCTGTTAGGTAGTGGATCCAGGCCATGAACTTGGATAGTTTGGCCCTGGTGTCCACATACTTAATTCCTGTGCTCTATACGAAAAGGCTCGACACTAAGGGACTCCCCAGCCACATGGACAGATGCTATGGGGGAACAGAGAAGGAAGGAAAAGAAAGGAATGTAAATTTTTAAAAAAAATCTGTATCTCTTTTCTCTCTTCATACCAGAAGAGAACTATTAGGTGAGGATAACTCACAGCATCAGCTTAGTGCCTCGGGACTCAGTACATATTTCTTTTTTTTTTTTTTTTTAACAGTGTCAGACTTTTTTTTTTTTTACTTTACAGTACTCTATTGGTTTTGGCATACATTGACATGAATCTGCCACGGGTGTACACGAACTCCCAAACATGAACCCCCCTCCCACCTCCCACCCCACATCATCCCTCCGGATCATCCCCATACACCAGCCCCAAGCATCCTGCATCCTGCATTGAACACAGACTGGCGATTCGTTTCTTACATGATAGTATACATATTTCAATGCTATTCTCCCAAAATCATCCCACCCTCTCCCTCTCCCTCAGAGTCCAAAAGTCCGCTCTACACATCTGTGTCTCTTTTGCTGTCTTGCATACAGGGTCCTCATTACCATTTTTCTAAATTCCATATATGTGTGTAAGTATCCTGTATTGGTGTTTTTCTTTCTGGCTTACTTCACTCTGTATAATCGGTTCCAGTTTCATCCATCTTATTAGAACTGATTCAAATGTATTCTTTTTAATGGCTGAGTAATACTCCATTGTGTATATGTACCACAGCTTTCTTATCCATTCATCCGCTGATGGACATCTAGGTTGTTTCCATGTCCTGGCTATTATAAACAGTGCTGCGATGAACATTGGGGTACATGTGTCTCTTTCTATTCTGGTTTCCTCAGTGTGTATGCCCAGCAGTGGGATTGCTGAGTCATAAGGCAGTTCTATTTGCAATTTCTTAAGGAATCTCCACACTGTTCTCCATAGTGGCTGTTCAGCACATATTTCTTGAATGAATGAATTCCCCACAGTGGCCCTGGAGGAGCTCTTGGAAGGCAGATGACACTGGATCTAGAGCTTTGTGTTGAGGAGCATTTCACCAGGGAGAGCATGGCAGGGAAGGTGTGCCAGACAGATGGAGGAGCTTGAGCAAAACCAGAAAGTTTTGCAAGTGTGTGGCTTGTGCAGGGAACAGTGTGTAACCCAGTTGTCACTGGAGCTTGTGGTCCTCAGGGGTGGTGGCAAGATTTGATACTGGATTGCTCCAAGCCTTGAATGTCATGCCGCCAAGGAGCATCATTTTATCCAGGGCGCTGTGAGGGGTCCCATCGGATAATATGGGGAGAAGCTGTATTCAGTTTATTGACTCCTGGAGGGCAGGGAGCTGGGCAGCAAGGAGACAAGGCTGGGATAATAAGGATCTGGCGGCTGAGAGTAGGAGGCCCAGCATGAGGAGGGATGGACATGAAGACTTCCTGGGGGTCAGGCTGTGCAGTCTTCATGTCCTGGGGGAAGAGAAAAGGGCCAAAGAGGGCTCCTGGGTTCCCAGCTGAAGAGGACTGCGCTGTGGCCTCCAAGGGCAGGTCTGGATAGGAGGTAGCCAGGGGAAGGGCATGAGTTCGCTGTGGGACACACCATGTTGAGATGCCTACATTACCTTCCCCGAGATGATTACCTCCTAATTGTCTCCCTGCTGTCACCGTGGTCCCCCCCTAGTTTATTCACAGCCCAGAAGCCAGAATGATCCTCTTTAAGTCAGGCTTCTTCCCTGCTCACACCTACCAGTGGCACTCATCCCTGGCTAAAAGCCAAAGTCCTTGAGTCTACAAGCCAGGCCTCCCCAGACTAACTTCTGTTACTGCCCCTTGCTCACTCCACTCAACCCCACTGGCCTCAGGACTCTCGCTTTGGTCTAGACCCCTTCACCCAGATGTCTGCCTGGCTAAGCTCCCACCTCTTTTTGTCTTTGCCCAAATGCCACCTTCTCAATTAGGCCAACCTGAACTATCTTATTTCAAACAATGATACCCTCTCTCCCCACACTCCTCATCTCCCTCTCCTGGTCTGCTTTTTCATTTTCCATTGTACTTTCAACCTTCTAACTAACCATAATGAACTCATTTATTACATCTATTGTTTACTGTCGATCTCTCTGCCCCCTCCTCCCTCGCCCTGCCACTAGAATCCAACTCCAAGAAGGCAGCGATCTCTACATGTCATGTCCCCTGATACATCCCAGGAACCTTGAAGGGTGCCTGGCACATAACGAGATCTCAGTAAGGACAACCTGTCAGATTTATGAACACTGTGGAAATGTTTTGGTGTCAGAAATGGTGGTCTTCTCCTCTGAGCAGAGGCGGGGACTGTGGAGACAGAATCTGATGTTCACCCTGGGGTGCTGGTGGAGAGGATTTGAGATTCCTCTGTCTGGAGGAGAGGATGTCAATTTGGGGAGAGAGACCCACCAGGAGTCAAGAAGCCATCCCCAGAGTTAGTCCAGCCTGGGGCCAAATGGTATGTGAGTACTTGAATACTAGTTCTGCATGGGAAATTCAGGCTCCCTGCCTTCATTCAGAGCACAGTACTTTTCAGGCTCAGGGCTATATGTTGCTGTGGAAAGAACCAGGATTGAGTCAAACAAATTTGGGTTCATGGCCCACTAGCTCTGGGACAAATTATTTGACCTCTTTGTTTCTCGGTTTACTTTTCTGTAAAAGGAGAATAATAAAGCCTTTATAGCCTTATTAATGTTACTATTATTATCATTATTCAAGAGGTTATCAAGTGCCCACATTTTATATAGGCACCATTCCTGGCATCAAGTAAGCACTTAAAATGTTAATTTTAAGGATGTTGATGATGATGATTACAATACAAGGACCTAGATATTTGTTGTTGCTAGACAGGTACATTTAACTCATTCTCCTACTCTCTATTATCATTATTCAAGAGGTTATCAAGTGCCCACATTTTATATAGGCACCATTCCTGGCATCAAGTAAGCACTTAAAATGTTAATTTTAAGGATGTTGATGATGATGATTACAATACAAGGACCTAGATATTTGTTGTTGCTAGACAGGTACATTTAACTCATTCTCCTACTCGTATCTCTGCATTTGCCTCTGTGGCTGAATCATTCTTTTGCAGTACTTAACTGGCTTTTTCCATGTGATGGAAAACAAGGGCGTAGGTCACTCTGAATTAACATCCTTCCAACCCTCAGACCCAATAGGCAAGAGAGATTCTCTCCTACCCCAATTGAATAAAACCCTCGGAAGGACCCTGCTTGGCCTGGCTTGGATCCTGTGACCAGCCTGTCCTAATCACTTGGTCAGAAGAATGGGGTTCTATCAACAGCCAGCCAAGGATACCTTCTCACCACTTTTGGTCAGGGGTGAGAGTCTCTCACAGATGGTAGGTCGGATATTACATTTTTCTGGAAAAGTAAAGTAGTCATATCCTGTCCTCATGTCATTTTTCATGACTTCATGATTGTTTTTTTATGTACTTGTTGTTAAATTGTGAGTTTCCTGGGGCAGGGACCATGACTTCAGTATGGTTGCTCTGCTCTTTCATGATGCCTGATGAAGGGAAGGCCTTCTGTAAATGGAAGTTGTTGAACTGAAGCTGAGTGTGGGCTAGATCAAAGAGTAACAGAGTCTGTAGATAACACCTGAGGAGACAGAAGTGGCGTTTCCTGGGAGTCTCATGGGCTCCAACTTGAGGGTCTTCTGAGACCCATTATCTTTCTCATGAGGGACTTTGAGATTCAGTGAAAGGAACACTGAAAATCAAGAGATTAAAGCCCACTTGTGACTCTTCTACACAAATTGTGTGACCATGTAGAAATCACCAGACTCCTGGGGCCAATGTTGTCTTATTTATAAAATGAGAAAGATGGTCTTGGTGGTATCTTGTTTACAATCTTAAAATTCTGTAAATATACTCATCTTGCTTTTTGACATTTTATTGATTCCTTTGAATCTCTGTTAACATTTGAGTAGTGTCACAATCTGGTATCATTTTTAAAGGTCATTGTATTTATCTTGCACCGCTTAAAAATTCAACAGTAACCTTTTCAATTTAAACTGAGAGAAGACTCAATTTAGAGAAAACAGCATTGGACTGAAAATCAGGACACAAACTCTAGTTGCCATTCTGCCCTAATGGGATGAAGGATATTGGCAAAACTGCTTAAAATCTTTGAGCCTTGGCCTCCTCATTTGTATGTATAACACAGCCGGTGTAGATTTGGTAAAAGACAAGATCTGACTTTAACTTTCTAAGGTACTGGCACAGGGGAAACAGCCTGTCTCTCTTTTTTCCTGTTAGTAAGCACATGGCAGCCCAGCCAGAGACTTCATCTCCCCACCTTCCTTGTGGCTCTGAGATAAAGAGCAGGCCTATGGGTGCTGAGAAAAGTGGTATATACATCGTCCAGTTTATCCCCAACCTAAGCACAGTTTGCTCACCCTGGACCTCTTCTATCTGGGCCCAAAATTGAGCCCAGATAATGGAAGTTACAGGTTGATACAGGTTGGGGATGGCAGAGCTGAGAGGTAATAAACCAGAACCTTCCCCCAAATTCTAACCACCACTTGCCTAGGGACTGTTTTGAGAAAGAGAAAAATAAATTTCCACTTTATTTAATCTTCTGTGTTTTGGGGAGTCTTTTATAGCAAATTAGCCTGCACCTTATCAATCACAGAACTATGATTCCCTTTTACTTAGTTGGCACTATGATTTTCTTTAAATGGCTTACACAGTGGTTGAGACCATAGGCTCTAGAATAAGAAAGGAACAGAATCAATGATGGTTTGGTTGCTCTTCAACCCCAGAACCTCAAGAATGTTACCTAATATTCCATACCTTTGTTTGACAATATGTATAGTCTGTCATCATTGAAATTTACCTGCTGGGATTATTGTGAGGATCAGATGAGAGGAAGGTATAGAAAGCCATGACCTCAGTGTTGGCATCTTGTAAACCTTCAGAAAATATTCGTTCCTATTAAAATTATCAGTATTATCCGGATCATCCTTACTGTTATCACCATCATCATGTATTTATATGCTTTTGAAACTGGCTCTCTGAACATCCTAGACTTTGGAAACCCAGTCAGAACAGTCACCCAACCTGAATTGAGCACTCTAGGACTCTATATATCTGTTTGACACAGGATGGATTTAGTACCATGCATGAGTGTGTGTCCTAAAGACACCTGCTGCCTTTGCATTTAGTCTGCTTGTAGGGTCAGCTGCAGGGTGAGCATGGTGTTTGCTGCACCCGTGGTTTTGCATGTTCAGCATCCTCTCAGGAGCCAGAGCACCTGAAGTGAGATAAATGAGAGGTTGAGTAGAGGGTGGTTTCTTTTTCTTGTCATCCTTACATGTGTTTTTTGGATAATTAAAAAATGACAAGGATCTAAGGAAGAAGCTTTAAACATTACCGTTCATATGAAAATCTTTTCTTCNATCTTATTTATAAAATGAGAAAGATGGTCTTGGTGGTATCTTGTTTACAATCTTAAAATTCTGTAAATATACTCATCTTGCTTTTTGACATTTTATTGATTCCTTTGAATCTCTGTTAACATTTGAGTAGTGTCACAATCTGGTATCATTTTTAAAGGTCATTGTATTTATCTTGCACCGCTTAAAAATTCAACAGTAACCTTTTCAATTTAAACTGAGAGAAGACTCAATTTAGAGAAAACAGCATTGGACTGAAAATCAGGACACAAACTCTAGTTGCCATTCTGCCCTAATGGGATGAAGGATATTGGCAAAACTGCTTAAAATCTTTGAGCCTTGGCCTCCTCATTTGTATGTATAACACAGCCGGTGTAGATTTGGTAAAAGACAAGATCTGACTTTAACTTTCTAAGGTACTGGCACAGGGGAAACAGCCTGTCTCTCTTTTTTCCTGTTAGTAAGCACATGGCAGCCCAGCCAGAGACTTCATCTCCCCACCTTCCTTGTGGCTCTGAGATAAAGAGCAGGCCTATGGGTGCTGAGAAAAGTGGTATATACATCGTCCAGTTTATCCCCAACCTAAGCACAGTTTGCTCACCCTGGACCTCTTCTATCTGGGCCCAAAATTGAGCCCAGATAATGGAAGTTACAGGTTGATACAGGTTGGGGATGGCAGAGCTGAGAGGTAATAAACCAGAACCTTCCCCCAAATTCTAACCACCACTTGCCTAGGGACTGTTTTGAGAAAGAGAAAAATAAATTTCCACTTTATTTAGTCTTCTGTGTTTTGGGGAGTCTTTTATAGCAAATTAGCCTGCACCTTATCAATCACAGAACTATGATTCCCTTTTACTTAGTTGGCACTATGATTTTCTTTAAATGGCTTACACAGTGGTTGAGACCATAGGCTCTAGAATAAGAAAGGAACAGAATCAATGATGGTTTGGTTGCTCTTTTAGTAAGTCTAAAACATCTTGTGCCTCTCACAGTTGGGGGGCTGTAAACCATCACATGCGGCCGGAGGAACCTATACAGGTGGGCTAGATAACCTTCAGAGTTCGTAAGCTGAAACACTCTTGTCACGCCCAGGAATTTTTATTGACTTGGAGCTGCACGTTTACTCCTTCTCCAAGAGAAACAGTTATGGGGGAGAGCTCCCTGGAAGGTCAAAGGTGTAGGTGAGAGCAGAAAACAGACTCTGGTTTTGGGGTAGATGCTCGGGAACAGGGGGTCTCCTGAGGCTTGACTACGCCTTTGCGTATGCCGAAGCCTCCTTCCTCATGACCTTTGCCATGGGCTGAGTTCCTCACGCTGGCCCCCGGCAATCAGTATTATCCGGATCATCCGGATGATATCACCATCATCATGTATTTATATGCTTTTGAAACTGGCTCTCTGAACATCCTAGACTTTGGAAACCCAGTCAGAACAGTCACCCAACCTGAACTGAGCACTCTAGGACTCTGTATATCTGTTTGACACAGGATGGATTTAGTACCATGCATGAGTGTGTGTCCTAAAGACACCTGCTGCCTTTGCATTTAGTCTGCTTGTAGGGTCAGCTGCAGGGTGAGCATGGTGTTTGCTGCACCCGTGGTTTTGCATGTTCAGCATCCTCTCAGGAGCCAGAGCACCTGAAGTGAGATAAATGAGAGGTTGAGTAGAGGGTGGTTTCTTTTTCTTGTCATCCTTACATGTGTTTTTTGGATAATTAAAAAATGACAAGGATCTAAGGAAGAAGCTTTAAACATTACCGTTCATATGAAAATCTTTTCTTCTTAATCAAATACGATATTGAATGTAGGAAAGCCATGTGGTTAATTGGTACATATAGTTTGGGGATTTAAAAAAATATTAAAAATTTTTCCTTTTCAGTTCAGTTCAGTCACTCAGTCATATCTGACTCTTTGCAACCTCATGGACTACAGCATGCCAGGGTTCCCTGTCCATCACCAACTCCCAGAGCTTGCTCAAACTCATGTCCATCAAGTCAGTGATACCATCCAACCATCTCATCCTCTGTTGTCCCCTTCTCCTCCCACCTTCAGTCTTTCCCAGCATTGGAGTCTTTTCCAATGAGTTCGTTCTTCACATCAGGTGGCCAAAGTATTGGAGCTTCAGCTTCAGCATCAGTCCTTTCAACATTCAGGACTGATTTCCTGGGATTGACTAACTTGACTTCCTTGCTGTCCAAGGGACTGTCAAGAGCCTTCTCCAGTACCACAGTTCAAAAGCATCAATTCTTTGGTGCTCCTTTTCTTTGATCATTTTAATTAACCAAATAATACAAACTTGGTAGGAAATTAAGAAATTAAAATAAGCAAAAATTTTAATAATTAAAATCTCCTCTGGTTCCAACACCTAGAAATAACTATACTAGAATGCTGAGATGCTTTCTAGTCATAAGTCAGCATCTCCCCCTAGCTGTCCAGGACAGCATTCGCCCCCCATGCCTCCACATCTGGCCCAAACTCTCTCCCTAGAATTCTTCCTCATTGTCACCATCCCCTGTCCTCCTACCCAGCAAAACCTGTGTGCACCGATTGTGAGATAAAAGGAGCTCCAAGCCCTGAGCCCTCCAAGCATTTATTCCTCTGTACTTTTGATACTGAACTCAGAGTGTCAAAACCTAAAGAACTCCTGGCCCAGGGACTTCACTGGTAGCCCAGTGGTTGTGAATCCACTTACCAGTGCAGGGAATTTGGGTTCCATCTCTGGTCTGGGAAGATCCACATGCTGCAGGGCAACTGAGCCCATGCACTGCAACTCCTGAAACCACCCACCACAACAAAGATTCTGAGTGCCATAACTAAGACTCGACGCACCAATAATTTATTTATTTATAAGTAAATATTTTTTTAAATCTCCTGGTCCAGCATATCCCAAAATATATAATGAGGGACATCAGTTGGAATTATAATTTTTTAAAAACTTGATGACCAACTGCTGGGGTAAAGACAGCTAAACGTATACCAGAGCTGCACACGTTCAAGCTTATTCAACCTTGGACTCCCTTGTTCACGTCCATTCCCTCTGGGAAATATCAGTTTAGTTTGTCTATTTCGTTTACTAGGAGAAGAAACAGTTTTCTCAGAGAGATTAGAGGACTAATGTCACACTGCTTGAGAGGAACAGAACTCAGCCTTGGGACTCAGACCTATTGGCAGAAGGCCCTGTGCTTCCTCCAAGGTCCCACAGAGTCTTTGTTCTGCACCATCTTTCCATCCAGATGCTTTGCATACACCGGTGTGTGCGTACCTGCCTCTTGTTTCCTCTGTGAGATTAGGGACCAAGTCCTAATGTTTTGTTCCTTCTTCTCCAGTTCTGAAGTTGATGCTCAGTGAACCATATTAAGTTTCTTTGGAAGAGTCAGAATTATCAGGTAGTGGACATCTGGTCTTGCTGGCACCACATCCATTCTTTTTGGTAACATAGTTCCATTTTCCTTGAGATGCTGACCATGTACCCTACTTCAGTCCTCCATTCATGTGGTTAAGGCAGATAAGCACCATTCTCTTGGATCCTATATGACCTGAAATTAGTCAGTTAGTGTATTCTATTCCTTTGCCCACAGGAATTAGTGTTAGACCCATGACCCTGCCCAGGTGAATAGAGTCAACTTGAGACTCTTGTTCGAACTGTTGACAAAGAGGACTCTCTTTCCAGGAGTGTCCTAAGCTGGAAAAATGTAATCTTGATGCTACCTGTAGCTACTTTCCAAAGAACCTGCCAAGAATAAAGCCAACTCAGAGAAAAGCAAAACTGTGAGATGGAAAAAGATAGTCTTGATGACATTATTTAAGAGCCTGGAGCTATCTGTACCTGAAGCTAGCACTAGCTCTGGGTTTTTCAGGTACCTGAGCCTATAAATTGCCTTTTTCCCAGTATAATGGATCTGGGTTTCTGTTTTTGTATCTAGAAGAGCCCTTATTAGTAAATCAGGACATTTCTAGAATTTGTTTGCTAAAACATAAAGATTTTAAAGGGAATTTCACATGTTTTTACTGGACAAGAAGCATCAAGTCAAGACATACTGAAGGGGATTATTTCATAACTCCTGGACCTTTCTTTCCTTTTTAATAGCAAAGAAGGAGTTTTCAGGAATATGTGTTACATACATTTTCTACCCCCGAGCACTGGCAGACTTTATAAGACTGGCTAAGGGAATTCAGCTAAGAGAAAGAAGACTGTCACCATTAGTGAAAACAGAGATGATTATATATTTAATTTTATTACCACAACCCAACCTGGCAAATTCTTATATACCTCCAGTTTGTATAATTGCACAGACAGCTATTGGATTTGAACTTAGTGAAAAGAACTCTGGATTCACAGTCTGACACATATTAGGTGCTCACTAAATATGTATTACTTTTGCTGTTTTCTGACTTTATCACTTAGGGGCAGTAAAAATCACAAAATTACATTTTTTATCAGTTAGATGAGAATATTAATTGCTTGCTTTCTTCCAAGACAGTCCTGTTTAATTTCTGTAGCACATAACACATCTGAATGGTGTACCCCCTTTGTTGTATGGACTTTTTCATTCATTTTTCCCATCACTTATTCATTCATTTATCCTCTATTGAACTCTAGACCAGGGATTCTGCAAGGTGGTGAGGATACAGTGGTGTATAACAGTCCCTGTTAGTTTATTTCAACGATGTTTCACAGAGGACCCACTGTGTGCCTGCTGGTTGCCTAGTCCAGTGTTTGGCATCTGGACACAAAGTTGAGAGTAAGTCATGACTCTGTCCCTACAAAGCCAGCAGGCTCCACAGTGGAGAGTCCCCCACAGTCCATGTCCTACCCTCAGGAACAGTGGGGCAGGAAAAGGATGAGAACCACTGTGGTAGGTGATGAGGAGCCCCTCGGGAGTATTAAGCAGAAATGTAGTTAGTTCTTGGACTGGGAAAAAACACTTTTAGTGAGGCAAGGGATGAAAGGGGGCCCTAAAGTAGAGTAATCGCATAAAGGTGATTTGGAGGAAATGATTCCAGAAATTTTTAGGCAGTATGGAGAGCAGGTGTGCCTTCAGCTTGACAAAAGGCAAATGCTCTTACTATTGTTGTCACGTGTTTATTTCCAGGAGAGGTTTATTCAAGGTTGAGCTCAAGAGCTCGTTTCTGAAAGCAGAGAGTAGCTGCACCTACCATGGCCTGTGGCCTGTGGCTACCTGTCTCCTGGATTGAAGCCTCAGGCAGCACTGGGCACACTTCATTACACCCACAACAGCAACAACAGGCCAAAACAGGCCAGCCAGGAGGAGGCAGCGCCACCAAAGCTCAGATCCCCACGAGGGAGGCCTCACACTTCCACTTCCTTGTTAGACTGTGTCTCCTCCCAGAGCTTGTGTCTCAGTTTTAGACACATATGGACTAACTGATGTGGAACAGTTTGATGGTATAGCCCTATCCTCCAAAAAAAAAAGGAGTTTTTTTCTGATTATGTTAATAATTGAAGTGCACACTCACATAGAAAATTGGGGAATACACAGACCTGAAACTATCACAACATTATTAATCAGCTATATCCCAATATAAAATAAAAAGTTTTTTTAAAATTCACTCAAACTACCACAAGGGCACAACTCTTTCTGTCTGAGTCTACCTGTGTATCTATCCACACACACTGTACTCTTGTTTCCTTCTAATAAACACTTTACTTGTTTCACTAAGAGTTTAAAGAAAGCAGAAAAATGGACACCCTTCACTGTTACCTCCCCTATTACCATTCAGAGATAACCTTGGTCATGTTTGTAATACATTCTTGGCCTTTTTCTTTGTTGATGTGTGTGTTTGATTTTGGAACCACGTTGCATCCTCACTTTTACATCCTTTTTATTTTAATTTAGAGTAATCTAGTCCTGACATTGGGGGGTCCCTGACATGGGAGGCTGGCAAAGGCTCTGTTCTCCCGTAAATACTCTCCATAGTACCAGTCAGAGACAAAAGATGCTCTGTTTACTTACTCAGCCTTGGGTTTGATGCCAAACACTGGACCAGGCAACCAGCAGGCACACAGTGGGTCCTCTGTGAAAGACTGTTGAAATAAACTAGCAGGAACTTGACCCAAGGTGGCCCTTCTGTTTCTGGTGTACAATTTAAGCGTGCAGCATGTACCCATCACCCATAAATTGAGAATAAAACTCCCCATTGCTGTACTCAATGCCACGTGCTACCAGAACACAGAAATTCAGCCATGACTGCAAAGACAATTTGCAAAGCTGACTCACATGTAATAAATCAATCTGTGGGTTTTGATGTGGTATTTGGACAAGACTATGTCACTTGAACCATGTTGTTTGTCTGAGAATTATGTAGATGGTACAACAAATGGATTGCAAAATGTTTAAAGAGATTATCCCCACACACACAGAGAACAGTGGAGAAAACAAGAATCCCCTTTAGAATGCACATTCAATATATTTATTTTTCATTCTGTGGGATTTACCTTGTAAAGATGCTTTGTGAACTGTAAAGTGCTATGTAAAATAACATTAGCACTCAGTGTGATATCATTTGCATGGAACAAATGGATATGCGTGTCCATATAGATGTACACAGAAAACCTGCTTTCAGAGTTTATAAATCATTGTAATAATTTATAAATTATTATAAATTTACATTTATAATATGAAAACTAAAGCAGGCAACTTGAAGAGCTGCTTTTTCTGCTAAAAGGTTCACACGATTTTGTTTCTTTCTGTGGCTATAGATTTTGATGCTCTTATTTGGATTACCTCTCTGTTAAAAATATTTCATGTAAGAGATATTAAGATTTCTTTGTATTGATTTTTAAATACTTTTTTGTATTGATTTTGTTCACAAAAGAAGTATTGCTATACATATGCATAACTATTGACTGGGTTGACTAACCAAGGGCACTAACCCTAGTCTGTGCATTCTAAGAAACTGTAAACAGTCATTCAAGCTTCAAAAGATGGTCCCTTTCCAGGTCCCTCATCTTTTTGTTTGTTTGTTTGTTTTAAGCTTTTCTTTAAAAAAATTTTTTATTGGAGTATAGTTGATTCACAGTGTTATATTAGTTTCAAGTAAAAAGCAAAGTGAATTGGTTATACATATATCCACTCTTTTTAAAAAATTCTTTTCTTATACAGGTCCCTCATCTTATGCAGGTGGTGAAACTCCCTGGAAGGCAGGCAGACTTATATCTGTGAGTGCTGGCCTCTGTCAGTAAGAGCAGGGGTTCTCATTAAGGGAGGGTCTCTCAGTAAGAGCATCCTGGAGAGACTGCCCTTACCTTTCAGCTAAGTCTTGGTCTAAATTGGCTTGGGAGACAGTTGAGCTTCCATTATTCAGAAGCTTGTGCCTCACAGCTCAGTGCCATGTGCAGCCAGTTGCCTACAGCTCTCTGATCAGTAATGGTGAGATTTTAATCAGTGTTTTGGACTCCATCTAGAATTGCATTCCAAGTCCATTTGCCTGCAGGAGCCCAGCCTCGTTAGGACCTGTTTTAATCCATTTCCATAGAGGAAGGAATATCAACCACATGACCTCTGCTCTTCTCAGGAGTTTCAGTACCCACATGCAGGACTTCCTTCTTAAGATTTAGCTAGTCTTCTTTCTGACTTTGTGTCAGGGAAGTTGGGGCTCCTTTGTGTGCAGGGACATGAGTCAAGAGCAATGACCTTGCCCTATCCATGTTCTGGCATCCCAGGATGCTGTGCTTCTGAGGCGAGATGGCATGGACACACCCCGAGTCATGCCAGCTGGAGAATCCTCTGGACTTTTTCCTCTCTCCTATCCCACACCTAGTAAGTCAATGGCTCTGCCACTGTTCCTCATTGGCAGCTCTTGAGCCACACCCCTTTCCCCTGCTCTAATTCCAGCCTTTCAGTTCAGTTCAGTTCAATCGCTCAGTCGTGTCCGACTCTTTGCGACCCCATGAATCGCAGCACGCCAGGCCTCCCTGTCCATCACCATCTCCCGGAGTTCACTCAGACTCACGTCCATCGAGTCCGTGATGCCATCCAGCCATCTCATCCTCGGTCGTCCCCTTCTCCTCCTGCCCCCAATCCCTCCCAGCATCAGAGTCTTTTCCAATGAGTCAACTCTTCGCATGAGGTGGCCAAAGTACTGGAGTTTCAGCTTTAGCATCATTCCTTCCAAAGAAATCCCAGGGTTGATCTCCTTCAGAATGGACTGGTTGGATCTCCTTGCAGTCCAAGGGACTCTCAAGAGTCTTCTCCAACACCACAGTTCAAAAGCATCGATTCTTCGGCGCTCAGCTTTCTTCACAGTCCAACTTTCACATCCATACATGACCACAGGAAAAACCATAGCCTTGACTAGGCGGACCTTAGTCGGCAAAGTAATGTCTCTGCTTTTGAATATACTATCCAGGTTGGTCATAACTTTTCTTCCAAGGAGTAAGCGTCTTTTAATTTCATGGCTGCAGTCACCATCTGCAGTGATTTTGGAGCCCAAAAAAATAAAGTCTGACACTGTTTCCACTGTTTCCCCATCTATTTCCCATGAAGTGATGGGACCGGATGCCATGATCTTCGTTTTCTGAATGTTGAGCTTTAAGCCAACTTTTTCGCTCTCCTCCTTCACTTTCATCAAGAGGCTTTTTAGCTCCTCCTCACTTTCTGCCATAAGGGTGGTGTCATCAGCATATCTGAGGTTATTGATATTTCTCCCGGCAATCTTGATTCCAGCTTGTGTTTCTTCCAGTCCAGCGTTTCTCATGATGTACTCTGCATATAAGTTAAATAAGCAGGGAGACAATATACAGCCTTGACGTACTCCTTTTCCTATTTGGAACCAGTCTGTTGTTCCATGTCCAGTTCTAACTGTTGCTTCCTGACCTGCATACAGATTTCTCAAGAGGCAGGTTAGGTGGTCTGGTATTCCCATCTCTTTCAGAATTTTCCACAGTTTATTGTGATCCACACAGTCAAAGGCTTTGGCATAGTCAATAAAGCAGAAATAGATGTTTTTCTGGAACTCTCTTGCTTTTTCCATGATCCAGCGGATGTTGGCAATTTGATCTCTGGTTCCTCTGCCTGTTCTAAAACCAGCTTGAACATCAGGGAGTTCACGGTTCACATATTGCTGAAGCCTGGCTTGGAGAATTTTGAGCATTACTTTACTAGCGTGTGAGATGAGTGCAATTGTGCGGTAGTTTGAGCATTCTTTGGCATTGCCTTTCTTTGGAATTGGAATGAAAACTGACCTTTTCCAGTCCTGTGGCCACTGCTGAGTTTTCCAAATTTGCTGGCATATTGAGTGCAGCACTTTCACAGCATCATCTTCCAGGATTTGAAACAGCTCAACGGGAATTCCATCACCTCCACTAGCTTTGTTCTTAGTGATGCTTTCTAAGGCCCACTTGACTTCACATTCCAAGATGTCTGGCTCTAGATTAGTGATCACATCCTCATGATTATCTGGGTCGTGAAGATCTTTTCTGTACAGTTCTTCTGTGTATTCTTGCCACCTCTTCTTAATATCTTCTGCTTCTGTTAGGTCCATACCATTTCTATCCTTTATCGAGCCCATCTTTGCATGAAATGTTCCCTTGGTATCTCCAATTCTCTTGAAGAGATCTCTAGTCTTTCCCATTCTGTTGTTTTCCTCTATCTCTTTGCATTGATTGCTGAAGAAGGCTTTCTTATCTCTTCTTGCTATTCTTTGGAACTCTGCATTCAGATGCTTATATCTTTTCTTTTCTCCTTTGCTTTTCGCCTCTCTTCTTTTCAGTGCTATTTGTAAGGCTTCTCCAGACAGCCATTTTGCTTTTTTGCATTTCTTTTCCATGGGGATGGTCTTGATCCCTGTCTCCTGTACAATGTCACGAACCTCATTCCATAGTTCATCAGGAACTCTGTCTATCAGATCTAGGCCCTTAAATCTATTTCTCACTTCCACTGTATAATCATAAGGGATTTGATTTAGGTCATACCTGAATGGTCTAGCGGTTTTCCCTACTTTCTTCAATTTAAGTCTGAATTTGGAAATAAGGAGTTCATGATCTGAGCCACAGTCAGCTCCTGGTCTTGTTTTTGTTGACTGTATAGAGCTTCTCCATCTTTGGCTGCAAAGAATATAATCAATCTGATTTCGGTGTTGACCATCTGGTGATGTCCATGTGTAGAGTCTTCTCTTGTGTTGCTGGAAGAGGGTGTTTGCTATGACCAGTGCATTTTCTTGGCAAAACTCTATTAGTCTTTGCCCTGCTTCATTCCGCATTCCAAGGCCAAATTTGCCTGTTACTCCAGGTGTTTCTTGACTTCCTACTTTAGCATTCCAGTCCCCTATAATGAAAAGGACATCTTTTTTGGGTGTTAGTTCTACAAGGTCTTGTAGGTCTTCATAAAACCGTTCAACTTCAGCTTCTTCAGCATTACTGGTTGGGGCATAGACTTGGATAACTGTGATATTGAATGGTTTGCCTTGGAAACGAACAGAGATCATTCTGTCGTTTTTGAGATTGCATCCAAGTACTGCATTTCGGACTCTTTTGTTGACCATGATGGCTACTCCATTTCTTCTGAGGGATTCCTGCCCGCAGTAGTAGATATAATGGTCATCTGAGTTAAATTCACCCATTCCAGTCCATTTTAGTTCGCTGATTCCTAGAATGTCGACGTTCACCCTTGCCATCTCTTGTTTGACCACTTCCAATTTGCCTTGATTCATGGACCTGACATTCCAGGTTCCTATGCAATATTGTTCTTTACAGCATCGGATCTTGCTTCTATCACCAGTCACATGCACAACTGGGTATTGTTTTTGCTTTGGCTCCATCCCTTCATTCTTTCTGGAGTTATTTCTCCACTGATCTCCAGTAGCATATTGGGCACCTAACGACCTGGGGAGATTCTCTTTTGATATCCTATCATTTTGCCTTTTCATACTGTTCATGGGGTTCTCAAGGCAAGAATACTGAAGTGGCTTGCCATTCCCTTCTCCAGTGGACCACGTTCTGTCAGACCTCTCCACCATGACCCGCCCGCCTTGGGTTGCCCTGCAGGCATGGCTTGGTTTCATTGAGTTAGACAAGGCCCTGGTCCTAGTGTGATTAGATTGACTAGTTTTCTGCGAGTATGGTTTCCAGCCTTTACCTCAACTCATTCCCCTGTTCTCCCTGCCTCCAATCACATCTGGACTTCAAACTGAAGCCAAGGCAGTGGTCCCCAAACATATGAAATGGGAGATGTCTTAGTCAAGCTTCTCCAGAGGGACAAGACCAATAGGATATATACAGAGAAAGAGACTTTTTATGAGAAATTGTCTCACATGATTATGGAAACTGAAAAGTCTCAAATATACCATCTGCAAGTTGGAGATCCTTGGGCGCTGGTGGTGCAAATCCCAGTCTGAATCTAAAGGCCTGAGAACCAGGAAAACCAATGGTGTAAATCCTAATCTGAGGACAAAAGTAGACTTGCATTTCATCTCAAGCTGTCAGAGAGTGAATTTCCCCTAACCCAGGCTTTGTTCTATCCAGGCCTCCACTGGATATTGAATAAGGCCCACTCACACTGGGGAGGGCAATCTGCCTTACTCAGTCGACAGATTCGAATGTTAACCTCATCTAGAAACAGAGACACACCCAGAATAATATTTAACCAAATATCTCAGCCCCTAGTGGCCCAGTCAGGCTGACATGTAAACTTAACCATTACAGAGAGTTTTATTCCCTGTAGTTTCAGAAAGGCAGAATCTTGTAAGAAAAGCTTCCTACACGGAACAGAAGCCACAGTTCCTTCAAGTATGCACCCATTTGCTTTTAGAGCCCAAGGCCCTGAGCAACCAGATGTTAAAAAGGCAGGTCCTGGCTTCTCCCTGCCCCAGACCTGCCACATCTCTGGGCAAGGTATGGGAGTCTGCATGACCACATGCAGACTACGTGCTATGTATTCTATGTACTACATGCTGCATGCTATGTAAACAGGATGAAGTCCAAACTCCTTCACATGGATGGTGGACTCTTGAGTGTCTGACCTCTGCCCACCTGTCTAGCACTGGGTCATGGTGTTCCCCCTTTCCTGCCAATGTCCCTCACCAGGCTCTGGCCAGGAGGACTCCCACTGCATACCTCCTCCCAGTCCCCCCGATTTCATGTCTTTGTGCTACTTCTTGGTCCTGACACTCCCCCCACCTGTATGTTCTTCCTCTTTCTCTTTACTTGGCTGATACTTGCTCATATTTTCAAACCTGACTCAAGAATCCTCTGTATCTGATACCTCTGTGCTAGGATAAAGAAATATTTCATTCATTCAACAAATAGTTACAGAGGCTTTTCCACATGTCAGGCACTATTCTGAGATCTAGTAATGGGCACAAAAGACAAAAGAACATACCTGCACATACTGCTTATTCTCAAGAGGAAGACCAATAAGCAAATTTTTAAAAAACATGTAAAATATTTGATGTATCAGCTAAAGGTGACATGAAGAAAAATAAAGCAGGATGAGGAATGGGGAGAGCACTGATTTGGGGAGTAATCAAGGCAGGTCTCACTGATGAGGTGGCAAATGAGCAGAAACCCGAAGGAGAATGGTTGTCCCAGAGGAAGCAACAGTATCCACGGAGATACAGTGAGTGAGTGTGATTGCATGATTGAGGCATGGCAAGGATGTCCATGAGTTGCAGTGAAGGGAGTGAGAAAGAGAAGGGGATGACATGAGCTCAGAAAGGTCATGAGAAGCCAGAACATGTAACCTTCCTTTTGGCTGTTGTAAGGCTCTGACTTGTCCTGCGTGGTTAATCATAAGAAGGTTTGGAGCAGTGGGGAGACATGATTTGACTGACTTTTAACAAGCCTTAAATGGCAAAGTAGAAACAAAGGTTGAGGTCATTGTAATGGTTCAAGTGAGAGGTATTCATGGCTCAAATTAAGGGTAGGATGGGATGGTGAGAAATGGCAAGATTCAGGATTAGATGTTGGAATGTCAGAGACAGATCTGAGACACAGATAGCTGTAAACTTTTTTATTCTGGTAAAATATAAATAACATAGAATTTATCATTTTTAAGTGTAAAGTTCAGAGATGTTAAATACATTCACCTTGTTGTGCAGCCATCACCACCGTCTGTCTCGAGAACTTTTTCATCTTCCCAAATGAAAACTCTGTACTCATTAAACACTAGCTCCCTAGTACCCTCTTCTTGCAGCCCCTGGCAAACAGCCTTCTACTTTCTATCTCTGTGAATTTTACTACTCTAGGTACCTCGTATAAGTGGAATCATATGCCATATTTGTCCCTTTGTGACTGGCTTATTTCAGTTAGCTTAATATCTTCAAGGTTCATCCATGTGGTTGTATGTGTCAGAATCTTTTTCTTCTTAAAGCTGAGTAATATATCATTATAGGTATATATCACATTTTGTTTATCCGATTACCTATCAATGGACACTTGGGTTGTTTCCACCTTTTGGCTAGTGTCAATAATGCTGTGAAAGTGAGTGTACAAGTATCTATTCAAGTTCCTGTTTTCAATTATTTTGAAATTGAAATTCCAAAATGGAATAGCTGGATCACATGGCAATTCTGTGTTTAATTTTTTGAGGAAACACCACACCATTTTCCATAGCAGTTTTCACCATTTTATGTTCCCACTAGCAATACAGCTACAATTTCTCCACATCCTCATCACTTATTTTTTGTTTTTTGATGATGATCATCCTAATGGGCATGAAGTAGTATTTCATTGCAGTTTTGATTTGTATTTTCCAAATAATTAGTAATGTTCATCTTCCTTTCATGTGTTTATTAATAGACTCCAAAATTTGACCTAAGCAGCTGAAAGAAGGGGGTTGCCATGGAGCAAGATGGGGAATAATGTACAAAGAGCAAGTTTTGAAGGAAAAGTCTCCAGAATTAAATTTGAGGTACATATTAGATAATGAGGATATTGATAAGCAACAGGACATGAATCTGACATTCGGGTGACAGGTCCAGCCTAGACATATAAATTTGACAGTCACTAATCAAAAGAGTGTACATAAAATCATGAGATTGAATGAGATCTCAAGAAAATGTTTGTAGAGAAGAGAAAGTCTGAGGGCTAAGCTCTGGGGCCCTTTTATTTGAAGGATGGGAGATGAGGAAGAACTTGCCAATCAGATGAGAAGCACCATGCTGAGCATGTAGTAAATGCTGTAAAAATACTTAATAAAAGAATATCACCAGTTTTTTTTCTAAACAAACTTATTGTTCTGTTTCTTTTAATTTGGGGATCCAAAAGGATTTGGGTTTCAATCCTCGCATCTGCATTTTTAAGCATTATTTTATTTATTTTATAATTTATTTTTAGCATTGTCTTGGCAATAATAATGGGCTTTCCCAGTGGCTCAGACAGTAAATAATCTGCCTGCAATATAGGAGATCTGGGTTTGATCCCTGGGTTGGGAAGATGCTCTGGAGAAGGGAATGACAACCCACTCCAGTATTCTTGCCTGGAGAATTTCAAGGACAGAAGCACCTGGCGAGCTACAGTTCATGGGGTTGCAAAGAGTCGGACATAACTGAGCGAGTACACTTCACAATAATAGTAAAAATAATGACAGAATTTCTTGATGTTTACTTTGTGCTAGGAATGCTGCTAAGGGTATTAGGTTTGGGGTATCATTTTAATCTCCAAATAAATCTATGAAATAGGCATTTCTCTCGCCTGTGCTAGATGAAGTGACAGAGAATCAGAAAAGTTCAATAATGCTCTCAAGGTTACAGAGTTAGAGAGAGGTAGAGCTACAGGTCCAGCAGAATCCAAAGGCTCCTTTTAAGCACCATGCTTTATAACCCCTGGATGTTAAATTAACCTCACCCAATGTCAGTTTCCTAATCTGTAAAATAAGAAGTATGAGAATGTCCTCTTTGTAAAACTGTTAAATTTATTGACAAAAATGTATCTATTACCTGACCCAGAGAAGGTTATATTCTGAGGGCACTTGATAAGTATTATTTCCTGTTTTCCTTTTCCATTTCATTTCTGACTCCTGCTCCCAGACTCAGTGGAGACTTTCCTTAGGATCTGATGCTCAGAATTCATTAATTATAGCTTTGTTAAACCTAGAGTGCGTGCATGCATGCATGCTCAGTTGCTCAGTTATGTCCGACTCTTTGTGACCCCATGAACTGTAACCCACCAGGCTCCTCTGTCCATGGAATTTTCAACCTTTAAGACCTTAACAGGTCCATTGCAGACATTGTCTCTGAAATCAAACCATTAGCGGTGGATTTCTAAAATGCTTGGGAAGACATTGCAACTTGCTCAATATTGCTCTTGACTGCTGAATTATTCATGTCCCTTGATGGATTCTGAAGTTGACTTCCTCCTGAGAAGGATTCACAAATGAGACTTGGGCCAGCCACTTCAAGTTTCAATTGAGTAAGAAGGTGGTGAGTGAAAGAAAGCGAGCAGGTAGCAGAGGAAGTGTTGCCAAGTGGCCTGTGAAGCACCAGGAGCAGAAGGGTGGGTATATTCAAAATCTACTCAACAATTGCAGATGCTGAGGGTGGGGTGGGGTGGGAGGGTGGACCAGATTATGTTTCCAAAAATAAGGGATGGTTTTTTTTTTTTGAGGATATAGTGTGAGAAAGAAGAAGAAAAAAAACATTTAATAAGTACCTATTTTGTGCCAACACATATTTAGATCTAATACTACTTGATCCTATGGGTCTGGGTTATCTCTCTCTTACAGGTAAGAAACTTAGTAGAAACAAAGGTTGAGGTCATTGTAATGGTTCAAGTGAGAGGTATTCATGGCTCAAATTAAGGGTAGGATGGGATGGTGAGAAATGGCAAGATTCAGGATTAGATGTTGGAATGTCAGAGACAGATCTGAGACACAGATAGCTGTAAACTTTTTTATTCTGGTAAAATATAAATAACATAGAATTTATCATTTTTAAGTGTAAAGTTCAGAGATGTTAAATACATTCACCTTGTTGTGCAGCCATCACCACCGTCTGTCTCGAGAACTTTTTCATCTTCCCAAATGAAAACTCTGTACTCATTAAACACTAGCTTCCTAGTACCCTCTTCTTGCAGCCCCTGGCAAACAGCCTTCTACTTTCTATCTCTGTGAATTTTACTACTCTAGGTACCTCGTATAAGTGGAATCATATGCCATATTTGTCCCTTTGTGACTGGCTTATTTCACTTAGCTTAATATCTTCAAGGTTCATCCATGTGGTTGTATGTGTCAGAATCTTTTTCTTCTTAAAGCTGAGTAATATATCATTATAGGTATATATCACATTTTGTTTATCCGATTACCTATCAATGGACACTTGGGTTGTTTCCACCTTTTGGCTAGTGTCAATAATGCTGTGAAAGTGAGTGTACAAGTATCTATTCAAGTTCCTGTTTTCAATTATTTTGAAATTGAAATTCCAAAATGGAATAGCTGGATCACATGGCAATTCTGTGTTTAATTTTTTGAGGAAACACCACACCATTTTCCATAGCAGTTTTCACCATTTTATGTTCCCACTAGCAATACAGCTACAATTTCTCCACATCCTCATCACTTATTTTTTGTTTTTTGATGATGATCATCCTAATGGGCATGAAGTAGTATTTCATTGCAGTTTTGATTTGTGTTTTCCAAATAATTAGTAATGTTCATCTTCCTTTCATGTGTTTATTAATAGACTCCAAAATTTGACCTAAGCAGCTGAAAGAAGGGGGTTGCCATGGAGCAAGATGGGGAATAATGTACAAAGAGCAAGTTTTGAAGGAAAAGTCTCCAGAATTAAATTTGAGGTACATATTAGATAATGAGGATATTGATAAGCAACAGGACATGAATCTGACATTCGGGTGACAGGTCCAGCCTAGACATATAAATTTGACAGTCACTAATCAAAAGAGTGTACATAAAATCATGAGATTGAATGAGATCTCAAGAAAATGTTTGTAGAGAAGAGAAAGTCTGAGGGCTAAGCTCTGGGGCCCTTTTATTTGAAGGATGGGAGATGAGGAAGAACTTGCCAATCAGATGAGAAGCACCATGCTGAGCATGTAGTAAATGCTGTAAAAATACTTAATAAAAGAATATCACCAGTTTTTTTTCTAAACAAACTTATTGTTCTGTTTCTTTTAATTTGGGGATCCAAAAGGATTTGGGTTTCAATCCTCGCATCTGCATTTTTAAGCATTATTTTATTTATTTTATAATTTATTTTTAGCATTGTCTTGGCAATAATAATGGGCTTTCCCAGTGGCTCAGACAGTAAATAATCTGCCTGCAATATAGGAGATCTGGGTTTGATCCCTGGGTTGGGAAGATGCTCTGGAGAAGGGAATGACAACCCACTCCAGTATTCTTGCCTGGAGAATTTCAAGGACAGAAGCACCTGGCGAGCTACAGTTCATGGGGTTGCAAAGAGTCGGACATAACTGAGCGAGTACACTTCACAATAATAGTAAAAATAATGACAGAATTTCTTGATGTTTACTTTGTGCTAGGAATGCTGCTAAGGGTATTAGGTTTGGGGTATCATTTTAATCTCCAAATAAATCTATGAAATAGGCATTTCTCTCGCCTGTGCTAGATGAAGTGACAGAGAATCAGAAAAGTTCAATAATGCTCTCAAGGTTACAGAGTTAGAGAGAGGTAGAGCTACAGGTCCAGCAGAATCCAAAGGCTCCTTTTAAGCACCATGCTTTATAACCCCTGGATGTTAAATTAACCTCACCCAATGTCAGTTTCCTAATCTGTAAAATAAGAAGTATGAGAATGTCCTCTTTGTAAAACTGTTAAATTTATTGACAAAAATGTATCTATTACCTGACCCAGAGAAGGTTATATTCTGAGGGCACTTGATAAGTATTATTTCCTGTTTTCCTTTTCCATTTCATTTCTGACTCCTGCTCCCAGACTCAGTGGAGACTTTCCTTAGGATCTGATGCTCAGAATTCATTAATTATAGCTTTGTTAAACCTAGAGTGCGTGCATGCATGCATGCTCAGTTGCTCAGTTATGTCCGACTCTTTGTGACCCCATGAACTGTAACCCACCAGGCTCCTCTGTCCATGGAATTTTCAACCTTTAAGACCTTAACAGGTCCATTGCAGACATTGTCTCTGAAATCAAACCATTAGCGGTGGATTTCTAAAATGCTTGGGAAGACATTGCAACTTGCTCAATATTGCTCTTGACTGCTGAATTATTCATGTCCCTTGATGGATTCTGAAGTTGACTTCCTCCTGAGAAGGATTCACAAATGAGACTTGGGCCAGCCACTTCAAGTTTCAATTGAGTAAGAAGGTGGTGAGTGAAAGAAAGCGAGCAGGTAGCAGAGGAAGTGTTGCCAAGTGGCCTGTGAAGCACCAGGAGCAGAAGGGTGGGTATATTCAAAATCTACTCAACAATTGCAGATGCTGAGGGTGGGGTGGGGTGGGAGGGTGGACCAGATTATGTTTCCAAAAATAAGGGATGGTTTTTTTTTTTTGAGGATATAGTGTGAGAAAGAAGAAGAAAAAAAACATTTAATAAGTACCTATTTTGTGCCAACACATATTTAGATCTAATACTACTTGATCCTATGGGTCTGGGTTATCTCTCTCTTACAGGTAAGAAACTGAGGCTTCAAGAAGTGAAATAACATAAGCAATTTTAAAAAGAGTTGAGAAGTATGTCTACCAAATAGAATTGGTAGACAATTGTGAATGACAGAAAACCCAGTGCAATCGTGTGGAATCACTGCAGGGCTGGCATGGCTTTCCACTGTGTTAGAGACCCTGACTCCTCTTATTGTCTTGCCAACCTTAGCCTGTGGTGTCCCCTTCAGCATCCAAAATGACTGCTTGATAATAGGAGGTTCACCCCAGAAGAAATAATGACACCTCTGCTTATATTCAACTGGGCAAAGCTTAGTCACTTAGCTGCTCTGAGTTACGAGGGAGGCTGAGAAATGTGGCAGTGTGCCCATAGGAAAGGTAAGGGTTCTATTTCTAACGACGAAGGAGAAAAACAGATAGGGATCCACCAGTAATCTCTTTCCTAGGTAGTTAAATCTAGGTCTCTTTCACTCCAGAGGACCCCTCCTCCACCAGATCTACTCTACTGCCTTCCTTAAGAGAAGTGCCATTGCCCCCAGAAATCCCCATCAGGCTAAAAGTGTCCTGTGGGCAACCGTAATAGGAACAGCCAGGTCCCATAGGTTCTTTTTGTGAGCCAGGCACTATGCAATGTGCAATATAGCACTGCCTCATTTAATCCTTCAGTAACCTCATTAAGGGGTTTCCAGGTGGTACAGTGGTAATGAACCCGCCTGCCAATGCAGGAGATTCAGGAAACACAGATTTGATCCATGGGTCGAGAAGATCCCCTAGAGCAGGACATAGCAACCCACTCCAGTATTCTTGCCTGGGATATTCCATGAACAGAGGAGCTTGGCAGGCTACAGTCCATGGTGTCACAAAATGTTGGACATGACTGAGGGGCTGAGCAACTGACCGACTGACTGAAACTCATAAAGCAGGAACTTCATCCGCCTCATTGTACAAATGAGGAAATGGAAGCCAGCGAGATTATATAGCATACCCAAGCTCACACAGAGGGCAGACAGCTTCTGGATCCATAGGTGGTATGGCATCCACGCAATGGCAAATAGGATCTACATTCAGGCAGCGCAGACTCCAAATCTTAGTCTTTGACTTGTGCTTGTCTGTTTCATGTGTGTTCCCACTCAGGGCATCTGCTTCTGCAAGTCTCTCTTTGGAATCCTATTCCTCAGTGTAGTCACAATGCCAAATTTCATGGAATAACCTTTTCAAGGATGCTTTGTTCTTCACATGAGAAAACCCAATTTATGTTAAGATTTGACCTGGCACAGCTTGACTCCATTGAAGAGAAAAATCAGTCTTTTTTTTTAAATTTTTTTATCAGTTGGAGTGTCAGGTGTGCAGAAAAGTTAACATAGCGCATCTGAGATTGCTTCTCCTTAGCTGGCCTGTTTGCAAAGTGCTCTCGGCTGCCATCTGGGAACTTGGATTTCCAGAGGGTTTCTGCCACCCACACTGATAAGAATATCTCAGCAGGCCTTAACTGTCTGCAAACAATATGACTTATGTGAGCACTTCTTTCCTTCTGGGAGTCTGGAATTTTGGTCATGCCCAAGAGAAGTTATCAACCTGACTGTGCTGTGCTTGGTCGCTCAGTCGTGTCCAGCTCTGCAACCCCATGGACGGTAGCCCGTCAGTCTCCTCTGTCCATGGGGATTATTCAGGCAAGAATACTGGAGTGGGTTGCCATGCCCTCCTCCAGGGGATCTCCCCAACCCAGAGATCAAACCCATGTCTCCTGCATTGCAGGCAGATTCTTACCGTCTGAGCCACCAGGGAAGCCCAGGAATACTGGAGTGGGTAGCCTATCCCTTCTCCAGTGGATCTTCCCCGCCCAGTAATCAAACTGGGGTCTCCTGCATTGCAGGTGGATTCTTTACCAGCTGAGCTACCAGAGAAACCTGTCTACCTGACTAGCCCTGAATAAAAACCTTGCTAAGTCTTCAGTAAGCTTCTTGGTAAGCAGTATTTCACATGTGTTGTCACAACTTGCCAGGGAAATTAAGTAAATCCTGTGCGACCCCATTTGGGAGGGATTCTTACAAGCTTTCATTTTGTTTTTCTCAAGACTCCCCACCACCCCCACACTGCGAAGCTTGTTTTCTACTTGCTGATTTTGCTTTGTATCCTTTCTCTATAATTAATCATAGCCATAAGTATGACTATATGCTGAGTCCTGTGAGTTCTTCCACAGTGATCATAGCTGTTGTAACAAATAAATGTCAAGGCTTTAGAGGCTCAACACAATAGTTTATTTCTTGTTAGTGCAGAAATCAATACCAGTGCTCCTGGTGAGCAGGTGGCCTTCTACTCAGTCACTGAGGACCCAGGCACTTTCCATCTTGCACTCCACAATAAGTTGGCAGATGGAAAAAGAGACTGTGGAAAGGACATGCCTCCTGCTTAACCCCCTTCTTAACCCTAACTGCATGAGATGACATACATCCACCTCAGGCCACATTCCACTGTAATTACTAGTCATGTGGTCCCGTATAGATGCACGGGGACTAGGAAATGGATCTTGGCTTGGTGGCTGTCTCTCTGGATCAACTCTGTGGAAAGAAAGCATGAATCTTTGATGACCAGCAACAGTACCATAATAGATACTTATTATGAAGCTACCCTGTGCTCAACTTCATACCAAATGCTCTGAGGCAACATGAACTAGTCAGTTGTTCATGCCTATACAGAGGTTGACATGTCAACAGGAACTGGTCACCCCCAAAGATGAGGAGGCAAGCTTCCCCTTTTCTGGGGAGTCTTCTACTACACCATTCCTCTGTGCTTCGCTAGTAACTAGTGCTGATCACTTTCATAGCACTTAGTGCACTAAAACCCACCATAATCTTATCTGACTCTCCCACTGAAATATATTTTTGAGATCACAACTTCAGTTGCCTTATTGATCAGCACGTATTTCTAGTACTCAGCACAGAACATGGCACATCTGAGATATTGGGTAAATGCGTAAATGAATGAAAGCTCAAGTAGAACAGTGAGGTGCAGTGCAGTACCGTGCTGTGAGCATGAGTTAGTCAAATCTTCTTATCCCTTTTGACCTTGCAAAAGTTGCTTAATTTCTCTGAACCTCAATGGTTCATTCTTGGAATGGGGTCAAAGATACCAACTTTGCAGGGTTGCCATGAGGATTTTCTGAGATCCTAAATGTGTATTCAGCACCTAGCCCTATTTCTGTCTTGTTCCTGAAGTTACAGAGAACAGTTTTTCACCGGGGAGTACGATGTTAGCTGTGGGTTTTTCATAGATGGCCTTTATTGGGATGAAGGAGTTCCCTTCTCTTTCTTGTTTGGTTAGTGTTTTTGTCACAGGAGGGATTGGATTTTGTCAAATGGTTTTCTTCTGTCTGTTGAGACAATATTGTGGGTTTACCCTTTATACTATTCATGTGATATCTCACATTAACTGATTTTCAGATGTTAAATCAATTTTGCACTTCTGGGATAAATCCCACTTGGTCATAGTATATAATCCTTTTTATACATTGCTGAATTCTGTTTTCTAGTGTTTTGGTTTGGTTTTCAGGGGTGCTTTCTGTGTCCCAAAGTGTTTCAGACCCTTTGCTTGATTCTCAGAGGCCCCTAAGGAACTCCTTATTGGTTTCTCCTGGGGACAATTTCTAATAAATCACTTCCAATCAAATCCTGTTCTCAGGTGTAGCTCCTGGGGATCAGCCTGAGTCACTGCCAGGGTCAAGGCCCTCTCTGGTCACTGTGGCCCTTCACACACACCCACACCCCTCCAGCTAACCCAGCTCTGTGACTTTTCCTGCAGGTGATCTACGCCCTGAACACCCGCCAGGATGAGACTGAGGCGGGCATGGAGGCCCTGCGCGAGGCCCACCAGGAGGAGCTGCAGCAGGCCGTGGCCGAGACCGAGGCCAGGCTCCTAAAGACGCAGGGTCGCGCGGGCGAGGAGGAGGCCCTGCGGCAGCGCATCCAGGCCCTGGAGAGCGCCCTGGAGCTGCAGAAGCGGCTGACACAGGAGGCGCTGGCCCAGTCGGCCTCGTGCAGGCTGGAGACCCAGGAGAGGGAGCTGAGGGTGGAGGCCGAGCACGCCGAGCGGGTGCTCACCCTCTCCAAGGAGATGCTGGAGCTCAAGGCCGGCTATGAGAAGAGGATCCGGCACCTGAGTGGCCACGAGGCGCCCCGGTGGGACCGGCTCACTCAGGAGGATCCCGAGCCCAAGGCCGAGCCGGGCTGCGGCCCCGAGATGCGGGAGGTCCTGCTGGAAGTGGAGCGGCTGCGAGCGGAGAACCAGCAGCTGAGCAAGGACTACGCGCGGAAGGCCGAGGAGCTGCAGGCCACGTACGAGCGGGAGAACGAGGCAGTCCGGCAGGCGATGCAGCAGTCTGTGAGCGAAGCCCTGTGGCAGTGGCAGGAGAAGGAGACCGACCTCCGGAAGAACTTCCAGGCCCAGGAGGCAGCCCTGCAGGCCCAGGTCCGGAAGCTGGAAGGGGATCTGGAGCACAGAGGCCGCAAGATTAGTGACCTGAAGAAGTATGCCCAAAAGCTGAAGGACCGCATTCAGGTAAAGCAGGTGCTCTTCCTAGCTCCCAAGCGTGAGGATAGCCATGGCCGGCAATACGAGCCCCTACCACTCATCAGGCACTGTGACTTCTGCCCAAGTGAGCATTATTAATTACCTTCATTGAGTTCAACCACATTCATTAAGGAAATATTTATTGAACACCTACTATGTGCCAGGCCAGGGCTGTGTTCAGGAGACACATGGTAAGCTGGACTTGATCCCTGTCCTTTGAGAGTGTAGAGACTTAGAATTTACAGATGAGAAGGTAAAACTAAAATTGAAAAGCTTTAGGAGGAGCGTAGCTGGGCACACAGCTGCAAAGTGTTTGAACTCAGTTCAGCCTAATTCTAAAGCCCCTGCTCACTCCATAACAACTTGCCTGTCCTAACGTCCTTGAGGCTTTATATTTGTGGAAAATTGAAACAGTGACAAGTTCGTTATGTGAGGCCCACAGTCTCACAGAGGCCCATCTCTAAAAGTAACAGCAGCTAGTATCTTTCATATTTCCTGAGCATTGTTTTCTGTCCCACTTTATCTCATTTAATCCTCACTACAGAAAGGTTGAGGTTTCCCAGATGGCGCTAATGGTAAAGAACCCAACTACTAATGTAGCAGATATAACAGACACGTGTTCAATCCCTGGGTCCAGAAGATCCCCTGGAGGAGAGCATGGCAACCCATTCCAGTATTCTTGCCTGGAGAATCCCAAAGACAGAAGAGTCTGGCAGGCTACAATCAATAGTCACAAAGAGTCGGACATGACTGAAGCGACTTAGCACAGCACCGAAAGATTAAATAACTTGCTGAACGTCACATAGCCAAGCAGAGGATGAATCAGGATTTGATGAACACTGAGCTGCTGAATTCCAGAGATTAATGGCACATGCTGTGCATTTACCCACTTTTCAGAGCTGATATACATAGGATGTGTCTGCACAGAACTAATGAAATGACACCCTGTCTCTTTGTTTAGGACCTGGATGTGCAGCTCAAGGAGGCTCGACAGGAGAATTCAGAGTTGAAAAGCACGGCAAAAAAACTTGGGGAGAAGCTGGCCATTGCCAAAGATAAGCTGATGTTGCAGGAGTGTCATGTGACACAGAAAACCGGTGAGATGCCCCAAGTGATTTCCTTACAGAGCAAAAGTTGGCCACCAGGTTGGCTTGGCACTGCTTGCAGCCTTGAGACTGTTAAGGGAGCAGAATGGAGGGCAGGGCTCTTTGATCTGACCTGCCTGGTGGTAAGTCCCAGCATGCAGGACATAAGCAAGCCAACACCCAGAGCTGCCATAGGTCAGACATCTAAAAGGCATGATGCAGAAGCATCTCTGGCTCCTAGATAGTTCTCCATCCAGTCCACCGTAGTGCCTGAACTTCTCAGCTCTGGCTTTTCCCTAGACTTAGACAACACTTTATACTCTAACATCTTTCACACAGTGATGATATTGGATGTTTGCAATAGTTTTGTGAGTTAGGTATTGTCAGTATCCCATGTCACAGATGAAGAAATGAACCAGAGAAAAGTTATGTGGCTAGCTTACGGCCAGCCAGCTGGCTGGTAATAGAGTAAGATACATAGGTTATCTGACTCCAAAGTGCTTTCTTTGAGATAAGGTTAGATAACATCACTGACTCAATGGCCATGAACTTGAGCAAACTCAGGGAGATAGTGGAGGACAGGGAAGCCTGGTGTGCTGCAGTCCATGGAGTCACAAAGAGTTGGACATGGCTTAGCGACTGAACAATGACAAAAAAGTGCTTTCCACTGAGCTCCCTCATCAGAACGTTCTTGAATATGTATAGTGTGATCAGTTTGGTGCTGGGATATACAACAAGGGCACAAAACATAGGCTCTGCCTCCAGGGAGATTGTTGGACTGTTACTTTACAGCCCATAGCATGCTTTCATATCATGAGTGCATCCCAGACAACAGAGGAACAAGATGTCTGGGAAAGAAGAAATCACTTTGGGCTGGAAAGTGTGAATTGGAACCAGAGGGTATGGTGGTCTCAGAAGTAAGGCATAAGTACCTTGGGGAATATGGGAAGAAACTGAGCAATTCTAGTCATATTTAATTTTTGTGTTATACTGGAAATCTCTTTAAATTTAAATCCTTTGAAAGTACATATGTTCCGGAACATCCTCAATTTTTTAACCTGCATTAAGACAGAAGAGTCTGGCAGGCTACAATCAATAGTCACAAAGAGTCGGACATGACTGAAGCGACTTAGCACAGCACCGAAAGATTAAATAACTTGCTGAACGTCACATAGCCAAGCAGAGGATGAATCAGGATTTGATGAACACTGAGCTGCTGAATTCCAGAGATTAATGGCACATGCTGTGCATTTACCCACTTTTCAGAGCTGATATACATAGGATGTGTCTGCACAGAACTAATGAAATGACACCCTGTCTCTTTGTTTAGGACCTGGATGTGCAGCTCAAGGAGGCTCGACAGGAGAATTCAGAGTTGAAAAGCACGGCAAAAAAACTTGGGGAGAAGCTGGCCATTGCCAAAGATAAGCTGATGTTGCAGGAGTGTCATGTGACACAGAAAACCGGTGAGATGCCCCAAGTGATTTCCTTACAGAGCAAAAGTTGGCCACCAGGTTGGCTTGGCACTGCTTGCAGCCTTGAGACTGTTAAGGGAGCAGAATGGAGGGCAGGGCTCTTTGATCTGACCTGCCTGGTGGTAAGTCCCAGCATGCAGGACATAAGCAAGCCAACACCCAGAGCTGCCATAGGTCAGACATCTAAAAGGCATGATGCAGAAGCATCTCTGGCTCCTAGATAGTTCTCCATCCAGTCCACCGTAGTGCCTGAACTTCTCAGCTCTGGCTTTTCCCTAGACTTAGACAACACTTTATACTCTAACATCTTTCACACAGTGATGATATTGGATGTTTGCAATAGTTTTGTGAGTTAGGTATTGTCAGTATCCCATGTCACAGATGAAGAAATGAACCAGAGAAAAGTTATGTGGCTAGCTTACGGCCAGCCAGCTGGCTGGTAATAGAGTAAGATACATAGGTTATCTGACTCCAAAGTGCTTTCTTTGAGATAAGGTTAGATAACATCACTGACTCAATGGCCATGAACTTGAGCAAACTCAGGGAGATAGTGGAGGACAGGGAAGCCTGGTGTGCTGCAGTCCATGGAGTCACAAAGAGTTGGACATGGCTTAGCGACTGAACAATGACAAAAAAGTGCTTTCCACTGAGCTCCCTCATCAGAACGTTCTTGAATATGTATAGTGTGATCAGTTTGGTGCTGGGATATACAACAAGGGCACAAAACATAGGCTCTGCCTCCAGGGAGATTGTTGGACTGTTACTTTACAGCCCATAGCATGCTTTCATATCATGAGTGCATCCCAGACAACAGAGGAACAAGATGTCTGGGAAAGAAGAAATCACTTTGGGCTGGAAAGTGTGAATTGGAACCAGAGGGTATGGTGGTCTCAGAAGTAAGGCATAAGTACCTTGGGGAATATGGGAAGAAACTGAGCAATTCTAGTCATATTTAATTTTTGTGTTATACTGGAAATCTCTTTAAATTTAAATCCTTTGAAAGTACATATGTTCCGGAACATCCTCAATTTTTTAACCTGCATAAAAGATGACTGGTTTTAGAAGGGAGAGCAGAGCAACTATGTCAACTCAAGATGCTGCTTGGGCAAAGATGACAATCACCATTTTGACCATATTTGAGGCCAGAAGGCCATGGAGCAGGGATTACATAGGGGAGTTGAATAGCAGAATGGTAACCTGCAGAGACCTCAGGCACAAGGCCCAGGCCAAGGACATTCCCAATGATGTTGAAACCTGTGCTTACAGGTGACATGAAGACAGAGAGAGTTTCAGAGAATGAAGTTCTAAGGAAAGAGAATAATTTGGAAGCCTGCAGTCTCCATCCTCAGCAGGACCAGAACTTTGCCAAGGAATGTCCCTGCACAAAAGGAGGCAAAGATACACAGGTAGTGTCTGACCCAGCCTTGGGGATGCAGCAGTCACAGGGGCCTCTGCTGGAACAAGCTTCAGAGGGAGGCCAGCCCCGAACCATGATAGATCTACTTGGAAGCAATAGGTCCCATAGTTTCAGGGGTGAATGTGTAGGTGTGACATTCCAGCCAATGTCCTGCCAACTGCATGTCATTTGAAACTAGGAGACTGAGAATGTAGAGGAATTCTTCCAACTCCTTATCACCAGCTCCCGGGAAACTGGAAACTTGCTTAAGATTCCTGCGATATGTTCCCAGTCAAAACAAAGCTTTTTTTTTTTTTTTTTTTTTTCAAGAAAGCACTATAGTGTGGGCTGGAATACCTGATCCTCTGACAATAGAGGCATTACTCCAAAAAGTCCTTTTCCGATGGTGGATAAAATGAAGTTTCTTACAAATCAAACATGTCATTTTTAAAATTTTACTGTACCTTGTGATACATGCCTTAAAATCAGTAATCAACTTTGTAGAAGTTGCGCAAAAGAGAAATGGTGATTTCCTGTTCTCTCCACCCTGGCAGTTTTACAAGCCCTTTTTCTTTTCATAGACCAAGAAAGAAGCATGCATTGAGACAGAATATATGAAGCAAAAATATGAAGAAGACCTTCGCAAAATCAAACATCAGACAGAAGAGGAGAAGAAACATCTCAAAGACCAGCTGATGAAGCGCCTAGAAGACTTGGTGAAGAAGCACACAGTGGAAATCAAGTCAGTTCGCTCGTCGGTGGAAGCTGAAAGGAAGAGGCTGCAGAAGGTGAGACTCCATTCCAGAGATACCGTTCCTTTTGTTCTTCCTTGCCTCTACCTCCTTCCTTTCCTGTTTGTTTCTTCTTTCCTTCCTCAAACATTTATTGAACTCCTATTGTATACAGACCTCAGCTAGTTCTCTGACCAAAGGAAATTCAGTGTCTTCTGGAGGAGACAGGGCACCCCAGGACCATGAGACAGTGGGGCTTAGAGTCATTAGCATGGGGTGGAATTGTGTTATATGAGTGTTTAACTTAGGGAAATTCAAATCCTCTATTCTGCAAAAGCAGAGAGAAATAAAATGAAGCGAACACGTGGACCTGGCAGACTGCCTGGATTCAAATCCCAGCTCTGCCACTGGGACAGTTGAGTCCCTCACAGAAAATCTCTGTGGGCCCCAGGTTCCTCATTTATAAAACAGATGTTGATAATAGCACCTAACAGAGTAGCTGCAAGGATTACATGAAGTCATCCATGTGAAAAAGCAGATCATAGTTCCTGGGGTTTAATAGGCACTAGATGAATGCAGGTAATTGATTAATCAGTGGGTCGGCAGTGGGAGAGAAGTTTCTCAGCCTCTGAGCACTGCTCCAAATTCCCACTAAAGGAGGTGCTTTCTGCTGAGAAGGAACGCAAAGCCTCATCCCTCGTGTTTGCTGAGGAAAGCAAGTAACATGTATTTGAATGTTTTAGGAGAAGAGTGAAGTAAATCAGCATTATTGTAAGCATAGGTGGTGCTTTAATTATTATAAGAAGGCTTCTTTCTAATCTAAGAACTTGCATTATCAGCTCTGAGTTTTCACTGAAAGAGAATCATATATCACTGAGGAATGCAGTGTGTGGTGGTGAAAAGTAGTAGATATTCAATAAATATGTGTTGGATAAACAAATGGACTCATGAAAGACTAGTATTGGGTCCAAGTCCTGACTCTTCGATTGGCTTTATGACCATGAACTGGTCACTTAACCTTTCTAAAAATATAATTACTTTGGGGGCTTGTTATGTGCATTAAATATGGTTTTGTATATAAACTTTTAGCTCAGTGCATAAACATGTACTCAAAGTTTGATGAACAGTGGTTGTGATTAGTTACCATGTGCATTAGATGATGTCATGTGTGATAATATTATTTAGTGCCCACTATACTGCCTGGAAAATCCAATGGACGGAGTAGCCTGGTGGGCTGCAGTCCATGGGGTCGCTAACAGTTGGACAGACTGAGCGACTTCACTTTCACTTTTCTCTTTCATGCATTGGAGAAGGAAATGGCAACCCACTCCAGTGTTCTTGCCTGGAGAGTCCCAGGGATGGGGGAGCCTGGTGGGCTGCCGTCTATGGGGTCACACAGAGTCGGACATGACTGAAGTGACTTAGCAGCATACTTTATAAAGCACTTATTCTTATGAGCACATTTAATCCTCCCAACAGGGTTACAAAATGAGTGTTCTTATCGCCATTTCAGATAAGAAAACTGAGGCTCAAAGATGTTATATATCTGCTCACACAGACAGTGAGTGGTGTAGCCACATTAAAACCCAACAGCTTGACTCCAGAGCCCATGATTTCCCATCCCTGCACAGGGTGGGAAGCAGCTGTGTTAAAAGCACTTTCCTCCCGATGAGCAGTAACTGGTTGCACAAATCCAGCCCTCATATAGCTGAACCCTCTTTCTATCCTGAGTCACAGTCAGTGGGAGGGACGGTTACTCTCCTGGAGCTACAGGTTGCCCTGGTAACCTGTCAGCCAAGCCTGATTCTGAGTGTAGAAATTCCATTTCAGCTCTAATCAGGGGCATGGATCCATTTGGGAAATGAATCATGCAGAAATAAATTGCATTTCCTCCTGTTTTTTTTTTTTAATTATGATCATTTCTACAAACTGAGGACATAAGTTATATAAATTAGGCCATGCAGACTAGAGGAAGGTAAAACCTTGAAGAGGCCCCAAATCAGGTATTCATGGACTCAAAATAGATACCTATTTCCCCTATAAGAGTTAAGAGGGCACTGTTTCTTTGGGCCCTTGAGTACAAGTGTGTAATGTATCCTGAATGCTACCTTAACCTGAAAAAGATGCTACAGGAGAAGGACTGGAGTTGACCCAGAGGGCCTATCTGCTTTCCCTGTCTAGGATATTAGTACTTAATCTTCACAGACAGAGCAGAGTACATGTCCTATAATTAGCATTTGCCCACACATTCTTAGAAGAGCGTGGAAAGGTTTATTGAGTCCCTGCTGAGCTGTGCTAGACACTGCTGCATTCTACACCTCATTTGTGTCACTTATGATTCTGGGTACAAACCCACTCTGGGCACTTTAGGCAAGAAAGGAATGTAGTAAAGGGCAATGAGAAGCCTTCTAGAAAACCAGGGAACCAGGCTTGGCAGCTACTCAGTCAGTGATAAGGATACACCTGCCACCACCTCTGAGGCCAGACCTGCCATGTACACAGCTGACAACCACCACCAACGGGCCCTGGACGTTGCCTACAGAGCTGCACTGTCCAATTTGGTAGCCCCTTGTGGTTATTTACACTTAAATTAATCACAGCTAAGTAATATTTTAAATTCAGTTCCTCAGGTGAGCTAGCCATATTCCAAGTGCTTAATTGCCATATGTGGCTAATGGCTCCTGGAATGGATAGCACAGTGCTGAAAGACTTCTACATATAAGCTGCATTGTATTTTAGAGTATTTCCATCATCCCAGAAATGTCTGTCAGTCGGAGCTGCTATAGAATGGCTGGCCCTGCTGCCCCTGGGAAATGCAGTTGCCAGATCCTTTTTGTTTCAATGGCTCCAGCTTGTACATATCGATGGCTTCTGATTTGAAATCTGGGGTGCGTGTGTCTGATGGTCACGTGCCCTCAGTCCTCTTTGGAAGGGGCTCTGGGAAGGTAAGTCTGACATTTTCTGGTTCTGTGGTGGGAGGAAGGCTCTGATGTATCAGATGGAGAATTTCTCAAACATTCCGAGAAGGATCAGATGCTGTGCAGCTAAAAGGAATGATAGCTCTCCAGTCCATGATTTATCCCTTACCTCAGCTCTGTAGGCAGTGGTTGCTTTCCCATTTCACAGATGAAGAACCTGAGAAATAAAGTCACTTGAATATCACATGAATTGGATGTGAATCAAGGAAGCATAACCTTTGCTCTCTGTCTATGTAGTAAGCCTTTAGGTCTTCACCCTGCCAGTATCCCTTTATGGTTTATTGATCATTCATTGAATGCATAGTTGGTGTCTTGAGCAATGCAGGGATATAGGAATCAGCCATGCCTTTGAAGAGCTCACCATCTAGTAGGAGAAACAAGATATGTACTCAAACATCAGTCAAGTTAGTGTGTAAGAAGTGCTGTGCCTGGGGAAAGAGCCTCATTGTCAAATCTTGACTAAGTTAACCCAAACCATTCTAGGCCTCTGCTTTCTAATTTCAATAGTAAATATGAATGTGAATGATTTTCTCAAAAATTTTTCAACTTTTTATTTCTACCAACTCCCAAAATACTCTTTGTTATTTAAAAATAGGTTACTTCCAAATATTTAGAACCATACCAGATATATCCCTCTACATGAATCAGCCATAGGTATACATATATCCCCTCCCTTTTGAACCTCCCTCCCTTCTCCTTCCCCATCCCACCCCTCGAGGTTGACACAGAGCCCCTGTTTGAGTTTCTGGAGCCATACAGCAAATTCCCATTGGCTCTCTATTTTACATATGGTACTGTAGGTTTCCATGTTACTCTCTCCATACATCTCACCCTCTCCTTCCCTCTCGCCATGTCCATAAGTCTGTTCTCTATGTCTGTCTCTCCATTCAGTTCAGTTCAGTCGCTCAGTCGTGTCCAACTCTTTGAGACCTCATGAATCGCAGCACCCCAGGCCTCCCTGTCCATCACCAACTCCTGGAGTTCACTCAAACTCATGTCCATCGAGTTGGTGATGCCATCCAGCCATCTCATCCTCTGTCATCCCCTTTTCCTCCTGCCCCCAATCCCTCCCAGCATCAGGGTGTTTTCCAGCGAGTCAACTCTTCGCATGAGGTGGCCAAAGTACTGGAGTTTCAGCTTTAGCATCATTCCTTCCAAAGAACACCCAAGGCTGATCTTTAGAATGGACTAGTTGGATCTCCTTGCAGTCCAAGGGACTCTCAAGAGTCTTCTCCAACACCACAGTTCAAAAGCATCAATTCTTCAGCACTCAGCTTTCTTCACAGTCCAACACTCTCATCCATACATGACCACTGGAAAAACGATAGCCTTGACTAGACAGACCTTAGTCAGCAAATAATGTCTCTGCTTTTCAATATGCTATCTATTGCTACCCTGTAAATAAATTCTTCAGTACCATTTCTCTAGATTCCATATATATGTGTTAGAATATGATATTTATCTTTTTCTTTTTGACTTAGTTCGCTGGTAGTCTAGGGTCATGGAGTCAGTGCTCCCATTCCAAAGGCTTAGGGCTTGATCTCTGGTTGAGAACAAAGATTCCCCAAGTGGTGTGTTATGGCATTAGGTGAGATTAAAACAAATATCCAAAAACAAGAAACCAAAGATGAACCCCAGACAAATGGCAATTACAAAATCAGGCAAATAATAGTTATAAATAAGGGAATACACACACACACACACACACACACACACACATATATACACACACTGATGAGCAAAGTCAACACAGTCCAACAAAAATAAAGTACAGCAGATTGACCCAGAAAACAAAGGAAATAAAAAATTATATTTACCAGTTAAGAACAAAATTAACTAAAGCACAAACTGGAAAACAAAACTAAAGCAAGGTTCCAAGTGGGGAATGAGCAATGAAAACAAAACTAACAAACATGTAGAGAGGAAAGAAAAGAAAGAATAGATATGCAAAGTTAAATAGAAGTAGATGAAGAAGATTTGTATACATTAAAGTTAACTGCAAGGGGAAAAGAACAGTAGGAAAGGCAAACAAAGGCGTAAATGTAGAAAAATATAATAGGTTTAAAAAATTAAAATTATAAAAAAGAGGAAAGTAAAAGGGGGGGAGAACTCCACAAAACTGGAAAAGCCCAAAGTAGAGGTAGAGGTTTATAACAACAATAAATAATGTGACTGAGAGAAAAAAAAAAAAAAGCTCAAAAACTTAATTAAATTTCATAGTACAAAAAAAAAGAAGAAAACAACTAAAACAGAGGGAGGGAAAAAAGGAAAAAAAAAAAGAAAAATCCCAAAGAATCTACAGAACAAGTCAAAACATAAGAATAACAAATGTTTTTCTTGAGTCACTGCTATCAGTCTTTTCCCTCACTGGGGTCACAGTCCACCTCACCTCCTTAGGATGCCCTCCAACAGTGTGCTGGTCTCTGGACCTGCTGTGGAGGTAGCTCAGATTTTAATCTGGTCCTACTCCTGTGTGTTCTTGCCTCCAGTGTCCACAGCTATCAGAACTAGTACGTTTTCTTTCATGGGAGCTCTCAATGATCTTTTATATATTCAATAGACACAGAGTCTGCCTAGTTGATTGTGTGGATTTAATCTGCAATTTGTACAGCTGATGGGAAGGTTTTGAGTCTTCTTCCTTAGCCACATTGCCCCTGAGTTTCAACTGTGGTTTTATTTCCACCTCTGCATGTTTGGGTCGTCCACTGGGGTTCGCTCCTCAGGCTGCCCTGAAGACTTGGGTTTGCCCCTGTGAGGGCCAGGTGTGGAGGTGGTGGAGCTGCTTGGGTCGCAGGGGTTCTGGCAGCACCAGGTACTCAGGGGAGTTGGCAGCTAGGGCAGCAGGANTTTCCACCTCTGCATGTTTGGGTCGTCCACTGGGGTTCGCTCCTCAGGCTGCCCTGAGGACTTGGGTTTGCCCCTGTGAGGGCCAGGTGTGGAGGTGGTGGAGCTGCTTGGGTCGCAGGGGTTCTGGCAGCACCAGGTACTCAGGGGAGTTGGCAGCTAGGGCAGCAGGAAATATAGTGCTCTAGAAGGGTATGGAAACCAGTATTGGCCAATACACTCCCGTATTCTTGCCTGGAGAATCCCCCTCCCTGACAGAGAAGCCTGGCAGGCCACAGTCTACAGGGTTGCGAAGAGTCTAAACACAACTGAAGTGACCCTGTGCACATAGATGCAAGACTTTTTTTGTGTGTATCGCAGCTCTGCCCAGTGAGAGTTGTGCGTGAAGGTGGCACAGTTGCTTGGCTTGCAGGGACCCTGGTGGCTCCAAGTGTGCAGCGACACAGACTGCCTCTGCTGCAGGGGTTATGGCCCTGTCAGAGACTTTTTTTGAGCATCTTGTAGCTGGTGATCAGAAGGCCTCTTTGGCCAGTCTTTCTCCGTAGCTCCGCTCATTCAGGCACTTAGAGCGATCCCTTGCCTGGGGTCCTTCTCTGTTCCGTGTGTCAAACACATAGAGGGGCTCCCCTGGCTGGGTCATACTGTATAGATCAGTGCAGTGCCTCAGGCACTTGAAAGAGTCCTACTCTGTAGTTCAGTGCATCAGGTGTTTGATGGGCCAGCCTCTCTGTTGTTCAGATACCAATGCTGGCATGAGGGGAGAGAGGGGCTGTGGTGATGGCTCCACCCCCTACGCACGACTCAGCAGTATCGCCTTGCTTCCATGGGTGCCTGGCTTTCCTCCACAGGCATTTCGCACCACAATCTTCTCCCTCACATCCCCTTGATCTGTCTCTCCACAGTCAACAGCAGCTCTCGCCTTGAGATTGCTCCACAATCCCTAAACTCCAGCTCCAAGCCGCTGCACCTTCCAGGGGATCTGCGTCCCTGTCCTGGGGATGTATGGCTGCGGCAAGGACTGTCTGAGTCTCACTCCATTTAGGCTGCCACAGATCAGCTGTTTCACTCTCAGCTTAAGGTTCTCCTCTGATTCAGACAATTGCCCCAGGGTGGGGATCGGAGCCCTACTTTAGTTCCCCCACGCACCGAGGGCAGGTCCAGTCCTACTAATACTCCTGTTTTCCCCCCTATTTCCTTCATCCTACTGAGTTGTGTGGTTCTGTAGATTCTTTTCTGCTGGGCAGGTACTCCTGTCAGCTCTCAGCTGGTGTTCTGCATGCACTTCTGTGTCTGATGGTGTATTCCTGATGTTTCCATGAAGAGAGATGTACTCCACGGCCACCTACTCCTCCACCATCTTATTCTCCTAACTTCATTTTTGAAGGTTATTTTGCTGGATATAGAATTCTAGGTTAACAGTTTCGTTCGTTGAGCACCTTAAAGATGCTGTTCAATTTTGGGGGGTTTTGTTTGTTTGTTTGTATTTTCATCAAATGAAAAGCTGGTAGCCACTCTTACCTGTTGTCCCCAGTGCACAGTCTGTCTTTTGTTTTGTGACCTTTTATGAGATTTATTTTCTCTATCACTGGTTTCTACAATTTGATTATAGTATGTCATGTTAGATATACTTTGTGTTTTTCTGTTTGAGGTTCATTGGAATCTTGAATCTATGGGTTATAGTTTCTTCTGTATTCATATTTTTAATTGAAGTATAGTTTATTACAATATTGTCCTGTGGGTTATAGTTTTTATACAGTTTGGAAATTATAAGATCATCTCTTCTGCCTCCCCACTCTGAGTGACATTTCAGGCTTTGTACTGGTTTACTCTTTCAGCTGAACTTTACTACAAATACATACCAAATAGTAATTTTTCTTCTTGAAAAAAGTTAACATGTTTTCCTTTAAAATGCGAACTGAAATCTCTGCTTGGTGATTTTCTGTGGTTGTGTATTTGTTGTTCCCATCACAGTGGCTCCTTTATGTGTCTTTTCTTAAATTGCTAGTAATTGTGGACAACCTAGACAAGAAAGCAGAAAAACAACGGAAGTCCTGCTTTTGCCTCTTATCAGCCTCTGGATCTGCTCTGCATAAAATGGATGCAACAAAGCCATTTCCCATGAGTATTTTGAGAGTTAAATGAGAATAGAGCTTATGAAGTACTCTGTGAAGCCTATGAGTTAATAGCTCATGGAGTCTTCTTGCTGGGGTGGGAGGCAACAATTTATATGTTTAAAAGCAACTATCTCCTTTTCCCTTATGTTCTTGCCTTTGTAGCTATTTTTTCTCTTTACTTGCGTTAGGAAGAGACTGTTAATGATTCCTGTTAAACTCCTTAAGGTCACTTTGGAATGAGCTGGACATGGTCATGCTTCCTTTTAATCTGTGTTTTCCATGTGATTCAGAGCTCTTTGTTTTCTGACAATAAACCACATACTATTCTGCACCTAAACTGTGGCTTACTAATGCCAAAAATTACTGCAGATATCAGTTATTTCCATCTGTGAGGAAATTTTTTTCCCTTTGGGTCCATTTGTCAGGCAACAGCTAAAGCTGTGATTGATTACATGTACCCCAGAAAATTAGTCTGTATACTCTTAGAAATAGCCACTGCTTTATGCTAAGAATCTTTCTCTCAGGGGCTTTCACTGTGCTGTTACTGCGAACATGCTTTGGCAGAGTTAGCAAGTGTCTGCACCAATAAACACATTAAACAAAACTTTTGTTCAATAAAAGACTCTGTGAATGAGGGCTAAATAATGAAGTCAAAAATCAGAATTTTTGCTGAGAGGATGGCCTTATTTCTGATGGTTTTTAAGTTATCTCAACTTGTTTCAAACAAAAAGATAATTTATCTATTGTCTTTAGAAAATGAACTTTTCTGCAAAAGGAGATGATGGGTTTACTGAAGACCCTGTACATGGGCTAAGTGTCCACATCATTCAACCCTTGTAATCTAATCACATCCCTTTTGTTCTCTCTTGTATGACTGATCCCAAGGACTGCTAAGTGCCACCCCAGAGCTACTAGACTGGCCTGTTATTGGTCCCATAGGAAGTGTAAATATGTCACATAGATGACCAGTAGCAGCATCTTTTTAGATGCTCGGGTTAGAAATCCAGGAGTCAGAAATTTAGAAATCCATGACTTCTGTCTTATTATTCATGCTCAATCAGCCATAATGTCTATTCATTCTGTAGTTGATCCTTGAACAATTTGAGAGTTAATCCAAGTATAATTTATAGTAGGTTGGTCATGTCTCCCGGGGAAGGCAATGGCACCCCACCCCAGTACTCTTGCCTGGAAAATCCAATGGATGGAGTAGCCNAGAACTGATGCTGTTGAACTGTGGTGTTGGAGAAGACTCTTGAGAATCCCTTGGACTGCAAGGAGATCCAACCAGTCCATCCTAAAGGAAATCAGTCCTGAATATTCATTGGAAGGACTGATATTGAAGCTGAAGCTCCAACACTTTGGCTACCTGATGTGAAGAATTGACTCATTGGAAAAGATCCTGATGCTGGGAAAGATTGAAGGTGGGAGGAGAAGGGGATGACAGAGGATGAGATGGTTGGATGGCATCACTGATTCAATAGACATGAGTTTGAGTAAGCTCTGAGAGTTGGTGATGGACATGGAAGCCTGATGTGCTGCAGTCCATGGGGTGTCAAAGTTAGACACGACTGAGCGACTGAACTGACTGTGAATTTGCAAAGAAAACCTTCTTTATCCATCACACACAGTACTCACAACATCTTTCTCCCTTTTCTGTGCTTATTTTCTTTCTTTCAAACCCCTTGTATTGCTTATATTTTAGATCTCATCATTTCAGTTATCAAGCTTAATTTCTTTTTTCTCAGGAAGCATTGTATAAAATTACTTTGGGATCTTATTAAAGTTGATGCTAATTAACCCAACCATATTTATTTTCACACTCAGATAATATGAGTAATCCATGAGAGACACTGAACTTTAGACACGAGGGAAGTTAAAATGCCTATGACGCAAATAAAGGCACTAGAAAAAGATTATTGGACAATTTAAAACTAATGGAATACTACTTTTTCCTGTTACTGTAGCTGATGTTCCAACATAATCGTTTGTTTTTAATTAGTGGGAAAGGAGATGTTTGAAGACATTGCAGAAAACTGGTACCATGGCAGCCAGAGTGGAACAAAGATAGCAAAAACTTCCTAATGCAATTGAAATTTTACTCATCTGTAAAATGAGATGGTTTGTAGTGCCTGATCTCTTAACTCCCTTCTCACTCTAAACTGTCAGCAATCCATGAATGTTCATAATCCTTGAATGACATCCTTAGAAATTTAACAAGAAAATGAACATGTAAAATTATCAATTTTACATTGATACTGTTACTCTTAGACCTGGAAGAAAGAGGTGGCTTTACTAGAGGAACCCAGGAAATATTTTTAGGCCAAACAGAGTGGCCTACAGTCCAGGTTTACTCAGTACTGAGAGATTAACAACAACACAGGATTTTAATGCTAAAACATGGAGAGTCATAGTCAAACCACAATGGTTGGTCATTCTAGAGCCAAAGATTGAGCTCATGAGATATAAATAAAAAACGTTTACCTTGTAAATATAATTAAGCTTTTGACACATTGAGAGGTGAAAATGGAGCTCCCCAGATTTTAGACAGGTGGCTGGGATATGACAAGTGATTTTTAATCATCTGAGGTGTCCCAAACATGACTGAAATAAAAATAGCATTTGAGCATAAAAGGCCCCAAGGTATGATCTGAATAAAAACCAACAGAGCACTTGGGAAGGAATGTGGTTAACACCTTGATCAGAGAGGGGTGTGGGGATTGTATTGAACACAGTACTGATTTATACATGGCACTTCAAATTGGGGAGGCCATCAGGAAGTGAATTATTTAGTAGGAATCTAGTGCCTCCCAGTTACAAAAGCCTACAAATGAAACAGCAATTGACTTCTCACGGGGGTATGTGCTTAGCAATTGTACCTATTCACCTGACTTCCTGGCCTATATTAGGAGAAGGCAGTGGCACCCCACTCCAGTACTCTTGCCTGGAAAATCCCATGGACGGAGGAGCCTGGTGGGCTGCAGTCCATGGGGTCGCTGGGAGTCAGACATGACTTAGCGACTTCACTTTCACTTTTCACTTTAATGCACTGGAGAAGGAAATGGCAACCCACTCCAGTGTTCTTGCCTGGAGAGTCCCAGAGATGGGGGAGCCTGGTGGGCTGCCGTCTCTGGGGTCACACAGAGCCGGACTTAGCAGCAGCAGCAGCAGCTAGCCTGTATTTCTGACCCTCAGATATACAGGGTCATAGATTTAGGCAAGCTCCATGTATTTAGGCAAGAATAAGGATTCATCCAGAGAACTTATAAAGAGATGGATTCTTAACATTAAGGAATTATTTCATTTTGCCCTAGAGTTGATACAAAAACTCCATGAGGTTAAAAATTTGTTTGGGGAGAAAGGATCCTGGGAATATGATGGAAGAGGAAGTGCCAGGAATCTGCCTTCTCACAGACAACAGTCACACTAGCAGAATCTGTCTGATTTAACTATTTTGGAACTCCAGAGTCTACTGAAGGCTTGCAACTTTCAGGAGAAGACTTGGGCAATAAATTGCAGTCCTACTGATATTAGTCAATTTCAGCTCTTACCACAGGAAATGAAAGACAAAAGAACTATAAAGTATATACAGAAAACAACAGAATGATGGTAGTCCTTCCTTATGTAAATGGATTAAATTCTCCCATCAAAAGACAGAGATTGACAGTATGGGAAAAAATACCATGACCCAACTTCATGCTTTCTACAAGAGACTCACTTTGTATTTAAAGACAGTAACAGATGGTAAGTGAAAGGATGGAAAAAGATATTCCATGCAACTAGTAACCAAAAGAGAGCAGAATATAGCTATACTAGTTTATATCAGACAAAATAGACTTTATATCAAAATAATTTTTTAATGGGTATAGACTTTCAGTTTTGCCAGATGAAGAGAGTTCTGAAAGTGGATGGTGGTGATGGCTGTACAACAATATGTAGGTACTTAAGGTCCGTCTAGTCAAGGCTCTGGTTTTTCCTGTGGTCATGTATGGATGTGAGAGTTGGACTGTGAAGAAGGCTGAGTGCCAAAGAATTGATGCTTTTGAACTGTGGTGCTGGAGAAGACTCTTGAGAGTCCCTTGGACTGCAAGGAGATCCAACCAGTCCATTCTGAAGGAGATCAACCCTGGGATTTCTTTGGAAGGAATGATGCTAAAGCTGAAACTCCAGTACTTTGGCCNGGTCATGTATGGATGTGAGAGTTGGACTGTGAAGAAGGCTGAGTGCCAAAGAATTGATGCTTTTGAACTGTGGTGCTGGAGAAGACTCTTTAGAGTCCCTTGGACTGCAAGGAGATCCAACCAGTCCATTCTGAAGGAGATCAACCCTGGGATTTCTTTGGAAGGACTGATGCTAAAGCTGAAACTCCAGTACTTTGGCCACCTCATGCGAAGAGTTGACTCATTGGAAAAGACTCTGATGCTGGGAAGGATTGGGGGCAGGAGGAGAAGGGGACGACCGAGGATGAGATGGCTGGATGGCATCACTGACTCGATGGATGTGAGTCTGAGTGGGCTCCAGGTGATGGTGATGAACAGGGAGGGCTGGCATGCTGCGATTCATGGAGTCACAAAGAGTCAGACATGACTGAGCGACTGAACTGAACTGGACTGACTCGCAGTTAGAGTGTTAAGGTCTATAATCAATTTTCACTATCCAACATGACATCTACTGCATTATAGCTATTGACTTTGTTGCCTGTCTTTTCCACATGATTGTGAGCTCCTGGTGACTAGGCATAGTGTCATTTTATCCCCAGCTTCAAGAATAGTGCCAAACACATGGTACGTCTCAATAAATATTTGGTGAATGAATAAATGACTTAATGTCTACCTAAAGTTCAGCTGTCTGGCTCTAGGTGAGTTATCACACCATCGTGCTTATCAGGGTCATTATGATCTTTTTGTATAGTTTTTCTTTGTATCACTCACCTAGAGCCAGACATCCTGGAATGTGAAATCAAGTGGGCCTTAGGAAGCATCTTAGGAAGCGATCAAAGCTAGTGGAGGTGATGAAATTCCAGTTGAGCTATTTCAAATCCTAAAAGATGATGCTCTTAAGGTACTACACTCAATATACCAGCAAATTTGGAAAACTCAGCAGTGGCCACAGGATGGGGAAAAGTCAGTTTTCATTCCAATCCCAAAGAAAGGCAATGCTAAAGAATGTTCAAACTACTGCACAATTGNAAATCCTAAAAGATGATGCTCTTAAGGTACTACACTCAATATACCAGCAAATTTGGAAAACTCAGCAGTGGCCACAGGATGGGGAAAAGTCAGTTTTCATTCCAATCCCAAAGAAAGGCAATGCTAAAGAATGTTCAAACTACTGCACAATTGCACTCATCTCACACACTAGCAATGTAATGCTCAAAATTGTCCAAGTTAGGCTTTAATAGTACATGAATCAAGAACTTCCAGATGTTCAAGCTAGATTTAGAAAAGACAGAGGAACCAGAGATCAAATTGCCAATAACCACTGGATCATAGAAAAAGCAAGAGAGTTCCAGAAAAAGTTCTGCTTTATTGACTATGCCAAAGCCTTTGACTGTGTGGATCACAACAAACTGTGGAAAGTTCTTCAAGAGATGGGAATACCAGACCACCTTACCTGCCTCCTGAGAAACCCGTATGCAGGTCAAGAAGCAACAGTTAGAACTGGACATGGAACAATGGACTGGCTCCAAATTGGGAAAGGAGTGTGTCAAGGCTGTATGTTGTCACCCTGCTTATTTAACTTATATCAGAGTACATCATGTGAATGCCAGGCTGAATGAAGCTCAAGCTTGGAATCAAGATTGCTGGGAGAAATATCAATAGCCTCAGATATGCAAATGATTCCACTCTTATAGCAGAAAACAAATGGGAAATAAAGAGCCTCTTGATGAAAGTGAAAGAGGAGAGTGAAAAGGCTGACTTAAAACTCAACATTCAAAAAAGTAAGATCATGGCATCTGGTCCCATCACTTCATGGCAAATAGATGGGGAAACAATGGAAACAGTGACAGACTTTATTTCCTTGGGCTCCAAAATCACTGCAAATGGTGACTGTAGCCATGAAATTAAAAGACACTTGCTCCTTGGAAGAAAAGCTATGACCAACCTAGACAGCATATTAAAAAGCAGAGACATTACTTTGCTGACAAAGGTCCATCTTGTCAAAGGTATGGTTCTTCCGTAATCATGTATGGATGTGAGAGCTGGTCTATAAAGAAAGCTGAGCACGAAAGAATTGATGCTTTTGAACTGTGGTGGTGGATAAGACTCTTGAGAGTCCCTTGGACTACAAGGAGACCAAGCCAGTCAATCCTAAATGAAATCAGTCCTGACTATTCATTGGAAGGACTGATGTTAAAGCTGAAACTCCAATACTTTGGCCACCTGATCCAAGAGCCGACTCATTAGAAGAGACCCTGATGCTGGGAAAGATTGAAGACGGGAGGAGAGGGGATGACAGAGGATGAGATGGTTGGGTGGCATCACTGACTAAATAGACATGAGTTTGAGCAGGCTCCGATAGTTGGTAATGGACAGGGAAGCCTGGCATGCTGCAGTCCATGGGGTCACAAAGAGTCAGACATGACNCTCATTAGAAGAGACCCTGATGCTGGGAAAGATTGAAGACGGGAGGAGAGGGGATGACAGAGGATGAGATGGTTGGGTGGCATCACTGACTAAATAGACATGAGTTTGAGCAGGCTCCGATAGTTGGTAATGGACAGGGAAGCCTGGCATGCTGCAGTCCATGGGGTCACAAAGAGTCAGACATGACTGAGCGACTGAACTGACTGAACTGAAAGTTCAGCTAAGAGGAAAAGAATATTTCATCCACTGCTCTAGACACTTGCAAAATTTCACCAGATATTAAGCTAGATCAAAAAGGGTAGGATCTATAAGAAATTGCCCTACTTTTAACTCATTTAGCTCTTACTATTAATATGTACCTAGAACTATGCTAAGCTTGTATTAATAAGTAATGCATTGAGTCACAGAGAGGTTAGGAAATTTGCTCAAGGTCACAGAACTAAAATGCAGCTGCACCACTCACATGAGCTCCAGAATGTTCTTTTATCGGGATCTGCTTTGCACTAAGACTGTGAGGCTGTGGGGAGGAACTGTGGAAAAAGTACTTTGTGAATCCCATTGTTTTGACTAATGTAAGGCTGCTGTTGAGAAGACCAAAGAGGAAATTTCATTCTACTTTTGATATTTCCTTGCATCTGAGGATGTATTTGGCTTTTTGATTCATGGAACTGTGAGAATTGTGTCAATAATGAGCATTCTCTTTTCTTACTTGACACTATAAAACTTAAAGTCAGGGATTTACCCTGCCCTCCCCCAATATATATTAGTCTTTGTGGTGTCAATTTAGCACCTGTTTTTTTAACTTTCTCATATATTTCGATTTATATTCTTTTATAGAGTTTATGCGGGGAAGGCAATGGCACCCCACCCCAGTACTCTTGCCTGGAAAATCCAATGGACGGAGTAGCCTGGTGGGCTGCAGTCCATGGGGTCGCTAACAGTCGGACAGACTGAGCGACTTCACTTTCACTTTTCTCTTTCATGCATTGGAGAAGGAAATGGCAACCCACTCCAGTATTCTTGCCAGGGATGGGGGAGCCTGGTGGGCTGCCGTCTATGGGGTCACACAGAGTCGGACACGACTGAAGTGACTTAGCAGCAGCAGCATGGAGTTTATGACTCTTGTGAGCTTCTTTGAAACCCCTTGGGAATAAGGCAGGGTGTGTCCTGTTCATGTTTTTGTGACTTGTGTGGCTAACTCTTCTGTTTATCATTTAGGAAGTAGAAGCACAATTGGAAGAAGTGAAGAAAAAATCAGAAAATGAAATAAAGCAGCTGGAGGAAGAGAAAGCGGCCCTGAATGTGAAGCTCCAGAATTCACTGCTTGAAGTAAGTCCTGAATAAACACTGTGCTTGGGAGTGATGGTTCTGGACTCCAGGAGTTTTTGGTTAACTAAGGTGCCAGGAATCTCAGGAAGTCGCCCTGACTTTCTTACATTTAGCATCCTTGCAAGGAAGAAAAAGACTTTAGCCTGACAGGAAGATGATCTCAGGGGCATAAATTCAGCTGCAAGTAATGGAGAGCCTGATTTATACAGGCTTAACAAAGAGACACTTAATGTCATACATAAAAGAAGGAGGCAGGAGGCTGCTGGCGTTGATTCTGTGTCTAAATAATATCAGGTCTGGAAAATCTGCAAACCTCTTGGTCCTGCCATCTCCCTACCTCCCAGCAGTTTTCTGGGCATTAGATACTTCTGCCTTTGTGAACTCTTTTCTTCATCAAAAAGAATTAAAATTTTTCATAAAGGTGAATACAGCAAGGCTGCGTTTTTTCCTTCCAATTTTGAATGAAAACATTTTCATGGTCCCTAAATGTATCATAGGTCCCTGATACTGCATGTAGGAGAAGTTGGCTCAGATTCCCCTTGGTTGTGAGAATGACTGTCACTGACCAGCTGTCATGTCCAAATTTAAAACAGGAAACGAGTAGGGGCAGGGGTGACCAGGCCTGCCTACTTCATTAGGAAAACAAAAGGGTGTGCCGAAGCCCCTAGCTGACTCCTACTCCCGCTGGTAACATCTGTGCTAGCCTGGGAAACCAAGGATTTAGCCGTCAGGCCTCCATGCTGGGGGCCAGCCAGAAGAGTGGAATATGAAATGGATGTGAACCAGCTGAACTATGGGGTTTGCTTCTTGGGCCCATCTGTCAAAACCACCCAGGGACCAAGTTCTAAGTTTAAAAGCACTGTGGATGGTATTACTGGGGAGAAGAACTTGCCACTGGACTCTGTTCATCCTTCAGTGCTATTAACACTGAGCCAGAACTCCTGGGCAGTTTTTCGCTCTAAGTTCTCTGCAGTAGTACCTACCTCGTTGTGACTGTTAGAAGAATTAAGAGTTAATACTGTAAAATGCTTAGGTCCGTGCCTGACACAGAGCAAGCACATCATTGATGATGCTCTTTTTTATATTTTACATACATCTACTGAATGTTGTTGTGATTGTAAGTGTGCATCTGTCTGCTCCATGAGATGACAGCTCCTTGAAGGCAGGGACGATATTTTACCTTACCATCCTGCTCTCAGGCTGTGTCTTCTCTTCCCCACCTTATGCCTAGCATGGTACCTGAGGAGCATTAGTTTCAGCAACATCTGAGTTTCCTTTATGGCTATTAGCCTTGTTCTTCTCAAAGTACAGAGCTGGGAAACCAGTCTGTTTAATTCACACTCTATATTTAGTTAGTTAATAATAACATCATAATTAAGGCCTTACAATGTAATAGCATCCTGTAGCCACCCTTCTCTCATATTATCTGTATAATTCTTAAACATTGTTCCTTTTCTTTACCAACTAATTTTATAAAAAAGAAATAGGGTATGAAAACCAGTGGAAACCTTGCTACAGCTTTGGTATAGTTATAATATGGACATGAGTAATTTAAATGGAAGTGTTGGATATTGTAAACATGCCAGGTTCATTGACTTCTGGAGAAACTAAGCAGCTAGCTAACTAGAAATGGCCCCTCAAGAAGCATGTCTGGGATTTGTCTAGTGAGACACTGTCCTCAGAAGTGATTGACTCAAAGGAACAGGCTCCCAGATTAATGACCACAGCCAGGTGGTAAGACTTTTCTTCATCGCTGAATATTTCTATTCTTCTATTTTAGGTTTTAAGGCTGGAAGAATTTATCCAACAGAATAAGGCATGTCCCCCAAGAGGCAATGAAAGGCCCCAGGAATTGGACTGCCAGCACTGCAACATTTTAGAGACCCAGGTAACCTCTAGCTTTTTCTGCTTTAATTAAGGATATTTTTCTTCTCCTTTTCAGCACTTTGGTGTCCCCAGTGACACATGCTGGCATTAATGGGCCCTTTTATTTCCCCTCTCAGAGCTGCCAAAATGCCTGGGAAAAAAAAAAATCATTACAAAATCAATTTGCAACAACCATGAAGAAAATAGAGTTCTGAGTAATTATCTGCATGGTTTGAAAAAGAACAAGGCTTGTCAGATAAATCTTCCGTCCCTCTCTGGGAGCAGCCTGGCTGGCAGACAAAGGGGCACTGGACTAGAGTGGGGTCTTTGGTTCTGCCTGGAGCATGAATCCTAACAGTAATCACAAGGCCCCCTTGCATCCCTCCACATCCACATCCATGTCTGTGATATCTATTTCTCTCATGGTAGCCCGCCCATGTGATGTTGCCCTTTTTTAAGGGGTGGTACTTCAGGATAGAATCTAGTTTCTGTTTGTCTCTGTCAGGCTCTGTTTGTCTGTCAGTGTCTGTTTGGCTCTGTCATGCTAGGCTGTGCTCTTTCCCTAAGGTTGCCATAATGAAATACCACACTCTTGGGGCTTAAACCACAAAAATGCATTGTCTCACAGTTTTGAAGACTGAAAGTCCAAAATCACAGTGTGAGCAGGGTTGGCTTCTTCATGTGGCTCTGGGTAGAGTCTGTTCCATGCCTCTCTCCAGCTTCTGGCAGTTGGTGGCACTCTTTGGCATTCCTTGCTTGTCACCACATCATTCCAGTCTCTGCCTCTATCATCACATGGCCTCCTTCACGGTGTGTCTCTGGGTCCTCATATGTCCTTCTTATAGGGACACTAGTCATTGGATTTAGGGCTCACCCTAATCCAGTATGACCTTATTTTAACTAATTACATCCGCAAAAGCCCAGGTTGCAAGTAAAGTCACTTCTCTAGGTGCTGGAGTTAGGACTTCAGTGTCTCTTCTTGGGGGCACAATTTAACCTAAAATATAGGCACTCAGGTTAGCATTCCTTGCATAATGTCAGGAACATAAATACTTCCTGTGAAGTTCATGTTTGAGTACCCTGACCTGAAGGACCCTCTTGGTTCCTATTTCAGCCTGCCTCTTAATCTTTACATCTGGCACCATAAAAAATCCACTGCCTAAATTTCATATATTTTATTGCTGCCTCAAATTTTCAGTCCACTTTAGACTCCAAGTGGGAAAACACTATGTAGGTGAGTCTGAATCTCACTGCTTTGTTCTCATCCAGGTAATCGACCCATTTCCCTGTGCCTGCATGTCTTCAGAAACTATAAGTTCTCCCTGTTGATTCTAGTCCTGTTTTGCAAACAACAGCCCTACTGGCATAACCCATACTTAACCTAACCACATATTCACCAGGATAGAAATGAGTCAAAAATCTAGTGGCTATGGATTTGAATAACAATATTGGTCAGTTATACAGCACTGTCTCCATTCATGCCCTCACTGGAATTTGCTGCTGCTGCTAAGTCACTTCAGTCGTGTCTGACTCTGTGTGACCCCATAGACGGCAGCCCACCAGGCTCCTCCGTCCCTGGGATTCTCCAGGCAAGAATACTGGAGTGGGTTGCCATTTCCTTCTCCAATGCATGAAAGAGAAAAGTGAAAGTGAAGTCGCTCAGTCTGTCCGACTGTTAGCGACCCCATGGACTGCAGCCCACCAGGCTACTCCGTCCATGGGATTTTCCAGGCAAGAGTACTGGGGTGGGGTGCCATTGCCTTCCCCAAACTGGAATTTGTGTAACCCTGTAATGTAACCATTTTACAAAAGAGGAAAATGAAGGACAGAGAAGTTAGGTGACTCACTCATGGTCACAGGCAGATAAGCGGCTGAGACAGGATGGAGCTAGGTCTGTGGCTCTGATACCCCACTTTTCCTGTAAGAGTATTAGCACAAGTCCAGAATGCCTTCCAGATCAAAGAGGCTATAGTTATATGTCATGGGATTAAGGAGAGTGGCCAGGACTCCCCACATTTCCTCCTCTGACACCCAGATGTGGAGGAAATTCTTGAGCAGCCCCCATTGCCCCTGCATAAGCTTGGAGGAGAAATAAAGGAACACAGGTATGTTTATCAGCAGGGCTGGCCCTTCCTGACTGAGGCCATCCCATCCTTTCTGAAAATATCTGCTTGCAGAACATTCAGGTATTTTCATTCTCTGTGAGTTTCTCAAGAAACAGCCTCATGAGCTAGCATTCAACAAGAACTCCTGGCCCTAGGGACAGCTGAACTTTTCACCAGTACCCTGTGAGATTTCCCAGAAAGGTTCTTCCTCAAATATTGGAGAATTTCTCAGATACTCAAAGTGACTGTGGTAGGGAGATGGGACAGTGTTGGCTGGGATCTTGAGTGATGAGATTCAAATTAAAGGAACGTTGATAAGCTAGAAATAAATAATAATGAAGTTCCATAAGATTACACAGCAGGCTGTATTTTCACACACACATACACACAAATTCTAGGTATGTCCCAGGACTGACGTACAAGGGCCAGAGCTTTCATTGCAGCTCAAGGTCTCTCAGTCTTGGCACTTGACTTTTGGACTGGGTGATTTTTTGTTGTGGGACTGCCCTGTGCATTGTAAGATGTTTGGTAGCATCCTTGGCCTCTGCCGACTAAATGCCAGTAGCACTCCCTCTGCAATCAAAATGTCTCAACCAAAAACTTCTCCAGACATTGACACATGTTTCCTTGGGGCCATAATCATCCAGTTGAGAACCACTGCTGTAGCTAAAAAGGCAAGTCCTAGAGAAGTTTAAGGGCTACAGCCCATGGGGTCGCAAAGAATCAGACACGACTGAGCAGCTATACTCATAGAAGTTTAAATACAAGTGCACATTGAAAACCTTGGGTTGGTTCATCACGAAACTTGGCTCTCATCTGACCCTTCTGGGTCTAGACAACAATCCCTCCAAGAGCTCAGCTCTAGACAGAAGTAAGGAGGGAAGAACCTTCATGAGTATCAGTTCTGCTTGATTCAACTCAACATGTATGTTATTCATTCATTCCACAGTCATCTGTGAAACAATGACAGAAACAGTCCATGTAAATGCTCAGTAGGTGCTAACTCTTAGCATTGTAGGATTTGCTAGGTCCAGTGGTCTGAGAAGCTTGAATTCTGATAGATTTGCTGCACTGCACTCCATCACGGTTGTCAGTGTACCCCCACGGCAGCAAGTACAAGCGTCTGTTTCCGCACAACCTTACCGATACAATGGGTTACACAACTTTCTGAACTTGGTCAAGCTATATCAGAGAAAATGTAAAATTTAGTTCAGGTATTTTTGTCCAGCAAAATCTATACCAACCAAGTGAGCCAAAGCTTTGCCAAGGCCCTAGAGGTACAAAGTCCAGGCGTGTGTTGATGGAGTGTGAGCAGTGCAGTGAACCCTGCACCCACACAGGACACAGCAAAGGTTGTTCTTAGCTGTTCTGCCAGAACATTTCGGTGAGTCAAGAGAGATATAAATAATAAAGCCGACTGAGAGCAGACTTTTCACTCCATTCCCAGAACACACAGAGGGAGAGCTGCCAACCCTGGGTGTGGCTCTGTCCCCACGGTAGACAGCTGAGACTCCACTGAGCCTTTTATCCTGGCCTCTCATGTCTGGCCTCCTTGATTCTCTTAGGGTCACAATGTCCTTCATTAGTTTCCAGAAACTCATGTGACTCTCGGTAATTTTCACAGAAACTTTTTTTGTGGAAGTTTCCGGTGTCTGGGTGAGCCGGGGACAGAGAAGGGGTGAAATTTTCATAGATTCTTGCCTGCACCTTCTCCAGAAGGAAAAAAGAAGGTCATTTGAGGTCATTATTATTCAAGTCATTTCACCTCAACAAGTATTTCCGAGTGCTGTCATTAAGAGAGGCCCAGGGCTGGATGAGTGAGGGTGGTCTTCAGAGAGCTCCATTTCAAATGCAGGAAGTGAATATTATATAATTACCTCTCTGGCATCAGTTTCCTCACTGTTGCTAGTGGCAAACAGATCAAGTGCCAAGAACATAGTGCTGTACACAGTTCCACACAACAACCCTATGAGGCAAGTGTTATTATCCTCGCTTTACAGATAGGGGAACTGAGGCCCAAAGAGGAACACCAGTGTCCAAATTACAGTTCTGTACTTCTTTTCATTAGTAAAGTGGCAGACATGATTCCTGTCCTCCACCCCAGAGACTTGTAATAAATGGAAGAAAGCACATGAAGTCACTTTGCAAAACTGTTAAAAGAGTTTATAATGTAAGGTGACTTTGTAGTATCTATTACAGTCCCCTGTAATCATTTCAGCAAAACCCCATTGCATTAGGTGTTCTATTTTTAAGATGTACATAATGCTGCCTTTGAAAGATTGTCAAATGAACTTGAGAAAGACTTTCAATATTTCCTTCCTGAAGATTTCCTGGGTGTGGGTGTTCCTTTAAAATAGAAACAACCCAGATGAGAGGCACTGCCTAGATGAAAGATGAAGACCTAATGTGATTGTGGGTTTAAAATAACCAGCCATTTGCTTGGGAGGAGTTGGGAGGAGGCTTTTGCAGTGGATGGTTAGGGGAGAAGCAGAGCTATTTATTTTCTGTGCATACTTTTGATGGAGAGAGTCCTGGACAGAACCTGAGAAATGCCTGATGGGGAATGCAAGAGTGTGAATTAGGGGCAATTAACTCAGGATATACCTGGAGTGGCTCAGTGTTGGTCCTGGGAGGCACTCACTGGGATCCCAAGCAGACAAACAGAAAAGGGATGCTGGAGAGTCTGCCATATTTGAAATTCAGAGAAATGAGTATTGGTGAGCTTGAAAGTGCTCTTTCAGCCTACTATTCATTTCCATGATCAGGTTCATTTGAGAAATATTCAGATGGCACCCCAGTTCCTTTGGAATGATTTACTTTGACCCAAAATAGCAAGTACAGAAGGTGGGGTGGTGAAAGAGGTGAATGCTTGCCATTTATATGGTCTGTTGGTCCCCTCTGCTGAACCATTAGTTTGTTGAAATGAAGAATTATATCTCTTATTGATCTCTGTCCTTCCAGCACCTAACATACCCACATGTGGCAGATGTTTGCACCTCGTTGTATATTAACTGATCCATGACATGACAACTGAATGAATGGAGCTGAGGATACTATTTCAAGCTGGATTAGGAACACCTTCAAAAATTAGCCTTGGCCAGAGGATGATTTAAAGGAACACTGGGGTCCTTTAATTACTTGCAGGGAGGGGGAGGACTCATCTCCTTTTGGGGGGAAGGATATCCTTGTCTTTGGTTTCCAGGGAGCTGGAAGCAAGTGAACAGAAACAGAAAAGATTGCTGAGTTTATCTCCCTGTTGATTTGGGAAGCAGCCTTCTTCTATCAGGTTGATTTTAAGTGTCTGATTTGCAGATACTTTTCAGTAATACATTCGTATCACAGTTTGAACTCACCCAGTTAGGCCCTGATACTGGCAGCTGGTGATCATGCTAACACAACAGAGTGCCTGTGCAGTCACATGGAAGTCTGGACTTTTCTGACCTTAGATCCCCCCTGCAGCACAAGGACAGGGTTGTCTTTCCTGCCCACCTCCCTGAGTTGCAGGCGACCATGAGTTACTGCATGGAAATGGATGGGTGCTACGCTGTGGGGAGCTGGTGTAGTCATCTGAGTGCATCGTCAGCCTTTTTAAGCATTTTCTATACTCTCCTATTTCTGGACTCCTGCCCAGGATGCCTTTAAATAAATCAGTGGTCGATAAGGTAGCCCAGAAATTACATCCTGCACATTCTCTTTCACAGTCTTCACAGTGGCTCAGAGTGCATTTGAAATTCTTTTTCATCTTCATAACTGTCATGAGAGCTTTGTCCATTAGTCATGTTGCTTGAAGTTCCTTCTCCCTTTTTCCTTGATCAGTCTTAGCAGTAGTTTGAATGTCTTTTCAAAAAGCCGGCTTTCAGATGTGCTGGTCAAGTCTGTCTTTTTCTATGCCATTAATTTTGTCTTTCATACTTCTTTCCTTCTACTTACTTTGAGTTTATTATGTTATCCTTTTTCTAACTTCTTAAATGTTCTATAATAAATACACTTAAGGCTATAAGTTTCCCTCTCCGTGTATGGCTTTAGCTGTATCCCAGAGTTTTGAAGTTTATCTCACTTTTTAAACCTACTTTCTTACTGGTTTCTAAATTTTTTGCATTGTCATTAGATAATGTGGTCTATAAAATGTCAACACTCCAGCTATGCTGAAATTTGCTTGGAGCCTGCTGTGGAGTCAGTCTTTAAAAAATATTTTAGCCAAAAAGTATGCATTTTGATTGGTTGTTAAACGTCTGTTGTTGCTGTTCAGTCACTAAGTCGTGTCTGACTCTCTGTGACCCCCATGGTTAAAGCTTATATATTTAAACTCTAGTTCTGGTGTTCACTGTATGACCTTGGGCAAGGTTCATCACTTTTAAAATGGTATGATTCTCACCTCACAGAGTTGAGGGTGCACACTAAGCATTATATAAACATTAACAGTGAGTATTGTTCTTTTTTCTCTACTAGTTTCAGCTTATTCATCTTGTTCAAATCTTCCATTTCCTAGCTTATTTTGTGTACCTGATATATAGGTCTCTGAGAAGTATGTATTAAAATCTCCCATTATATATTTGCCTGTTCCTACCTACATTTCTGAACATTTTGCCTTATGTTTTCAGGCTGTGTTGCCAGGTCCCTACAAGTTCATTATTAGAGCTTTGTAGTGATGATTCATTTTACTAGGCTTCCTTGATAGCTCAGTTGGTAAAGAATCAGCCTGCATGCAGGAGACCTGGGTTCGATTCCTGGGTCGGGAGGATCCCCTGGAGAAGGGATAGGCTACCCACTCCAGAATTCTTGGGCTTCCCTTGTGGCTTAGCTGGTAAAGAATCTGCCTGCAATGTGGGAGACCTGGGTTCAATTCCTGGGTTGGGAAGATCCCCCTGGAGAAGAGAAAGGCTCCCCACTCCAGTATTCTGGCCTGGAGAATTCCATCAACTATATAGAACATGGGGTCACAAAGATTCCTTTTACTAGGGTAGAGATATTCATGTTAAACTGAGTCAATTCTTATTTATTGTGATTACTGTTACCATTTAGGATTGTTACATCATAAATAAGAAGTGGGATTTAAACATAGGCAATTTTCTGCCAGAGCCCAAGTTTTAAATGAGTGAAGGTCTCTTGGTTATGGTGAGTGAAGTGAGGAAGCTAGACATGTAAATATCATAGGATAGAGCATTGCAGGCAGCAAGAACAACCAGTACAAAGGCCCTGAGGAAAGTACATGCTTGTTGTTTGGAGGAGGTAAGACCAAGAGTTCAGTTCTGGACATGTTACAGTTTGAGAAGCTTAGTAAGCATCTGAATGATGTCTGGAGGGCAGTTGGATATACAAGTCTAGAGTTTAGGGGGAAACTTGGAAATGGAGATAAACTGTTCGTCATTAGTATCCATGGAACTAGATGAGACACTAGGGAGTAAGACAGAAAAGAGAAGTCTAAGGACTGAGGTTTAGGGCAGGAAAGGAGGAGGCTTTAGCAGAGGAGACAGAGAAGGAGTAGCTGAGAAAGAGGAGGAAACCCAGGAAAGGGGGCTGCGTGGAGGAGGGAAGGAACAGATATTCCAGTTTTGCAGAAAAGTTCAATTAACTGAAGCCCATGGGTCCTCACTGGCCTTGACGTTGGTGACCTTTCATAGACATTAGAGTACATAGAAGGTAACCAGAGCAGTTTCATTCCATGTCAGGGAGGGAGGGGAGCCCAAGGCCCCATCTTCCAGTCTCAGCTTTGCCTCTCTTATCACCAAGGGAATCTCTCATGGTCCCTGGAGCATGGTTTGAAAACCAGAGATGTAACACCAACCACTTTGTTTTACAGCTGATGAAGCTCAGGGCCAGAAAAACACAAGACTGGCAGAGACACATAATTAGCAGAAAGCCCAGGTAGCAATTTATTATTATTTAATGAGATTTCTTAACAAAGAGATCTATCCTAGCCTGTCTTACACTGTTTTCCTTGGAGAGTGGTTACTGTAACAAGTAGAGGAATCAAAATAAGAAAGTCTTCATTTTTCTATCTCTGCTGAAAGAGGAAATGATAAGGTAAACAAATTCTATTGATAGAAAATTCTGAAGCCTCATATTAACTCATGATTTCCAGATTGTCCTCCCACCATACCACACTTCTCAAGGCTTCTGATCAAGTTCCATGTTTTCTGATCCTGCATTATAGGATGTAGCAGACTGCCACCCGTAATATGAGTATAATAATAATACCAGTTGCTCACCCTTATAGACCAGTGGCTGTTGCTGGCACTGTTCTCTGATCCCCACAACAGCCCCAGGGTTGCACTTCATTTCCATTCCTCTCTGATAGAAACCCCTGGACAAGCTACGTGCTTTAGTTTCTCTCTCTGTGCTTTAGTTTCATCAGCTGCGTGACATGCTTGCTAGACTGAAAAGCAGGATACGGGAATCAGGGCTGACACTGCCCCTGAGCCAGGCAGTGGGCTCAGCACTGAATCATCACAGGCCTGAGAGCTGCGGGGATTGCCGGAGGCTCTTTCTCCTCCACTCTCTGGTTTGGTAAACCACAGGTTGGCTCCCAGAACTTTACTTTAGTCTCATCTTACAACTGTTTTTCCCTTAGGATCCATGCTTGAGACCGAATGAACCTTCTCAGACTCTGCCCAGAGGAAAGGAATATCAAGATAAGTTAGCAGCTGAAGAAGGAACCAGCAGCGAAGAAGAGGAAAGGTACAGGACAGGCAGGCTTCCGAGGCCTCCAGTGAATGAGGACTCACACTTGAAGGATTCATTCGTTCATTCTGTCCTCACATATTTATCACTGCCTCATGCGTGAAGCTTAGGGAGGGAACAGAAATGTCTTGTATGCCCCCAGCACATCTGAGGACTTGACCTGAATTATTTAATTGTCACACCAACTCAGAGAGATCATTTTATAGATTAACAACCTAACACTCAAAAAGGTTAATAAACTGCCCCAAATTCAGACAGACCTGGACCGGCCCAAACCTCTGCCTCCTGTTCTTCCAAGTGGTCTTTTACTAAGTGAGGGACATGAGGGAGCTTTGTCACAGAGAGGAACTCTCCCTCCTTTATCACCTATATTAGCTTTTGCTGCCCTAACAAACATGCCCAAAATACCAATGATTTTAGCTCGTTGGTCAGCTATCTTTATTCTTGGCTCTGCCAAGCTCTTCCGGTTTTATGTGACCTTGGCTCCTGACTAAGAGTCTGATGTTATTGCTCTGCCCCAAACCACGGATAGAGTTTAAGTCTGCTCAGCTGCCATCCCATTCTGGGACCAAGACTGATGGATTAGCCTCTATCCAGGGCATGTTGTTGTCATGGTAAAGGGAAAAAGCTCAAAAAAGCTGATGAAAACATGTAGTGCCTCTTAAAGCCTACACTCAGAACTGCACTGTCTCGTTTTTATCCATATTCCATTGGTCAAAGCAAGTCACGTGACCAAAACTAATACTCTGAGCAGAAGGTAACATGCTCTCTATAGGTCTTAGTTAGTTTCAGCTGCTATAACAAATACCATACAACAGAAGGTTATTCTCACAGTTCTGGATGCTGGGGATCAAGGTGGTGCCCACTCAGTTCCTGGTGAGGACTCTTCCTGGTTTGCACATGGCCATCTTCTTGTGTCCTCTCATGGAGAAGAGAGAGGCAGCAGACAGTGTGGGAGGAGGCCTCTCTCCTGTCTTTTCTTACAAAGGCACTAATCTCATCATGAGGGCTACTCTCTCATGACCTAATTTCCTCCAGTGGCCTCATTTCCAAGTACCATCGTATTGGTGATTGAGGTTTCAACATATGAATTTGGGGAGACACAATTCAATCCACAGCATCACATAAGGCAGTTGGTATTTGCTGAGCAATAAGAATCTGTCACACCACCTCACAAGTTTCTGGTACAGTAGGTCTGGGTATATCCCAACCTGTGTCTTTTGAGAAAGCTTCCCAGGTGATTCTGAGGCTACCGCAGTTATACTTCACTTTCCCACACTAAGGAACAGCTGTGTGGGGTCCTGACAGATGACATGGAGTCCATGCTACCAACTGGTAGCTCTTCAAATAGTCCTGGTGAGAGCTTTCTTCCTGGTTTGCACATGGCCATCTTCTCATGTCCTCTCATGGAGAAGAGAGAAGCAGCAGACGATGTGGGAGGAGGTCTCTCTTTTGTCTTTTCTTATAAAGACACTAATCTCATCATGTGGGAGATTAGTTGTCATAGTCTGTTTGGACTGCTTAGCAAAATCCCATAGACTGGGTGGCTTATGAACAACAGAAATTTATTTCTCACAGTTATGGAGGCTATGAAGTCCAAGGTCAAGGTGATGGCAGTTTCTGTGTCTGATGAAGACTCACTTTCTGGCTTATGGAAGGCGTCTTTTCATTCTGTCTTTGCAAGGTGGACGGGCAAGGGCCTCTTTTATAAAGGCATTAATTCCATTCGTGAGGGTCTCACCTTCATGACCTAATCACCTTCCAAAGGCCTCGTTTCTTAATACCATTAGATTGGGCAGTAGGCTTCAAAATAGGAATTTTGAGGGGACAGAAACATTTATAAGCTAGAATTGAGGAAGCAAAGCCTACACCCCTAAATCATATCAATGGCAGTGTCAGGTACCCTATAATCCTGTGAACTCTCTAGCTAATAATACCTGCCCAGCTCCCTCCAGATTCTGTCTTGGGATCTATGAGATGTGTAACCATAACAGTTAAAGAGCACAGACTCTGGAGTCAGGCCTCCAGACTAAATGCCGGTGCTGTCACTTACCCCTGGAAGCTACAAATCTTATTCTGTTCAAAAATAACAGAGGGAAAGAAATAATCTTTACTATGAAAATATTGGCAGGCATTTCAAGAGGTTTCTAAGGGGCCCAGCTTGGGTCATTTGTCCATCCCTGAGCCAGTCATTCTGGCCAAGGAGATGTCTGGCTCTGATGGACCAGGTATGTGTCACATGCCCTTCCCATGGGCCAGTTAAGGATGAGGGCAGAGTCAGCTGCATCTGAACCTTGTGGACTAAACAGGATCACTATGGAAAGAGAAAAGGCTTCCCCAAAGAGAGGATGCTGGGCAGACCAACAGTAGGTGATCATAGCAACCTTGTCTTTTCTCCTGTGTAACTTTGTTGGTAAGGGGGTTACTCAGCTACAGAAGAAAATGAGGAGGTGTGGGGTCTGTAGGCTTCTTTCATGGGGGTTTTAGTTAGAGTGTAAGAACTGAGAAGTATAGAAAGATCTACGGTCAGAGGCTGCAGAACAGAACAGGCACATTGGTTCTTTAGGGGTGAGGTTGTATATTCAGTAGTTAACCCCTTGAAGGTTGCTTGTCAGAGAACTTTTGGCATAGTGGGTTTTCCATTGGCTGTTGATTTAAGGTGGGGGTAGCAGGTTGGATGGGCTTCCCTGGTGGCTCAGCGGTAAAGAATCTGCCTGCAGTGCAGGAGACCTGGGTTCAATCCCTGGGTCAGGAAAACCCTAGAGAAGGGCATGGCAACCCACTCTAGTACTCCTGCTTAGAGAATCCTGTGGACAGAGGAGCCTGGCAGGCTACATTCCATAGGTTCACACAAAGTTGGGCATGACTGAAGTGATTAAACAGCAGCAGGAGCAGGTCAGAATCAGCTTCAGCGGGAGCAGGGGGAGTCAGAAGAGTCTGCTATGGCTTGCTTGTGAGAGATAGTATAGGATACTGATAGTATAGGATCAGCTTTTTAGGGTACGAGGGAATTTGACACAAGAGAATAGAGTGAGAGAGGGAAATTCTCATTCCTGGTGTTCCCAGGAATGATGATGTGATAAATATAATAATAGTAAATATTTACTGAATGCTGGGTTAACCCATTTAGTTTTCATTAGGTAGATACCATTATTGAAGTACTTCATTTTAAAGATGAAGGAAACTGAAGAACAGAGAGGTTAAGTGACTTGTCTTTCTACTTATTCTGCCAGTAGATGGTAGGATCCAGATGATAGCCTCTCTGGCTCCAGAACTAATGTTTTTAACTACATCTCAACTTAGGGCAGCTGTTCTTATGCCATATGAAGTTCCACAGTTTTCCTGTTTTTAAGATCACTCTCTCCTTTAATACTCAGTAAAACAACTGAACTTGCATTTCCAGCTGTGGCAGGGTAACTGGTACTAGACTTTCCCTTTTTCTATAGACAACGTTCGGGGAAGGCAATGGCACCCCACCCCAGTACTCTTGCCTGGAAAATCCCATGGACGGAGTAACCTGGTGGGCTGCAGTCCATGGGGTCGCTAACAGTCGGACAGACTGAGCGACTTCACTTTCACTTTTCTCTTTCATGCATTGGAGAAGGAAATGGCAACCCACTCCAGTATTCTTGCCTGGAGAATCCCAGGGAGGGGGGAGCCTGGTGGGCTGCCGTCTATGGGGTCACACGGAGTCGGACACGACTGAAGTGACTTAGCAGCAGCAGCAGCATAGACAACTTTAAAAGTGAGCAAAATAAATGACAACTCTTTTAGTAACAGGACAATATGCAGAGAAAGACCATGTTCTTTAGAAGAGAAACATGAATTGAATCCCATAATCACTCCACATTTTCTCCTGCCTCTCTCTCTGGGGACAGTGCTGACCACAGTGCAGAGAAGTGGAGGTAAGTTGAGCTGAGGAAGCAGACATCAGGGCTCAGGGCTGCTAGAGCAGCTGGAATTTTCCAGAAGAGAAGATGCTAAGTGGGGGTATAGGGGGCAGAAATCTATAAGAGATTTCCAGAGGTCCTTGCCAGGAGCTTGAGTGAGACTCATGAGGCCTAGGAGTATGCTGCTGCCACGGTGCTGAGAAAAATGCAGGTACTAGAGATGGGGTGCATGGGCTTCCCTGGTGGCTCAGAGGTTAAAGCGTCTGCCTCCAATGTGGGAGACCCGGGTTCAGTCCCTGACCCGGGTTCAGTCCCTGGGTCGGGAAGATCCCCTGGAGAAGGAAATGGCAATCCACTCCAGTATTCTTGCCTGGAGAATCCCATGGACAGAGAAGCCTAGTAGGTTACAGTCCACGGGGTCACAAAGAGTCGGACATGACTGAGCGACTTCACCTCACCTCAGAGATGGGGTGCTAGGAGACGTTGGATTCCAAGATCAGCTACAATGAAAAAAGCCTTTCTGAGCTCTATGAGCATTGAGTTGAGACCTCAGAAACAGCACTTTAGGAGTAAGAAACACACCCTGTAGGATAAGGGCCACACCCTAGAACAAAGGACAATGTTGAACTATACATGCTCTAAAAAAAGACAAATGCAGGCATAAAAAGATCAGAAAGAGCCTTGAGTAATTTGACTGGCTGTCATAACAAAACTAAACACTTCTGAAAGGAATTCATAATACAGACTCCTAGTGTTGTATTATCCACAGTATTGAGCATTTGATGAAAACATTATAAGACATGCAAGGAAGCAGAACAGTATGACTTATAATCAAGAAAAAAATCAGCTAATATAGCCTAAAACGACCTAGATATTGGAATTAGCAGACAAAGACTTGAAAGCAATTATATGAGCTATGTTCAGGGAAAGGATTGTTATAATGAATGAAGAAATAGGGAATTTCTGCAGAGAAATGAAAACCTTGAAGCAATGGAAATTCTGAAGTTGTAAAGTACAATATCCACAATGAAAACCTCATTAGATGTACTGAACAGCAAATTAAAATCACAGAAGAAAAGTTTATTGCCTGAAGATAGATCAGTAGAAACCGTCTTATCCAAAGAATGAGGGGGGAATTTTTTTTTTAATGAGGAGATTCTTAGTGACGTGGAGGATAATATCAAATAGTTTAACATGCATGTATTTGGAGCCCACATGTAAAAAGGGATAGAAAATGGACCAGGAAAAAATGACCAAAAATTCCCCCAATTTGATGTGGGACACCAATTTACGTATTCAAGAAGCTCGGTGAACTCCCCACAGAATAAATCTAAAGATAACAATGCCTAGATACATCATAGAAAATCTGCTGAAAACAAAATATATCCCCCCAAATCTTACAAGTAGTCAGGTTTTTAAAAAAACAAATTACATACAGGAGACAGTTGGCTTTTCATGAATACTAATGACAACTGACTTGTCATCAACCTTCTAGGCTCATTTCCTGATGAAAGCCAGAAAATGAAGCAATATCATTAAGGTTATAAATGGAAAAAAAAAAAAACTGTAAAATCCTAATTTTAAATCCAGTGAAAATATCCTTCAAAAATGAGAATGAAATAGAACATTTTCAGGTATATAAAAGCTAAGAGGACTTTTCACCGATTAAGCTGCAGTATGATAAACAGCAGTGGAATTTATTAAAGCTGAAAGGAAATTACAGCAAAGTTAAAGTTGGATCTACAGGAGAAAATGAAGAGCATCAGAAATGGTAAATGCATGCTGCTGCTAAGGTGCTTCAGTCGTGTCCGACTCTGTGTGACCCCATAGACGGCAGCCACCAGGCTCCCCCGTCCCCGGGATTCTCCAGGCAAGAACACTGGAGTGGGTTGCCATTGCCTTCTCCAATGCATGAAAGTGAAAAGTGAAAGGGAAGTCACTGAGTTGTGTCCAACTCTTTGTGACCCCATGGACTGCAGCCCACCAGGCTCCTCCGTCCATGGGATTTTCCAGGCAAGAGTACTGGAGTGGGTGCTATTGCCTTCTCCGGTAAATATATAGGTATATATAAAAAACTACTGCTTTTCTTTCTCTTTAGTTTCCTTAAAAGACGTATAACTGCTTAATAATTAAGCAGTATATTATGAAGTTCACAATGCATATAGTTGAATAATATATGACCACTACCACAAAGAACGGGGATTAATGGAATTATAGTATTGTAAGGGACTCATATTTTATATGAAGAGGTACAATGTTAATTCTAAGTAGGTTGTGATAAGTTAAGGATACAAGTTGTAATCCACAGAGCAACATTAAACAATACAAAGAAAAGCTTAAAAAATCCAACAAAAGAACTAAAATGGAATCATAAAATGTCAGGTAGGAAGACAGCAAAAGAACAGAAGAACAATAAGGAATTGGGCAGTTAGAAAAACAAATAAGATGTGGCTTTAAACCCAATCATTTCAATACTGATAATGTAAATGAAACAGAGACATCATTTAAAAGAAAGAGATTGCCAGAGAGGATCAAAAGGCAGGACATTTACTACATGCTATCTGCAAGAGAGAGATTTAAGTATAAAGACACTGTATGGGCTGAACTGTGCTGCCCCATGCCCCCCTCAAATTCATATGTTAAGGCCCTAATCCTCAATATGAGTGCATTCAGAGATAAAGCTTTAAATAGATGATTGATTTAAATGGGGTTATTAGGGTGGCCCTCACCCAATATTTCCTTGTAAGAAGAGGAGATTAGCGCACTGGTAAAGCAGACAAAGGGGCAATCACATGAGGACGCGGGGTGATGGAAGTTGGTTTTCTGCAGGCTTCAGAAGAGAAGCCTTAGAAGAAACCAAACCTGCTGACTCCATGATCATGGACTTCTAGCTTTCAGAATTATGAGAAAATTAATTTCTGCTTTTTAAGCCCTTCAGTTGGTGGTATTTTGTATGACACACCTTATACAGGCACAGATAGGTTGAAAGGTACAAGGATAAAAATAGATATACCATGCAAATACAAAATGTAAGGAAGCTAATGTGGCTATATTCATATCAATGTAGACTTCAGAATAAGAAGTATTACCAGTGATTAAAAAGGGATGTTTCATAACAGTAAAGTGGTCGATTCTTCTGAAAGACATCACAATCCTAAATGTGTATTACCTAGTAACAGAGCTTTAAATAATGAAGCAAATACTATGAGAACTAAAGGAAGAAATGTACAATCATATCTGAGATTCTGACACCCTTTTTTGAATATTTGATTGAATGACTAGACTAATATCAGTAAGGACATAGAAGATTTGAACTACACTATTAACTAACTTTAATCTATTTTATATCTGTAGACAATATGCTGAAAATCTACAGAATAAATTTTTTTCAAGGCACTAAAAACATTTGTCAATATAGACAAACTAATATTCTTCATGAATACAAAATCCTCAACAAAATGTTTGAAAATATAAAGCAGTATATAAAAAGAATAATACATCATGACCAAGTACAGTTTATCCCAGGAATGTGTGGTTGATTGAACATTTTAATGGCAATCATGTAATTCATCATATTAAAAAATAAAGGGAAAAATAATCATATCAATAGATGCACAAAAGCATTAGACAAAAGTTAACATCCTTTCATGGTAAAAACTCTTCAATCCATGAATAGAATTTCTTCAACCTGAAAAAGATCATGTATGATAAACATGCTTAATGGTAAAATGTTGGACATATTCCTCCAAAAACTCAGAACAAAGAAAAAATTACGCTCTCACTACCTATCATTGTCCTGAAGGTCCTAGCCAGTCCTGTAAAGCAAGAAAAAGAGCTACAAATTAGAAAGGAAGGGTAAAAATGTCTTTATTTACAGACAGAATGATCGTAATTGAATACTCAGTGTTGTTAAGAAAATAATTTACTCTGAATTGAGCTATAGATTCAGTTCAATCCCATGTAAAATCCCAATAGCCTTGTTTGTAGGAATAAATAAACTGTTCTGAACACAGTTATATTTAGCATAGCTTTCAGAAGTTTGAAGATAACCTAAGAGAATTAGGATGCAAAGAAAGAAACCTTTTCACTTTATTAAATACTTGACCAATTTTTTATTTGTATTAATATACAATTAATACAATGTGCCAGACATAGAGTTAAGCATTTTTTAAAATATTTACTCTATTAATCTTTATAACAATCCATGCGAAAGGTACTAATATTAACCCCAGGTTTTGGAAGAGGAAACAGTTTAAAGAGCTCAGACAAAGTAACATAACCATTTCCCAGTAGTAGCACTAGAATTTGAATCTGGGCAATCTGGCTCTTGTGTCCATGATCTTAAGAACTTTGCTACACTGCTCTTAACATCCTGCCCTTCCTTTCAGGGGTCCCCTCTGTCTATGTTGCTGGGCCTTTTCGCCTCTGCCAAGTTAGAGTCCTTCTTATTGCCTTTCTCCACAGTCCAGGGCCCTAACTCCCTAACCTGTGGTCCTCTGGCCTGATGTGTTTGCCAGAGGAAGCAAAATGTCATTGACCTCCCAGCAATCTCTGCAGAGATGCCCACAGTGCAGCTTTTACACTGTAATGCAGGACATCTTTTATACTGTTAAACAGGATAAATACTTAACTTTCCAATCAGCCCATCACATTTTCTCAGCTGGTTTAAAAGCTTGGAACTGAGTATAGAAAAGTCTCCTCCAAAAATATTTGTCAGCATCTCTTCTAGAATGCAGAAGCTACTGCAGCTTTAAACCAGCATTGTCTTGTCCCCGCTACATACACAGAAAGGCTATTTATAATCCTCTTGTGTATACTTGGGAAAAGCCAGTTAAAGCCATGTGTGCTTTGAAAAGTGTAAAGTATTGTATTCAAGTAGAACATCATTTTTTGTTATTTTTTTCCACATTCACGAAAAGTTGTGAAATTAGACTACAGAGACTTCTTCTTTTGAATCTTCCAGGAACCCCATATAAGTAACTCTAAGCTCTCAGTCATTCTGATAAGTGATCATTTATTAAGTACCCACTGAAATAGATATCCAGTGATTCCAGCAACAGCACTTAGAATTGTATGTCAAATAGCTTTTTCAAATTTAGGAGAGATGTCTCTCATTCCATTAGTGCCATCAGAACTCCCTCCTCCCAGACCAAGTGGCTGGGATGTTAGCAGGGTGACCGTGTCATTTCCATGGCATCTTTTGTGATTTTGACCTCCATATCTTCAAAGGATCGAAGCACCCATCAAGGAGGGAGGTGACCTGCAGCCTCCATTGGGCTCTTTGCCAAAGGAGAAGGCACCAGAAATCCAGCGTCTGCAGGAGGAGTGGCAGAGCCAGAAGGCCAGATTGCAAGCCCAGGTAGAAGGATGGCCTTGGTGGGGATGCACCCTCATTGCTGAGTGAGACCCTGCCTCTCCCTTATTCTTGCAGACAACCTTGGAAATGCATGCGGGGCCCAATTCTTGTCCAAGTTGGGGAGGGCAGTCCAGGTCCAGGGCAAGGTGGGCTTCTTGGTTCTGTTCATTTATTCATTTAACACCTACTGTGGCTCATGAGTACCTGCTATGAGCCAGGAACTCTCCGAGGTGCTTGTATATTATCAGTGAACAAACCAGACAAAAGTCCTGCATTACAGGGCTTGTATTTTAGCAGAGGAGGTGGACACCAACAATTAACACTAGACATAAAAAATAAGCGCTTATAATATTAGAAGATGTTAAGGGCTTTAGTAAAACGAAAAGACTGAGCAGGATAAAGAAGACTGAGTGGCTGTCTGGTGATGTGGGTGGGTATAATACCAAATAGGATTGTCAGGGAAAGCTTCCATAAGAAAGGGAAATTTGGGCACGTGGGGCACGCAAGGGAGGCTGCTGTATAGATCTCTGGAGTGTTTTCTGGTCCCCTCTTGAGTTCTCTTGGATGGCACACATCCCAGCCCTTCGTCTCCATTCCCTGGTATCCATGGCTCTAGCTGAGGAGCCCCTAGGAGGGCCAGCTGTCCCCAGGTCCTTCAAGCTTGCCGCTTCTACCCGCCTCAGCATTCCCATGGGTAGAGGAGGCTCATGTGGGCTGTGGAGACGTTCAGAAAGCTTTGATGTGTAAAGAAAATCCCAGGCAGGGTGAGGGTCCCAGCCTGAGGTTGGCTGCCCTGGTGGGCAGGTCTCACAGATGCAGCAGGCCCTGGAGCAGCGTGCCACAAGCTACCGGGAGGACCTGCGGGAGCTCAAGCAGCTTTCAGACCACGAGCGGGAGCAGCTGCGGCATGAGCTCCAGGAGACCATACAGCAGAATCAGGCAGCGAGAGCCCAGCTTGAGGCTGCCCACAAGCGAGCTCTCTGCATGCTTGAGAAGGCTAAAAACCAGGAAGTCAAGGTAAACATGTTAATGATGACGTCCAGTAACTACTACTGAGCTCTTGCTGTGCGAGCACCTGCTCAGCACTTTGGGGGGAGCCTGTCGTACAATATCCCCAGTCCCCATATCCATCTTACAAGGTCATTATTATCATATTCCCTTTTTCTGAATGAGGAAGGAGGCTCAGAGAGGTTTGGCAACTTGCTCAGGGTCACACAGCTAGTAAGAGGCAAGACAAGGATTCAGACAGACTCAGGTCTGTTGGACTTCCGGTCATCTGCACATGACTTTTATATCATAAGACCAACTTCTCTTTCAAGACTTGGGCAATATCCTGCAAAAGAAATACTCAGAGCTCCCAAAGGGAAAAATTGATACCAGACTCAAAGTACTTGAATTCAAATGCCATCAAACATCTCAGCAGCAATAGGGAAGCTAGAAGATAATGAAGCAATTCTGAGAAATGCAATTAAAACCATTAATAAGGGTGAGAACTGAATAAAAAATATCAGACACATGAAAATTTAGGAAAATTACCTTTTGTTATCAGTTTATGCCTCTCAGTTAGCAATTTACCCTTCAGTCCCTACTTGTGATAATGATCTGTATTCTTTAAGCATTTCTCCTCCTTTACAGAGCACAGTGTTAAGCTTTGTCAGTAGAGGGCGCTGGAGGCACCTTGCAGGAGGAAGGAGGCTTCCCTCCCTGGTTCTGGAAGGTGCCTGTTTGCTGTTTCTGGCTTCCACTGCACACCTGAACAGTGTCCTGGGTGTGTGAGGATGCTGATGATACTCTGCTCCAGTGGCCTGACAGTAATCTCACAGCTCTGGTCCAGACCCAGTGACTACCTTCCTGTGGCCTTGTGATATGGACACCACAGACTCCATCGTCACACTTGGTGACCCTGGATAGGAACTTGAGTTCCTATCCATTGCCTGCTGCCACCTGTACCCCAGAGGTTTGTTTCTTGCAACCCTCACAAAGCAAACACGGTCTGCTCCAGCAGCCTTCACACCTGCCCCCTTTGGGGGGGTGCCCCCTTTCCCTCTGGGGACCTGCCCACCTTGGTTCACCTGCACAGGTGGAGGGTTGCTCCTGCTTGGCTCTGGCCTGGGCAATCCAGCCATCTCCATCAGTGAACTACCACCACCCTTCTCCAACAAGGTCTGGATCCCAGGCTGGGGAAGTGCTCCCGATTCCAAGCTTTCCCTTTCTCGGATGGTCTCACTCAGCCTCAGAACACCCTTCAGAGTTCTTTTTGCATCTTCCATACACTTTTCCTCAGGAGGTTCCCTGAGGAATATCCCACCAAAACAAAGGAACACGCCAAAAAAGAGGGAATTAAAGAGATCTAGCATACAGGGAATCTAGCACAGGAGAAAGGTTTCAGGAGCCTAGCTGTGCCACTAACAGAGCCTAGACATGGAGCACGAGGACGGAGAGCTCCAGAAGAGATGCCTCCATGGAAAAATAGGCTTGATGGCTTTTGGCCATGTGCAAAACTGTAGTGAACGTATTTTACAAAGCTTTTAGAGGTTGTAGGAAGACTTGGCCAAAAATCCAAAAAATAATAATAAAATACAGTAGTTATTAATGCAAGGAAAAACAAAACTTTGGATAAGGTAGACTCTTTATTTATTTCCTTATTTTTGGCTGTGCTGGGTCTTGTTTGGTGCACGTGGGCCTTCTCTAGTTGCAGTGGGGGCTACTCTCTAGTGGTGGTGCAGACTTCTCACTGCGGGGGCTTCTCCTGTTGCCAAGCACAGGCTCTGGAGCACACAGGCTTCAGTAGTTGTGGTACACGTGATTAGTTGCCCTGAGGCATGTGGAGTCATCCTGGACCAGGGATTGAGCCCACATCCCCTGCATTGGCAGGTGGATTCCCAACTACTGGACCACCAGGGAAATCCAGGGTAGATTTTAATAATTATAACTTACTTAGCTCAGCAGTAAATGGCATTTACTCACAAGAAGGAAATATTGAATATATTTCACTGTATTTAAAAAAGAAATATAATAATATTTGAGGAATGGAAGAGAAAGAATGTATGAGACCAAAATCTTCTGTGGGATAGCGATCGGTGGCTCAGACGGTAAAGCGCCTGTCTACAATGCGGGAGACCTGAGTTCGATCCCTGAGTTGGGAAGATCCCCTGGAGAAGGAAATGGCAATCCACTTCAGGACTATTGCCTGGAAAGTCCCATGGACAGAGGAGCCTGGTAGGCTACAGTCCATGGGGTCGCAAAGAGTCAGATACGACTGAGCAACTTCACTTTCACCATAATAGAAAGACAATTCGTAATTTCTAATATATTCAAGTGAAAGCAGGATGGAGATACTGTCTTGTTATTGGCGGTAAATATCAGAAGAAAGAACTAAGAGTTCCAGTGACTACCTCCAGGAGACAGGATGCACGCAGAAGAAGAAAGAGGGCTGGGAGGTGCTAGTCTTCATTTTTAAAAAGCGGCACTTGGCTCTTTATACTGTGTTCATGCATTGCCCAGATAAAAATATAAAAGAAGCTTTTAGAAAACTGAGAGAGAAAAGAAACGAGATAATGCATATGGACTGCTTGACACTTAGTAGGTTCCCATGGACAGAGGAGCCTGGTAGGCTACAGTCCATGGGGTCGCAAAGAGTCAGATACGACTGAGCAACTTCACTTTCACCATAATAGAAAGACAATTCGTAATTTCTAATATATTCAAGTGAAAGCAGGATGGAGATACTGTCTTGTTATTGGCGGTAAATATCAGAAGAAAGAACCAAGAGTTCCAGTGACTACCTCCAGGAGACAGGATGCACGCAGAAGAAGAAAGAGGGCTGGGAGGTGCTAGTCTTCATTTTTAAAAAGCGGCACTTGGCTCTTTATACTGTGTTCATGCATTGCCCAGATAAAAATATAAAAGAAGCTTTTAGAAAACTGAGAGAGAAAAGAAACGAGATAATGCATATGGACTGCTTGACACTTAGTAGGTGTTCAGAATTTGTGAATTCCTTTTCTTCTTTTATTCTCTTAAATCTTTCTCCAGCTTTGCTTTCAGTCTGCAAGAGCTAAGGCTGCCAAGTTCCCCATGTTATTCACTGCTGGGTCATGCTGGCCTTTGTGTTGGCTTGAGCGTTACCCCTCCAGGCCAGAGGCCTCAATCCCTTGCAGGAGGCAGAGGAACCATAGAGGCCTGTGGAGGGAGAGGGGGGAGTGTGCTCTGTCCATTGGGATAACCCACAGTTATAAGCCCCAGTCCTTAGCCATGGAACCAGATTCATGGGGTCTTCATTACTGGCTCCAGTCTACTTGGGGTGGTTCCAGAATGAGACCAAAGTGTTTGAAATTCTCACTGGAGATGGTAGACATATGATCATTTCTAATACATGATAGTGATTGAGAGGGAGATGCCTGGGTTCAAATCCTGGGTCTGCCACCTACAAGGAAAGGAAGCTTAGGCTTCCTTGTGCCTCATGTTCCCTATTCATAAAGTGAGGCTAGTAACATGTACTGTACAGAACCACTGAGAACATCAAAAGAGAATTCACCAGAAGTGCTTAAAGCAATACATGACTAACAGCAACCCCACAGACTGTAGCCCACCAGGCTCCTCTGTCCGTGGGATGCTCCAGGCAAGAATACTGGAATGGGTAGCCATTCCCTTCTCCAGGGGATCTTCCTGACACAGGGATTGAACCTGGGTCCCCTGCATTGCAGGAAGATTCTTTACTGTCTGAACCACCAGAGAAGCCCTGGGGCAAACAAAAAGCTGGGGCAATTTGCCAGGGATGAATGTCTGGCTTGATATAAAATCTGGCCACTAAACCTTGCATGATCCTCACTGCCAAGGACTTCTGAGCCAGAAGGCAGGCAAGGCTGACCTAAAAAGAGATTGGCTCCATCTTTTGCAAACCTTTGCTTCAGTCTCTCCATTCACATTCCTTGGGATTAAAATGTCACCAGTTGGAGTGCTCTGCGCCTTGAAGCAAGTGCAAGAAGGAGAAAGTATCAGAGAGTTTGAAAAGTACAAGACTTTTCTGTCTAGATAAACTCACCAGGGGATGACTGAGTTTCCCACAATAGGAATAAGACTGTTTCTCCCCATTTGCTGGGGAGCAGCAAAGCAAAGATGCTGCTGCCTCCTAGTAGCTGCCTCGTCTGCTCTTTCCTAATGGGAGCCTCATGCATTTGATGCACTTCCCATTTCTCATTGTTCCTGGAGGTTGCTTGAGGGAGTGGGAAGGGCTTGGGCCCTGGATACCATCACCCATGGGTTACAATCCTGCACCCACCATTACTGGTTTTCAGTTAGGGCACTTTACTTTCCTGAGCTTGTTTCCTCCTAATCCTGTATCTTTTCTGTGTGACCTTGGGAAAGCTAATTCATCCCCCTCAGCCTGTTTCCTCACCTGAAAAGTGGGATGTGTTAACTGGAACTCTTTGTTGCAAAAGTAATAGAAACTATTAGTTTCTTGTTGCTGCTGTATCAAAATTACCACCAACTTGGTGGCTGAGCACAATATAGATTTATTATCTGATAGTGCTGGAAGTCAGAAGTCCTAAAATCAAGGTGTTGACAGGCCTGTGTCCCTTCGAAAGGCCCTAGAGAAGAACCTACTTTCTTGCTTTCCCTAGTTAGTGTCTGTCTCTTTCCCCCACCTCCTAACACCAAATTCCCAATGATTGTTCCAGTTTTGCACAGTTGTCCACTCTGCTCCGGTCAGCTGTGAACCAGTCAGGTTACACAGCACAAAATGGCTGCTGTGGCCGGGCCAGATGAGTAGGGGAACAGTCACTGTAGCCTGATAAGCCCTCCGTCGGGGAGTGGCAAGTGCTCAGGGAAGCCCCCGACAATGAGGAAGAATTAGGCAAAGGGGACAGGTCTCCCCCTCTGTGCCCGCTTTAATGCCTCCTTCCTCCCACTTGTGCCCACAGGCCATAGAAGAACGCGTGAAGAAAGAATCCAGCCACAGGCTCCAGATCCAGCACCAGGCGCACCGGCTGGAGCTGCAGGCCTTGGAGGAAAAGGCCCGGCAAGAGCTCCAAGGGGAGTTGGAGAGGATGCAGGCTCAGCAGGCACTGCTGTTAGGTATGCATCAGCTGTGCACCCATCAGGGGTTGGGGCGGCGGGGTGGGGGGTGGTAAGGACCAGGGTGACTCTCCTAGCTCTGCCACCAACCAGCTGCAAGATGTGCATCAGGTCACACACAGCCTCGTTTTCCTTTTCTAGGAAGTTAAGTTGCACTTGTCTCTCCATCATAGAAGTTTTGTATAGATTTGATGAGATATAAAATGCTTAGCATATAAATGAGCCCAGTTAGTGCAGATAATATTATCATCATTATCTTCGTCATCATTACTGAGCATTAGCCAGATCTCAGCCTTCGTGAGAGTTTCATGAGATGGCCTCAAACTCTCATTTCTAAAGATTTCTGTAAAGCTGGGGACTTAGGCCCCCAGGATTCTGGGTGTGTCTCTGCTTCTTTCCTTGCCTTCACATTCTCAGCAGGAAGCTCACTTCCTCATCAGTTTTCACAGCAAAAACTTGTCACACAAAGCATTCTGGAAGTTTTCAGAGGCAGTAAAGATCTCCAAAGTCAAATTGCCTGGGCTTGAAGCCTGACTCCGTTCAATGTGCACTAGCTGTGTGACCTCAGGCGAGTTGGTTAACTGCTCTGTGACTCAGTTGCTCATCTGTAAAATGGGAATAATAATAGTATCCCCTTCATTGGGCTGTTATTACAATTACATGAGTATATACATGGGAAGTGCTTAGAATAGTGCCTGGTAAATGCTGTGTAAATGTTCGCTGTCATTACTGCTGAATATTCCATCTTTGCATGGCTGACTCTAAGGGGCTCTGTCTGTTTGGGAAGATCATCTCTTTCCCTCATTTTCTCCTTTACTCTCATCTTCTTTCTCACTATTAAGAGCAAGACAAATGTTCTCCCTATTTCATGTCTAGCATTAAAGACCATATAGGCCTTTTAAAAATTTTTATTCAAACCCAGACAGTGCTCTCCTTAAGAGAATTTTTGGAAGAGTATTTTCTTTACCTCCATAAGTGAATAAGATCTACTTGCTGCTTGATTTCATTAGACAATGTGACCTGCTCACTGCATGTCAGCACATCAGCCCTGCATGTTTCCAGATGAAGGAGAGAAAGAGTCCCACAGATTTCCCAGTTAGCAGCTACCCTGGAATGGAGGTGGCCAGGTGGGAAATGCCAAAGTTTTGGCATCTTAAGAAGACACATTATACAAGATAAAACCCAGGTTGTCCCACACTCCTCAGGAACCAGACTCCCCAGACTGAGGTCAGGCTGGACAACCCTGATGAGTCCAACACCCCACAGCAGCCATCTTTGCTGCCCCGTCCCTGGCCTCTCTGACCCCACAGCAGCCTGATCCTTACCTGGATGAAAGATTCCAGAGAGACCCTGGGGACAGACTGGCATGCTCAGCACAAGTCCCAGGAAGAAGGGGCTTTGTGGACTGTGTAATGATGACAGCAAATCGTGGGCTTTATGGGTGGCATTGGATGGGTGGGAGCAGAGACCACCACAGGGTGATACTAGGACTTTCTGGTCCAAGTTACTCCCCTTCCATCATCTGTGTGAGACACACCTGACATGCAGTATAGGTCACTGTGTGAGGAGCAGGAAGGGTGAGTGTCCACCAGATTACCTGGCACACTGCGGTGGGTACCTAGACATGCTGGTTGAATAGGTGGATGGGCAGGTGGAGGGATGGAGGTGTAGATGGGTAAACGAATGGATGGTGAGAAAATATGAGAAAAGAGGGGCAGGTAATGAATGAACTCTCTGTAGTTCATGCTTTGCTAAAAGGGTTTTATTACACATATTTTTGTGATAAAGGATTTCAAAAATTAGGTTGTGTTTAAGCTGTAGAAATCACTCTATTAAAATCCTAGAGGAGAAGGAAGATGATGAAATGAATTTTTCAACATAATAGCATCAGAATAATTAAAATTTTATATGTGTTTAAATACTGTCCTTTCAGGGAAGCATAGTAAACTTGTGGGAAATCTTTTACAACTGGGACACTTTCATAATATCATTAATTTTCACTCTAAACATCTTTATTTTACAAATATATGTTGAGCACTTGCTGTATACTAAGTCCTGTACTATGTATCTTATGGCCTCTGGGATTATTGGAACAATGTTTCAAAAGTAATTTGCAATAACTAAAATATAAAGTCTCAAAAGTCCATAATGGAAAATAAAGTATCAAATTAACTAGCACTTGAAAATCATATTCTCTTTAAAAATTAATAACTCATTGAATACTGTCTACTCCATCGGAAAATGTTCTTTTTGAAATGATTATTTTATTTGCCTTTTGATCATGCTGGGAAGTGTCACACTATCAGAAATCACCCACAATCCTCAGAGGAGAAATTGTACTTCCTGGTTGTACCGGTCGCTGAGTTAAGGAGGGCATGTACGTTTTTCCTGGATGATTCTGGTTTTCATGATGACTCTGTTGGGAATATATGCCATCCCCTCCCTGCTGTTCACAATCCAGCTAGGAACTTACATCCATGAGAAGGAGAACCTGTGATTGTTTGTCTCCTTGAGAATTAGCATAAATATATGTCAACATTTCCAATTTGAGACCTGTACTTCAATAAGAGGCCACTGGGTCATGTGCTAATTCCTTGTTCTTAATTTTCTGTCTTGGTGCTGAGGCCAAGTGTTGCCTCAGAATTCAGCTCTGGATTCAGGCTGTCCCACCCCCAATCCTAACTAACCAGCAATGATTAAGCAGGTGATTCTAAGGGAAGAAGAACCATGGGAAGTGTTGAATCCTGACACTATGACTTATTAGCAGTGTAGCTCTGGGCTGCTCAGCCTTTCTGAGGCTCTGTTCCTTCAGCATAAAGTGGGAGGGATAATACTGGATAGGATGGTTGTAAGGTTTCACTGAAAACACTTTTTAAGGGCTTAACACATTTAGTACTCTATCCAGCGTTCTTGCCTGGAGAATCCCAGGGACGGGGAGCCTGGTGGGCTGCCATCTCTGGGGTCGCACAGAGTTGAACACGACTGAAGCGACTTAGCAGCAGTAGCAGCAGCAGCAAATAGTATTATTGTTGCTGTTCTCTTGAAACAGGTAAGTCTGGGGAGCGTGAACCAACACTTACAGCTGCTCCCCCGCCCAACCCACCCCAGGCTTTGGCCTCAGCATGCCCCTGGCCTCCCACTGCTCTTCCTTTTGCAGAGTCCCTGAGGCAGGAGCTGGCAGAGCAGCGGGCTGCCTGCTCTGAGCACCAGAAGGACTTGGAGGTGCTGCAGACTGAGCTGAGGGCCCTGGACAGCGTGGGCAGATGGCAGGTCATCACCCAGTGTCCAGGGGACAGCGAGGACCATGCTGGGACTTCAGAGGTCAGCACCCCTGCCCTGCCCACACCCTTCTTGGAGCAGCATCAGGGAGCAGTTCCAAGTGCTCTTTCACCCCTCTCCTTCCACAGGCCTGGGGGATACTTCATGAGCCTGCAGGCTCCCATCTCTGGAAAGCAAAAGCAAGTTTTAAGTACAGCCTGTTATTTTAAATTCAGATGAAATAGCATCTCAGGGTGTTGGTGACAGACAGGCGCTAGAGACAGCCCATCTGGGTCACTCCATGGACCTGCACAGAATTTCTCAGAACACCTCCCCAAATAGATTCCTGCCTAGATGTCCCCTGTTCCCATGAGTGGGGGATGCCTTTCTGTCACCAAAGCTCTGAACTTTCTGGTCAGACTTGGCCCATCATTTTCCTCCTTGCTCATCCATAATTCCTACCTTGCTGGGTAGCACAGGGACCCCCTAATAACCCAGACATCTCTCCCCAGCCCACCACATTGGGCCTCAGGTATCCATCTAAGGTACCTCTGTGAAAAGCCTTCAGTGGCTCCTTGCTGCTATCAGAATAAGCTCCCTGTGCCCAGTCTGATGTTGAAAAGCCTTCAGCCACTGGCTGCATTTCCCTCTCTGCTCTAAACGTGGCCTCTGCCTCCTGCCTCAGTGCCTTTGCGCATGCCCTCCCCTCTGCCTGGGACTCTTCCTCCCTTTTCAGTGCCCAGCTGATCCTTCCAGGCTGGGGGTCTCCCATCCACACCCATGACTTCTCTCCACCTTCTGAGTGCCTAGAGCACTTCATGTTACTGCAGCTCAGCTCACACCCACATCTACTGCCTGCCCTGTTAGGGACCCATCACTACATGGATATCCTTGTTTCCTCGACCAGACTACGAGTCCTTTTAGAACAAGCCATGTCTGTCCATCTCAGTCCACCCCAACCCCAGCACTTGGCACACAGTTCTGCACACAGTAGAGTCTCCATCAGAGTACGCAAATGGCCATAACTATTTGCTGTCCCAGCCCTGCTGAAGATCAGAGGAACGTGAGGATCATTCATTCCAGATTTTGCTGGTACTGAGAACCTGAACACAATTTCTGTTTTGAATGAGAATTATTAACAACTGATATATCACAGTGAGTTGGTAATATAAAAACTGATATATCACAGTTGGTAAAGTCTAGCAGAGGAAAAACAGAACATGATCCATTATATGTTCTAGATTGGCGGGAGCCACCTGGACCTATGGTAGGGGACAGGGGAAGTGTGGGATGGTGACAGCTGGTGGCTGGAGGGTTCAGTAGAGGCCCACTGCAGTGAGTGACAGGCTCACCTGAGGGCTATGGATAGAGACTCAGGCTGGGTGGATGAGACAGTACCTGGTCATCAGTGTGTCGGCCTCACCTACATCTCACTGGAGGGAAGCCCTGAACACTCAGGGAGAAACAGCGCCCCTGGGTGATCTCCCACACAGAGAAGAAATGTATTCATAAGAAGGAGCAACTCCAGGCAGCAGGAATGAAGGGGCGGTCGGGGGGGGGCAGAATATAAGGATGCACTTGTGGATACCACTGCAGGTAAGTGGTGTTCCATCCACCCGAATCTTCCGAGAGCCCCATGAAATATTTCTCAAATCTGTCCCAGCCAAGGACAGAGAGGGATGGACATACCCATCAGCTTCTCTCTCCCTCCAGTCAAGGGTGGCCCCACAGAACCTTAACCGAGCTCTTCTGGGTCACGCAGATGTGAGTGCCAGGTGGTGCCCAAGAGTGTCCCACATCATGTGCGCCCCAGGGCTGGAAGCAAGAAGTACAGGGCCTGGGCCACACGTGCCCCCTCTGCAGTGCTGTTCGGTCTTCATGTGGAAGGAACAGGTGCACAAACCTTCAGGCACGTTTGTATGGCCTTGAAAACTGCTACATTCACCAACTGGGGATTAACTGTGCCCCCATTTAATGTTGGACATAAATCTTTGTATTTCTGTCTGAACCACTCATTTGAAATGCGAAATTTCAAGCATCATTTCACAGCAGGCATTCATTTGGCACCTACTGAATCCCAGATACTGTGCTAGGCGGTACAGAATTGGGACGATTGAAGTGGAGATGGCTCCTTCCTTTTCTCCACCTGGTGGCCTGACAGAGAAAAACAGCACTGCAGCAAATCAGGGGACTTCTGTGTTTTTTTTTTTAATAAAACAGTAAGCAAAATTAACTCCTCACCTTTCCCCTTGCCTTCACTTCCCCAATAAATCTAACGTCTTTCTCTAAAACTTGGTGGCTAGAAGATGATTGGTTTCGATGGTGTGTGGTCTAAAGCGTGTTTTGCTGCTTTAGAATTTTGCTGGAATTTTTTTCATGTGTATACTTGTTAATTATTTCACCGTTTCGCATAAATGGAATCAGCTCTCTATAGGGTGATGTTCATTGTCTATAAGTGCCTGCGTGCTCAGTTGCTCAGTCATGTCCGACTCTGCGACCCTATGGATGATAGCCTGCCAGGCTCCTCTGTCCATGGGATTTCTTCAGGCAAGAATACTGGAATGGGTTGCCATTGCCGCCTTCAGGGGATCTTCGCGACTCAGGGATCGAACCTGCGTCTCCTGCGTGTCCCGCATTGGCAGGCAGATTCTTCGCCACTTAGCCACCTAGGAAGCCTGCCCGTAGGTAGCTATGGGTTAATTTTCGCCAGCTCTTACGCAGTTGGACAGCCGCCTCTGAACCACTTTTCTCTCCAGTGATTCCTCTTCTTTCCACCTCTCTGCAGTCGGCCTGAAGGAATCGTAAAACGGCGGCTGGAAACTCATTTTAAGGAACCGCCCCTTCCTCAGCCCGGTGCTCCCGGACGCCCCTGCCCCCACCCGACCCGCCCGCCCCCAGCTGGCATCCGGACGCAGCGACCTAGGCTGCCAGTAGAGGGCACACTTACGTTAACTTTCGCAAACCTGGGGCGCGGGTGCAGCTCTGGGAGGGGGCAGGGAAAGCCGCTTTGCAGCAAAACCCTGGCTAGGGATTGGTCACTTGCGTTTGCGGCAAAGACCTGGAGGCTGGAGCAATTTGCAGTCCTTAAAACCGACTTGTGCCTTGTGCCTGATTTGGAGGAAGTTACTACTCGTTTAACAATCGAACGCCGAGCAGCAAACTCAACGGGTAATAATTTATCTCAAACACAAGCATGACATAGGCGAGCCCTCCCCGTCCCGAATTTTTTTCACTTTTGGAAGGAGGGGGAAGGGGCGTGGAAAAGTTTACTTATAACGCCCTTGGACGAGGGACTGGGGCTGGGATAGATCGCCTCTGTATAATGCAAAATAGTAAATCCCGAGGGGATATGCATTATATGTTAAATATAGATTCATTGAAGGAGTGAACAAATCATGTGTCGTGTTGGGCAAAATTCTAGATCGACGTGAACATGAAAGGTATACAGATGTACGTGGATTCTATTATACATACACACTTCACTATGGTATTCAGAAAAAAAAATTTGAGTCAGTGAACTAGGAAATCAATGCCTGAAATTCGGCCAATTTTTAATTGGCTCAAGACACTGCCAGCACTCCCCCCCCCCCCCCCCCCCCCGCCCCACAAACACACACACAGACTCCACAGAGGTGGAGTGTTGGGCTTGTTTTGATTTAAGCCACATTCTTGGCTCACCAGCATCATTCGACTTTTCGAGAGCCAAATTTGGCCAACTCAAAGCTGAAAACGTCGAGACTAGACATGAGCTCCTGAGTCAAGTGCAGGATTTGGGCTTAAGCTGGGTCTTTGCCGCGGTACATCTGTGGCCCTTGTCTGCCACTGAGCCTCCTGCAAACGGCTCTTCTGGCTGCTTTCCCCCCAGGAGGAGGGCTGCCCGGGCCAGGCGGGCTCCCCCAAAGGCAAGAGGGCAGCGGAGCTCCAGCCCAGCGAGGGATGCCGCCTCCAGGAGGAGAACTCGCAGCTCAAGGAGACAGTGAGGCGACTGCAGGCCGAGGTGGAACAGCACCAGCAGGAGGCGCTGCAGCTCCGCGACCAGCATAGGTCGGTCTGAGGCTCCCAGCTTCCCTCCCTCCCTCTCTCCAACTCTGCCCCTTAGTGAGCCTCTGGGGTTTAGGATTAGGTTACACCTTCGGCATCTTCCCAAAGAAAAGACTCCCGAGTACGCCAGGGCTTCACTGGTGTTACTCCTCTGACCCACGTAAGGTATCAGTGGTCTAGGAATGCTAGATCTCAAAACTGCAGAGAATAAGCCCTGAAGTACAGAGAGGGGTCAATGCTGGGTTTACCCTATTTCCCTACAGATCAGGAAATTTATGGAATCAAACTTAATAATACCAGAAGTATCCTTAACACCAGCCTTAGGGAGATGGTACAGTGGCACAGTTTAAAAGACAGTGCTGTGTGCTCCTGTTAATAGCTGTGACCTTGGGCAAGTCTGCTAACCTCTCCTACCTGTAAACTGGAGGAAACACTACCTCTCTTGGGGCTATTGTAGATGCAGTGAAACATAAAGGAAGATGCTTACCACGGACTGGCCCTGGTACTTGGTAAATTGTAGTGATAACTATGATCTTCTTATCTAGGTTGGATAGCTCTTTTTCCATCCTGAATTCACAGCCTTTTTTCACCTCGATGGAAAGTTTATAACTACAACTTTAACTTTATTAATGGATATAGGACTTTTCAGGTTATCTGTTTCTTCCTGAGCAAGCTTTGGTAATTTGTATCTTTGATGGCACTTATCCATTTCATCCCAGTGTTTGAATGTCCCAGTTTCCAGCATAAAGATCAAGTGAAAGTAGGCCTGAGCTCATCTGAGGAATAGCCATGAACCCACCTGGCCAAGGTGGAGCAATTCAGTTAGAGACTTACCATGTAACACTGGAATAAGGACACTGGATCAGAGTAAGGGCTCCTAATCATTTCCAGTTACAGCTTCCTCCAAATGAGGAAAGCAACAGACCAACTCATCCCACTGTCCCTGGGACTCTTAGTTTTGAAGAGTATCCTCACATAAAAATATGCATGTACTTTTGGAGGGTATCAGGCCCCTTAGGCTGGTCTGTGGATCCTTTAGTGCCCCATCCCAAGGTTAAGAAAAGTGATACTAATAGTTGATGGTCGAGCATATACTTTGTGCCACGGGCTGTCCTAGACATGGATTAACATGGTTCATCCTTGCAATAACCCTATAAGGTAGCCCCTATTGTCAGTCACATGGAGAAACTGAGCCAAGCCTAGCTTGCCCAAGGTTACACAACTAGGAAGTGATGGGGGAGGTCAGGGATGGACACTGGTAGCCTAAATGCTGTTCTCTTAGCCCCTCTCACACCCTGCCTTTCCAGACTGGACTGCAGGTCTCCCATCTCTCAGAGTCCCAATAGTCGTCAATTCTGATGAAGAATCTCAGCCTCCAGGCCTCTCCACCTGCTCCAAGTGAAAGGAGTGTTTTCTGGGACTCCTTTCCTGAGCTGTCCTCCCACCTTTCCCCTTTGTGCTCAGGTCCCTCATGGAATGCTGGGGTGGAAGGTGCTGAGAAGGTGTCCTGCAGGATGGGTTTATCCTGGTCCCCACAACTCAGAGAACCCAGGTCTCCTTCCCACCATGTCCTGACCTCAGATTCTGCAGGCCACCTGGCAGAGTGGGGAGAAACTCCAGTCCCCTAGAAGTTCAGTTGCTAGACACCTGGGCAAGCCCAGCTGTGCTTCTCCTCCCACTCCCAACCCCCACCCCTCCAGGCTGCTGGAGGAGGATCAGCAAGCCCAGCGGGCCCGGGAGGTGGAGATGCTGCGCCAGGAACACCGGAAGGAGATGCAGGCCATGGTGGCTGATTTCAGCAGTGCCCAAGCCCAGCTCCAGGCCCAGCTGGCTGCCCTGGAAACCGAGTAAGTGAGGCTTTGGCCCAGGCTGGGAAGGACTTGTAGATGTACCATTTTGTTAGGGGGACCAACTCATCCCACTGTCCCTGGGACTCTTAGTTTTGAAACTAGAAGTCCTGAGTTCCAGAAGCGCCTCAGCTCCAGGCAAACTGAGAAGGTTGGTCACCCATCCTTTTATGAGAGACAACATTCCTGTCTTCATGCAGGGCACTATTAATCTGTGAGGAATGAGCACGGTTTAACCCTCACACTTAGAAGAAATCAGAAGGATCAAGGCTGCTCTTTTTATGAGCATTTCCCCCTCTAATATGCATCATTTCATTTAATCCTCATAGCAGTTCTTTTTTTAAAAAGTTAATTTTAATTGGAGGCTAATTATTTTACAATATTATAGTGGTTTTTGCCATACATTGACATCAATCAGTCATGGGTGTACATGTCTTCCCCATCCTGAACCCCACTTCCCAATTCCATCCCTCAGGATCATCCCAGTGCACCAGCCTGAGCACCCTGTCTCAATCATCAAACCTGGGCTAGTGATCTGTTTCACACATGGTAATACACATGTTTCAATGCTATTCTCTCAAATCATCCTACCCTTGCTTTCTCCCACAGAGTCCAAAGTCTGTTCTTTAGATCTGTGTCTCTTTTGCTCTCACAGCAGTTCTTAAAGGTAGAAGCTTATTCCCATGGACAGATTAAGAAACCAAGAGCCCTGCTTGCAAGCATTCATTTATTCATTCAACAAATATTTGTTAAGGGCCTTCTATGTGCCTTGCACTGTTTTAGGTTCTGGGGTTACAGTGGGAATAAAACAAAAACTGTGCTCTCATAGCACTCACAAATTCTAGATGGAGATTCTGACCAAGAGTAAGCAAACAAATATTAAACTTTGTAACAGATAGTGAAAATGCTATAAGGAAAACAGGATCAGTATCTGGAGTGCCAAGGGTGGGTAAGGAGGTGACATCTAAGCATTAGGAGGCGTGGAAATGAGAGGGACATTTGGACAAAGAGCTTTCCGATCAGACGGAAGAGCAAGTGCAAAGGCCCTGGGGCCTGCCTCCCAAAACCAAACAGCCAGAAGGCTTGAGTGGAATGAGAGAGTGATGGTAGGAACTAAGGTTGGCAGAATAGCTGGGAGGGATAGAGAAGATGCTCCACTGAGTGAGAACGGGTTTGGGTGTATTTGTGTGGAGTGCATATTCACCTTTTAACAGGGTCATTTCTGAGTGCTGAGAAGAGACTGGGGATCAGGGTTAGTGACAAGGTAACCAGGTCAAGCAGCACTAAATACATGTCCCCTGTCTTATCCTTAACTTGTGCTTTTAAAAACTGTCCCCAACTGTCTCCAATATAAAGCAAATCATCCAAACTCTGGAGTAGGTTTCACCATCTACCATCTAATGGGTTCTTACCATGTCCCAGGCATATATTATCTCATTGAAGCCTCACAACCACCCAGTTTCATGCCCAATTTAAAGAAGGAACTGAGGGTTATGGGCAAAATACCCATTACATAGCTAGAAAAAAGCAAAGCTGGGTTAAGAGCCCGGGTCCTCTCACCCCAAAGCCCTGGCCTCTTATCAACTAGTCAGTGGATCACCTGCAGCCCCCCTCCCTCCACTACCATTCGGAAGTTATTTCTCCCCAGCTTCACACTGAGAGGGCTGTGGGTACCTGCTACCCCCCTATTTTGCAGAACCAGCTCATGCCGTGCTCTCTGGCCACCAGGAGATGGCGATGGAACCACATCTGTATTAGCACAACCTGCTGTCCTTGGTAGCAGTGGAGACATTTGCCAGCCAAGGCCACTTTCCCCAGACTTCCCTGTTTCTTGAAGCCCCGGTGAATGTGGCATCTATTACACAGATCTTTTATTCCTGGGCCCTACAGCCCAGGAATGACACATGTCAGACTGGGAGTTGGGGTCCTGGGCTCCATCCACCCGGAGCTCTGCAACCAACTCACTGGCTGACCCTGGGCCTCAGTTTCCCCTTTGGTGAACAGAGAGTGGCCAGCCAGGCCAAGCACATGGCAGCATCTCCATCATGTCCGCATCTCCCTCCTCGCAGTTGTGTCATTGTGGCACGGGGGCTAACTGCATGCCTGCTTGAAACAGACTGAAAGATTCCGGAGAGAAGCCAGGGAAGGGGGCATCCAGGCCGGAGGACGTTCAGCTCATAGGCCGTCTGCAGACCCGCTTGAAGGAGAGGGAGGAGATCATCAAGCAGCTGACGGTGAGGCTTCAGGGGCGTTCGCTTTAGCCTGGCACTTCCCTGGGGGCCTAAAACTGTATTCCTGATAACCTGAAAACCACCTTACAAAAGGTCCTTGGTTATTGTTTCCCTGTTATATAAAATAATACATGCTCACTAGAAAAAAACTAACACAGGAAAGTAGAAGGCGAAAAATATTCACCCCGCTCCTAAGTCCTACACTATCTGCCTGATGTTGGTATTGGTTTGTGTTTTGCTAACCTATAGAATTAGGGAAAATCTAGAATGACTTGGACCTCACATCCGTGTCTCCTCACTTTAACCATTGCTTTAGGATTTGTCCAGCCTTCCTGTGCTCCACATTTTGGTTGATAGTTCTCTATAAGCCAGCTCCCAGTGGTTTACATTCAGCTCTGGGGATGCTGGCTGATATACTTGCTTCTATCGGTGTGGCCCATATGGGTCAGCTAGTTAGCCACATGAGAAGTCTAGCCATTTCCCTGTGTCTCTCCCTTCGCCACCTTGGTCCAGGCCCCACTGCCTCTTATGAATGGTGGATCCTTTGGTCTCCCCACTCACTACAGCCTCACCCTACTCTGCTGACCTCACAGCATCCAGGGTAATCTTATTAAAATGTAAGACAGATCACAGCACAGCTCTGTTTAGTACTACCTATGGCTCCCTGTCCTCAGAGTAAAATCAATGGTCTTATAGTGGCTACACATCCTCCCACAACACACACACACACTTGTACTCACACCCATCCTCGCACCCTCCTGCTCCCCAGGCACACGGCTTCATGTCAAGATGGTGAGGAAAACTTAACCACTGACGGAAAATTAGATGATACTAATACGGAATTGGAGAAGGAAATGGCAGCCCATGCCAGTATTCCTGCCTGGAGAATTCCAGGGACAATAGAGCCTGGCTGGCTACAGTCCGTGGGTCGCAAAGAGTCGGACTTGACTAAGCGACTAACACACCATAAGGAATTGTTTGTTAAGTGTGACGAAAGTATCGTGGTTATGTTTTGTAAAGAGTCCTTATCTCTTAGAAATACTTATCAATGTTTTTACAGATGAAATTTTACAACTGGAACTTATTTTAAAAACAAGACATCTGGAAAGAAAACAGTGGAAAATGACACTGATAAAGATTGACCGTATAGCAATTGTGTTATTGTTTACTCAAAGTCATGTCCAACTCTTTTAGACTGTCTGACCCCATGGACTGTAGCCCACCAGGCTCCTCTGTCCATGGAATTTCCCAGGCAAGAATAATGGAGTCGCTTGCATTTCCTTCTGAGATCTTCCTGACTCAGGGATCAAATCCACATCTTTGGCATTGGTAGGCAGATTCTTTTTTTTTTGTTTGTTTTTTGTTTTTGGTAGGCAGATTCTTTACCACCGAGCCACCAAGAAGACCCATATAGCGATTGTACCTCGGTGTTTTTTTATTTTGCCTTAGCTAGTAACTTTCTGCAGTAGACTTTTCTCAGATGCTAAGAGTACCTGGATCTCTGATTTCCCTAAGGCATTCCAAATAAGCTTGCCCTTTCCTTTACAAGAGGGGCTGGGGACACAAAGGCCCCAGAAATAAAGGTGCTTCCTCAAAGCCTCAGTGGATTGTAAGTTGCTTCCCACTGACTTCCCCTCTTTCCCCTGGTCTTTCTTCCTCTCTGTATTCTGCCCTCACACAGCCATCTTCCTTCAGATCAAACTCAGTGTGCTGTGTAGTTAGGCTCATTTAGACTCAGTTGTATTGTTTTTCCAGGAGGAGAGAAGATTTCGCTATGCAGCGTTCCCCAGTGCAATGTCCCATCGGAATCGATCCTTCTCTTTCAATCCTCACCCAGGGTATTTGACCCCTTCCATGAAGGTAAATTGGTCCTACTGGTTTCACTGCATTACGTAATTCCGCTGGCTTCATTTTTCCCAAAGATAATGGTAGCTTATTTATCAACAGTCTGGCATTCATTTAGAGAAATATTCTTTGAAAATAAGACCCCCAGGAGATAATACAAATTACTAGCAAACTGTTTATATCTGACAAGGCAGATTATGTATATTTTTTTATGAGTTTTTTTAATTTTCCAGACTTTTTATATATGTGTCACTACTAATAGTGGCTATATCTTGGTGATAGGTAGGAGAAGGGCAAGTATCCTTCACTTCAACTTTTTTTTTCCTTTTATATTTTTGCAATGTATTACAGTGAAAATAGTCACATCCAGATTTCTCATCTGCTATCACAAAATCCTAAAGCACTAAAAAGTTTCTATTTTTTGGTAATTCATTACCTCCAGTTGAATTCATGCTAGCTCATTTATAATTTTTATATACCCCTCTTCATGTGACAAAATATAAGTTTCACTCCAGAAATATTAATGTATTTGAGGACAGTGTGGACCAGCTTCTGCTGAGGATGCCTTTTAAAATCTAAAAACTTTAAAACATACATTTGCTGCCAGAAGTTTTGGATAGAGAATGTGAGCCTTTTTTAAAGCACAACTAAATGCTTTAAAAAGAACATGCAATATATAAATAAAAGTATTGTCTCTTGCTCACATAACTCTGGCATGGCAGGCTTATCTTTTACAATAATGCGTCTTTTAGGTGCCACTAACAGGCCTTTCTTTTAATTCCAACAGAAAAAGAAGATGGAGGAAGTGCCCAGCCGAGTGGTCAGTGTGCCAAACCTCGCTTCCTATGCTAAGAACTTTCTGAGTGGTGACCTGAGCTCCAGGATCAATGCCCCTCCGATAACTAAGTCACCCAGCTTGGACCCAGGTCCCAGTTGTGGCCGGCCCTACAAACCCACGCCATCTCTAGATGTGCAAACTGCCACAAGGTAGGGGGCCAGAGCTGGGCTTCCCAGGTGGCGCTAGTGGCAAAGAACCTTCCTGCCAATGCATGAGACATGAGAGAGGCAGGGTTGATCTCTGGGTTGGGGAAGATTTCCTGGAGAAGGGCATGGCAACCCACTCCAGCATTCTTGCCTGGAGAATCCCATGGACAGAGGAGGCTGGCGGACTATGATACATGGGGTTGCAAAGAGTCAGACACTACTGAAATGACTTAGCATGCACGCAGAGGGCCAAAGCTATGATTCCATTTTTCTGTAGACAGGAGGGAAATTAGAATTCCTTTCTGGCACCTGTTAAATACCCAGCATTTGGGCCGATACAAAGAATAACAAAACAAGCCTTGCCTTGGACAAATTGCAATTCAGCCAAAAAGAAAGATTATCTATGAGAAGGGAAATAGGTCATTCTTTAGAAGAGATACTATTCCCTGATAACAAATTCCAGAAAGCCTCTTTTTTTTTCCCCCCTTTTCCATGGATGAGTAGACAGGGGACACTGAATCACTTAGCCGATCACTTCAGAGTGGTTCACACAAACAGTGGGCTGTCATCATCTGGCCTTGAGTCTGGATTCAAATTCTGGTCCTCCTCATTCTTAGCTTGTGTGGCTTTTGGGCAGCTCACTTGACATCTCTGTTTCCTCACCTCTAAAATGAAGATAATATACCACCTACCTTTTCAGACTCATGTGAAACTAAAGGAGTTAATCCATAGGACATGCTCAGCACAAGACCTGGCATAGAACTATTCAGCAATTTTCCACTATTATTAAAAGGTTATTTCTAAAGATTCATTATATAATCTTGTAATTTTAATCTTAATCTGTGGGTTTGGTTGATCACGTACGGTGCTCTCTGATACTGCTTTGTTTTCCAGAAACCCTTGCAGCATGTTTCTCTTCCAGAAATGTGACTTCTCCTGTTATTGATTTTCCTTCTTGCCCAATTTTTGTTCAGAGCTAAATCTTTAATTATGGACTTTGAGTTTGCTTTTCAGAAGAGGCCTCTTCTGAAATGTTCCTTTTCCAAAGGCCCTGCCTGCCCAAGGCTCTTTGGACAAAAATGAATGTGGAGCTGGAAGGACCCCCTGCCAGTCACTGAGCAAGTCCAGCCCTTTGTTTCGAAGCTGAGGACGCTGAGGCCTAGAATCCCAAGCACATGGTCTATTAACTGCCAGAGCCAGAGCTGGCCTGATCCTGGCCACTGTTCATCTCATTATCACACACCTTTTTAAAACTGTGTTCCCACTGTTTTATTAGAAGCTTCACAAGTACAGACAGAGACTTTTCAGATAGGTACACACTGTACTTACTTATCATCTCTCTTTTTCAGTTTATTAGACTAATTTCACAGCCTCACTGAAAGGCCAGAGCACATTAGGTAACTTTTGAAGAGGCCATAAGTGTAACTTTGTATTCATTAACCATTTCTTCTTTTACTGTTTTTTGAAAGGGGTTTATTGTTTAATTTGTGCCTGAAATAAATAGCAAATGTTGCAGACTTCTCTGGGAGCCAGAGGTTGAGTCCACCTGCCAGTGCAGGAGACATGGGTTCAGTTCCTGGTCTGGGAAGATTCCACATGCCATGGGGCAACTAAGCCTGTGCACAAGAGAAGCCACTGCAATGAGAAGCCTGCAGGCTGCAACTAGAGTAGCCCCTGCTTGCCACAACTAAAGAAGGCCCCCATGCAGCAACCAAGACCCAGCTCAGCATATATATATATATTCTTTTCCTCTTAAATAGTAAATGTTGCAAAATACGCCTCATTCATTTTAAGTGAAATAATAGAGAACACTGTTTCCACAACAGAATTAGATGCTCTCTCATCTTCATCCTTCACAACTTGTTTCTAGCTACCAATATTGACCCATCACATTCTAGTATCTTTATAAGAGTAAAGTAGTAGTTATCTTTCCCTGAAAAGATGATGGCATATTAGTTGTTTANATTTTTTTAATTTTCCAGACTTTTTATATATGTGTCACTACTAATAGTGGCTATATCTTGGTGATAGGTAGGAGAAGGGCAAGTATCCTTCACTTCAACTTTTTTTTTCCTTTTATATTTTTGCAATGTATTACAGTGAAAATAGTCACATCCAGATTTCTCATCTGCTATCACAAAATCCTAAAGCACTAAAAAGTTTCTATTTTTTGGTAATTCATTACCTCCAGTTGAATTCATGCTAGCTCATTTATAATTTTTATATACCCCTCTTCATGTGACAAAATATAAGTTTCACTCCAGAAATATTAATGTATTTGAGGACAGTGTGGACCAGCTTCTGCTGAGGATGCCTTTTAAAATCTAAAAACTTTAAAACATACATTTGCTGCCAGAAGTTTTGGATAGAGAATGTGAGCCTTTTTTAAAGCACAACTAAATGCTTTAAAAAGAACATGCAATATATAAATAAAAGTATTGTCTCTTGCTCACATAACTCTGGCATGGCAGGCTTATCTTTTACAATAATGCGTCTTTTAGGTGCCACTAACAGGCCTTTCTTTTAATTCCAACAGAAAAAGAAGATGGAGGAAGTGCCCAGCCGAGTGGTCAGTGTGCCAAACCTCGCTTCCTATGCTAAGAACTTTCTGAGTGGTGACCTGAGCTCCAGGATCAATGCCCCTCCGATAACTAAGTCACCCAGCTTGGACCCAGGTCCCAGTTGTGGCCGGCCCTACAAACCCACGCCATCTCTAGATGTGCAAACTGCCACAAGGTAGGGGGCCAGAGCTGGGCTTCCCAGGTGGCGCTAGTGGCAAAGAACCTTCCTGCCAATGCATGAGACATGAGAGAGGCAGGGTTGATCTCTGGGTTGGGGAAGATTTCCTGGAGAAGGGCATGGCAACCCACTCCAGCATTCTTGCCTGGAGAATCCCATGGACAGAGGAGGCTGGCGGACTATGATACATGGGGTTGCAAAGAGTCAGACACTACTGAAATGACTTAGCATGCACGCAGAGGGCCAAAGCTATGATTCCATTTTTCTGTAGACAGGAGGGAAATTAGAATTCCTTTCTGGCACCTGTTAAATACCCAGCATTTGGGCCGATACAAAGAATAACAAAACAAGCCTTGCCTTGGACAAATTGCAATTCAGCCAAAAAGAAAGATTATCTATGAGAAGGGAAATAGGTCATTCTTTAGAAGAGATACTATTCCCTGATAACAAATTCCAGAAAGCCTCTTTTTTTTTCCCCCCTTTTCCATGGATGAGTAGACAGGGGACACTGAATCACTTAGCCGATCACTTCAGAGTGGTTCACACAAACAGTGGGCTGTCATCATCTGGCCTTGAGTCTGGATTCAAATTCTGGTCCTCCTCATTCTTAGCTTGTGTGGCTTTTGGGCAGCTCACTTGACATCTCTGTTTCCTCACCTCTAAAATGAAGATAATATACCACCTACCTTTTCAGACTCATGTGAAACTAAAGGAGTTAATCCATAGGACATGCTCAGCACAAGACCTGGCATAGAACTATTCAGCAATTTTCCACTATTATTAAAAGGTTATTTCTAAAGATTCATTATATAATCTTGTAATTTTAATCTTAATCTGTGGGTTTGGTTGATCACGTACGGTGCTCTCTGATACTGCTTTGTTTTCCAGAAACCCTTGCAGCATGTTTCTCTTCCAGAAATGTGACTTCTCCTGTTATTGATTTTCCTTCTTGCCCAATTTTTGTTCAGAGCTAAATCTTTAATTATGGACTTTGAGTTTGCTTTTCAGAAGAGGCCTCTTCTGAAATGTTCCTTTTCCAAAGGCCCTGCCTGCCCAAGGCTCTTTGGACAAAAATGAATGTGGAGCTGGAAGGACCCCCTGCCAGTCACTGAGCAAGTCCAGCCCTTTGTTTCGAAGCTGAGGACGCTGAGGCCTAGAATCCCAAGCACATGGTCTATTAACTGCCAGAGCCAGAGCTGGCCTGATCCTGGCCACTGTTCATCTCATTATCACACACCTTTTTAAAACTGTGTTCCCACTGTTTTATTAGAAGCTTCACAAGTACAGACAGAGACTTTTCAGATAGGTACACACTGTACTTACTTATCATCTCTCTTTTTCAGTTTATTAGACTAATTTCACAGCCTCACTGAAAGGCCAGAGCACATTAGGTAACTTTTGAAGAGGCCATAAGTGTAACTTTGTATTCATTAACCATTTCTTCTTTTACTGTTTTTTGAAAGGGGTTTATTGTTTAATTTGTGCCTGAAATAAATAGCAAATGTTGCAGACTTCTCTGGGAGCCAGAGGTTGAGTCCACCTGCCAGTGCAGGAGACATGGGTTCAGTTCCTGGTCTGGGAAGATTCCACATGCCATGGGGCAACTAAGCCTGTGCACAAGAGAAGCCACTGCAATGAGAAGCCTGCAGGCTGCAACTAGAGTAGCCCCTGCTTGCCACAACTAAAGAAGGCCCCCATGCAGCAACCAAGACCCAGCTCAGCATATATATATATATTCTTTTCCTCTTAAATAGTAAATGTTGCAAAATACGCCTCATTCATTTTAAGTGAAATAATAGAGAACACTGTTTCCACAACAGAATTAGATGCTCTCTCATCTTCATCCTTCACAACTTGTTTCTAGCTACCAATATTGACCCATCACATTCTAGTATCTTTATAAGAGTAAAGTAGTAGTTATCTTTCCCTGAAAAGATGATGGCATATTAGTTGTTTACTGAATAATTTTCAAAACCATCTAAGAAAACTTGTTTGTTTTTAGGACACAAGATGATGATACAGCCCAACCCAAAGAAGTCCAACAGAAGCAAGGTTCAGCACACCAGGAATGGTTTACCAAATATTTTTCTTTCTAAACTGATCCTTGGGATAGCATAAAGAGGATATTTGGAAAACATTTCTTTTGAAACACCTGACTGAAGGAATGAACTAAAAAGCCAACCAACCAAATAGCTTGCTTGTAATATGATTTACATATATAGCTAAAACAAATTCTTACATTAACATTTCATCCTGTTTCATTGTGATGATAAGATGAAACAAGCCCGTGTTGTCAGAAGGCACCCATAGGGAAACATTATTAATGTTCCTGATGACCTATACATGATTATTCCTAGTGTCCATAAGATTGCACACCACCTTGTGGAATATCAGACTTTGTGATTCCCATGGTCTACTTTCAAAGTGGTCTCATTTTTCCTAGGATGCTGATCATCTTCACTTTAAAGTGTTTCTCTGTAAATAACTCCAAAATGCACACGCAACCTCAACAGGAAGGGGAATAAAACAAAGCTCAGAATAACCAGGAAAGCCAGTTTTTAAAAACCAAACCCACCTACTAGGAATGGACTATAGCAGACTTTGCCATAGTTGGATCAAATATTTTGACTTCCTAGGTCCAGGATATGAAGATTACAGAGGGTGTAACACCTACCTCAAAGGGGCTTTTTGAGGTTTAAACAAAATACGGGCAATAATTCTAATCATGAATTGTAATTAAGCTTTGCCAGGATGTTTCTGTGAATAACGGAGCCTGACCCTGTCATACATCTCAACCTCAATGACTGTAGCATCAGCGCAATTGTTTGTGACGGTTTCTAGATTATCTGTTCTTTGAAGTCAAAGACCTACTGAACCTCTAGTCTTGCCTCATGGTGCGCTGCTTCCCCATCGCATGGATGCTCAGTAGATTAAAGGGAACTGGGAATGGCCGTTCAGTGCTGACCTTGCTGTCAGTCCATGCTGAGTTGTCTGATCCTCTGATGGAGCACTGCAACTTAACAAACTCAATACAACTTTCAGTGGGAAAAATATATCCTCAGTCCTTTGGTGCTGGCCCAGCAGGTGGCCTATCAACAGTTGTCTATTCCATGCACTGTCAAATCTTCACTCTTTGAATAAAACTTTAAACAACTGGGCAATAAAAACGGTTGTGATTTCTACTGATTTTTCAGAGGCGAAATTATGCAAAGGCTGAACTTGGAAACAGGGAGTTCACATTAACCTCAGTCAGATCATCTCCAATAAAACGTAGCTGCTCACGCACCTGGGTCATTTTGAGAGAAATGCAATTGCAACTCAGATTCACAATCTGAAAGCAAATTACTACCTAATTAAAATATGTAGCCCAATAAGACACTTCTTTTAAATGCAAATACTTGTTTCCGTCTGTGTAACATGCCCTGTTACTTTTCAGCATGGGTATTTTTTAGTTTTATTTTCTGCTTAAAGTGAACATTACAGGATAGTGTTCTGTGTTTTAAAAAGAGTACACACAGGTAGTTCTATTTTTGTTGAAATATTTTCCCACCACTGTGCAACTCCTGATGACTAACAAAGGAGGCTATTTAATTCAGCATAACACATGCTACAGAGATAGAATTTTATTGAGACCCCACATAAGTTTTAACTCCTTGTTGCATGTGACTAAAAGATCATGCTAAATTTCAAGATTATACACAAATAATTATCTTTGCTAAGTACATCTTGGAATGCATCTATCATTTTTTCTTTAGGATATATTCCTTGAGTATTGAAATAAAGCATCAAAGGATATGCCTAGGCTTTTTGTGTAATACTACCAAATTACCAAAGGAAGTTTCTAGCAATTTACACCTTCACCAGCAGGGAATGAAATTCTACCTCTCTGTACCCTAGATAATATTGATAAGGAAATTTGAGAGAGAAAACACTTGTTTTCTTTTGCATAATCTGGTTCCATTCATCTCTCAAGAGCAGAGTGGTCTAGAGATGATGGGGATGGCTTGGAGGTTAACAGCAGACATGAAGAGAAATGAACTGATTCAGAATTGATTTAGGAGGAAAAACAGGGTATCTCTTTAGGCTATATTATAACAGAGAGGAGGAATTAATGTATGCCTGGAACAAACCTGGAAAGGAACATCTCCCAGTTGCCAACTGTTTCTTAACTGGGGGAGAAAAGAATGAGGTTGTCCAGCCGGTAGTTGCACCCTGCATACCTGAGCCCTTATTACCGCTCCAGTATCAGTGCAACAGCAGGTGCAACAGAGGCTACTTGCTATATACTCGGGCTCCAGCCTCCACCTGGATTCTGTAAGGGCAAGTATGGAAAAGTAAACAGAGCTATGGCTGAGACGTTTCCTAGCATCCTTCAGGTTTCTAAGAGCACTAATCTCCACCATCATCCCCAAGGTGCAACACTGGTTTTGACCTGCTGCCTCCTACTAGCTCCTCAGCTGTCTGTTCTCCCCCTGCAGGGGATAAGCAAAGATGCTCCAGAAACTCATAGTGGCCTTTGAGCATTAAACAGTTCTGTCATTGTTCCTTTGCTGAGTCCAGACAGTGGAGTGTTAACCAGCCAATTCCACCATTCTTATATGCAACAATGAATCTGTGCATTGACAAGAGTTCCCTTCCAGTGGGAAACTTGCCCAGGGAAGCACTGGTAAAATTCTCAATAAGGAGGCCACCCTCTTGTGCTGGTAACTGGACCTCACATCCCACTCAGGATGGATTTTCCTGCCAGTTGGACAATGAGTGAGCCAGTTTCCCACCTCACCCTCCTGTCGATTCTCTCAGACTGTGCTCACAGCAGCACGTCAATCAGGCCCTCCAGGAGGCATACACTGAGACAGCTGGAGGAGCAAAGACCACCAGAAACCTAGCTATAGTTGAATGAGTTGGGTTTATTATTTGTTGGAACAGAGGAAGAATGTCCATCATGAAGAATCGTGGGGCTTCTCAAAGTGTTTTAGAAAGACCCTATTGTAAGATTTTGGCACTGGATAATTTCAAGGAGATTCTAAAAGAGCAGGGCTTCAATTCCAAATTGAATGCTGTCAGAAAGCAGAGGAAACTCTATAACTGGATCTTATCTTACTCCAGTAGTCATACACAGATGTGAGAGCTGGACCATAAAGAAGGCTAAGTGCCAAAGAATTGATGCTTTCAAATTTTGGTGCTGGTGAAGATTTTGAGAGACTCAACAGCAAGGAAATCAAACCAATCAGTCCTAAAGGAAATCAACACTGGACTGGAAGGACTGATGCTGAAGTTGAAACTCCAATACTTTGGCCACCTGATGTGAAGACCTGACTCACTGGAAAAGACCCTGATGCTGGGAGATTGAAGGCAGGATGAGAAAGGGACGACAGAGGATGAGATGGTTGGATGGCATCACCAACTCAACGGACAGGAGTTTGAGCAAACTCCAGGAGAGAGTGAAGGACAGGCAAGCCTGGTATGCTGCAGTCCATGGGGTCACGAACAGCTGGACATGACTTAGCCACTGAACAACAGTGAAGGCCGACTAGAGATAAAGCTGCAAATGGTTTAAAAAAAAAGTTGCAGTCACTTAGTTTTTAAGCCAGGACAATGTTTGGTATTTGAAGGGTGGCAGTGTGACCTTTATTTTTCCCTGTGCTTATACAGAGTTGTGAAGTGGTTTGTTTTGCTCTATCATGGTCTCAGAGCAGCTTTGTCTGGGAGGCTGGTACCTTAGACTGCTTTTGTCTCATAGGAGAATAACACAGCCCAGCAGTGCTGAATCAAGTGTCTGATGTCAGGGGCAGGTCTCCTCACTCTCAGGAGAAACACCTGTGTTGAATTAAGGGGAGGAGGCAGGAGGCAGGAAAAGCCTTCATATTTTGATACAGAGTTGACACCTGTAGAGAGAGCCAAGGAAGATTTGGGCAAGAAGCTTAGATAGCAGCAGAGTTAGGAGAAAAAGCCTTGGTCAGGCTGCGGAGCTTCAGAGCAAGGACTGCCTGCCCATTAAAGAAGTCCATGATGGGCAGAAATAACGTGGCTCCATTACCCCCACCATGCTTGTCATATCTAGGAAGAGCACGGCCTTTGAGAAAACTGAGCAGGGCTCCTTCATGGCCTCGAGGCCCACAACCAAACCCTTAGGGATGTCAACATTTATAGGTTGGGCAGAAGAGGAAAGAGAAAAGATGTGTTAAAGAGAATGAGTTCAAAAACAGACGATGAAGAGTCAAAGTGAAGCAGGTGAGAGTATGTGGAGGAGCGGGAGACTGAATGAGGGGCCGGGCAATGGGGTGGCGCTCGGGTATCACGAAGGGAATGCTGAAGACGGGAGACCAAGAACACTGAGCTGCAGGGAGTGACCTGCAGACGAGAGCCCCCGACGCATTAAACCCAGCAGAAGGCAACTGGCCTGGCCTCACGTCACTTGAGGAAAGGCTTCTTACACAGTGTAAACGCTTCAGCAGATCGAACAGGAAGGGAAAAAAGATGCCCTCAAAATGTGGGTGGGTCTGTCATCCCTTGAGAGAAGGTGAGAGAAATCCCAGCTGATACCTCATTATTTTCTCCTCGAAGGAGGTGGCATCCTAGAGGGTATTCTGTGTTTGTTGACCAGCAAAATACATCACGAAAAATGAAAAAGATATTTAGTGAAATGTTATTTGACAGAAAACTTTTGAATTTAGTAAAGAAATCGTAATAACTGGTACACACATTAATTCAAAATATTTTTAGTAAGCACCAAATAGAACTGTTTCTGAACTTTTCACTAAGAACCTCTTCATTACTGAAAGAATGTCTAAAATGTTATCAGTTAGGTTTTTAATCAAGAAATCTAAAGTTGCCAGAGTTTCTGACTGGCATAAGGTGACCAGGTTAACAACCTTGAAATCAGATAATGTGATTAAAAACAACTTTTAAAAGCTTTACCTATACACTCTGACTGAAGGAATTCATTGGCCTTAGGCTATGTACCATACACGAAAGCATAGGAAAACAAGTACTATGTATAAAAAATAACACATGGTTCCTCTGTATTCAGAGGGGAATAATGCCTACTTTTCATGAGAACAAAGAGACAGATCACTAACCCCAGAGGGAGAACCAAGTAACGCTGGCAGAAGAAACAAGAGGTCCTGTGTACTGGGGATGTGATGGAGGGCCTTCAGAGGCCGTGGAGACCAGGTGGCATCCAGGCCAGACAGAAACTTGAGTGGATGTCAAGGTGGGTGGGGCGGGGCCTTCAAGACCAGAGAAAACAAAGTCAGCCAAGACACTGACTCACAGAAGTACTGCCTGTTCAGAAGACAGTGCTGCACTGGTTGAGGGTGGTGGGGTGTAATCTAATGAGGGACTGTAAACAACAGAGAAAGGAAAGCCTTATCTAAGGAGACAGGGCACAATGCCGGTTTGTATTTCTCAACAAGAGTTCAACAGAGAAACTGAGATGGCCTTTGTGGCCAAGAGAGGGTTAGATATCTGCCCAACAACCGAGTCTCCTATGCACCCTCAGCCCACCTCCCACTTCAAGGTCCCAGTCCCTTGGAATCAACACCATCAGCAAGAACCTTTCTTAATAGAAAAATCTGCTCCAAAAGAGCAGAACACACAAAACCTAAAACTCAAGAGATGATCACAGAAAGTTCATATCACCAATGTCTCTGTTGAGAGCAGGGTCCACTGTGTTAAACTGATTCATTATTGTAGAAGTGAACATCACTAGCATTATCACTGCTCCCACCACTGCACCCCAAAAGTAAATAAACACTACACAAAAGATAAACTTACCCCAAATAAAGGTCAACATTAATTTAAGGATGCTACTGGATTTCTAAAGCACTTGGTTACTACAGTACAGTAACAGTCACTATACTAACCTATACTATAATCCTCTTCCTCTTCTGATCTATTTATAAAATATTCTCACTGTGAGGCTCTGGAAGTTTTACACTGTGCATTAGACTCCTCTTCTTGAGGTAGTTCAAAGTCTTAAAAAACAGAAAAGTTGCATATTTTTATATACTGCCATTGAACAGTAAATTATCACGAAAGCCTACAACCAAAATCCTCATCCTGATATGCAGCTCAGATCATATCATACAAACTAATCTAAAACTGGAAATACAGAGAGACTGAGTCATACAAAAATAAAAACAATATAAAAGCAAGCATAAAAAACAACATAAAAGAAATCTGTAAATAGCATCACACTAACAGTTTTAAACTTTGCTAAAGACAATATACTTGGTTTACCACAGCAATAAGCATTTTATAAAGTACTCAAGAAATAACACTTACAAAAATCAGGGGAAAATTTTAGGTGAGAGCACAAAACGAAAATCATCTCATTCTCTGGCAAAGAGTTCTCCCAAAATGTTAAGTCTACAAGAAGGGAAGTCTAGCAACAGTGTTTGGCTGCTCGGGCACCAGCGAGCGCTCATGGCCTCTCCTCAGGCCTGCTTCGTCGGCGCAGGGACGTTTGCAGACGCCTGCTCGAGGTAGGCCAGGGAGCCCTGAGGGATGTCGGCTGGCTTCTTGTGCTGCACGTTGATGTCCTCCAGCACCTGCTGCCAATGTCTTAGTTTTGTCAAGTGCTTCTGGACCAGAGCATCCTTTCGCTGTAATTCATTCCTCAGTTCTGAGACATCCTATAAATGAAAGCAATCAAAGCAATGAAGTCAGAGCCAACTCATGAAAAATGAACATAATTCCTGATTAGTTAAGGGCACTAAGAAGTAAATTCAAAACAGAATCAACGAAGCCATACTAGGCCAATTACTCTGCTTAGCTGCATAACTGGAATAACCTAAAGCAACTCTTTCCATGAAAGATGCCTGCTTAACACTGAGTTACTTCTAATTCATGTTCTTTTAATAAGTAATACAACAAGTCACAAAATTCCAAAGTACCAAAGGGCAGCCAAAAAAAAAAAAAACAGTCTCTTTTTTATCCTGGCCTCTGGGCACCCAGCATTTCTATATCCAAAGCCTACTGTGAGAAGAATCTAAAACACTTGAGGATTTGAAACACATATTAACTGTTTTAAAAGAATCCACAGCTACCATTCTATCATTTCAGATTATGAAGCAGTTAGCCCTTTTTAAGAGTTTTTTTTTATGAATAACAGTATTAAAATTCTGTATTAAGACCTGGCCTTGAACATACCTAGGCTATCACTCAGGTATTCAAATCAGGAAATGATTTCCTATGGTGAATTATAGGAATATCGTCTTCTTACCATTCACCTTCTTAATAGCTGGTATCAAAGAATAAAAACATTTCGACTGATTACTCAGCTTGTGGGAGAAGTTACTTTAAAACTTATTAGAAAATAATGATTCTAATTTAGTTTTTTCCATCGAAGGAATTGCTGTGTTTGAGGCAGGAAGATTCTTCTCTTCCACACTGCAGGGAGCAAATCCTAGCCCAACCCACAAAATGCCATTAATGACAACCTCAATATATTTCCAAGACTCTGGTTTCAAACAACTGAGATAAATGAAATCTTGAGTTTCAAGGAGCCTGGAACAGAACACTGACTTTTTGATTTCTTGAACAAAATTGCCTAGAATCCTTCCTGTGTGTAAGGCACCAGGGACACACAGACTAGTTTCTGTCCAAAATGAGCTTATCATCTACATTAATGGCTTTTCAACATTTTCAAGCAGCAGAACTTTTTTTTAAAGAAAAATCTTCCACAGAAACTAATGTATGAAACAAGTAAAGGCTGTTCTGTTTGAAGCCCTGCTTTCCACCCCTACCCCTAAGGTCCAGGTTGTCATGAACACTGACAACCAACATTTTACACTCAAGCTATGAAGCCTCACAGTAACTAGTTGGCAAATGGAGCACCTCAGTTAAAGTATAAATGGAATTTTGACAACATTTGTTCTTCCTTAAACTTGGGAAGAAAGCTGAGCTTGTACCTCTTTGATAACTTGCTCTGGTTTCTGGACAGATAACTGCAATCTTTTTTGTAGGAAAAAACATTCTGTCTGTCTTGCAATATCCAGGAATTTCTGGATACACTGGTCAACACCTTAAAAAAGAAAAAGACCAAAATATTAAATTAAGAAAAACACCAGACACACATATCTCTCTCATAAATTAACAGTCAGATATCAGATGGGATCAGGGGCTCTAATCCTGCTCACAGCAATAATACTGACCACCAACCTCCTATGTATTAATCAACATTAAATAGCAGATTATCTGTGCATTTATCAAGTGAATAAGATACCTACCAACTGTACAAAGTTGTTCCAAAGAAAGACAATGCAGAGATCCAGCAATTAACAACCCACTGACCAGGGACATATAAATGTCTTTCATTACCCAAACGTTACTGACCAGAGATGGTTCAGTCTTCACTTACATAACAAAACACCAGCAACACGCATTCATTTCTATGAAAACCCCCTGGTCAGTAATGTGTTAACATCACGATTTCCAGTTGAAATTAAACATTTAAAACACAGTACAAAGAAATTAAAAGTACCTCTCCGGGGACAGAACTTGGACAAGGAGGGGGAAGCACAAAACTTAGTTCTTTAAAAGCAGTACACACTATTGGCCTTCTCTGTCTTGGTATCAACATGAAAAGCTCATTCATTTTAAGTGGTTCATTATGAGTGACATGAACAAAAACCAGCAGTATACAGATTGACTACACAATTCTTATTTCTGGAAAAGTTCTCTCAGGATATAGCAGGACTGAAACATACCAAATGTAAAATCAGCAATCAGGGAATTCTTACCAGTTCGAATTTCTTCCTGATCTGTACCATTGACATAATCTTGACTCACCAGAGAAGCAAAGCAAGCCTGTGTGATCAAAATATCACAAAAGAAAAAAATGTCATTCACACATCAAGAATGTTACTTTAGAACAAGAAATAACCTCTCCTGAAGTCATTCAGTTAGTTGACAGCTTCTGGGTTTGCATACCAAGTGACACGACATTGTGTCAATGAAGAAACTTGGTAAACTGAGCCCATTAGGCCCACAGAGGAAACCGGTATTTGCAGGCACCCCTATCTGGTCTCTCTCCCACTGCTGCTCCTTTCCCAGCTATCTCATTCTACACAAGGGCCTGGATCCCTATTCCAATCCCATCTGTAGCCCCTCCCTCTGATGCTTACATGACAGGTATCATCACAGATTCAGGATTCAGGTCAATTGTCACCTCCTCAGAGGCTATCCCTGTCTACGCTTTCAAAATGGTGTCCCTCCTGCTCATGCTCCAACCTCAAGCCCTGCTTTATAGTTTTTAACTTGGTTAACTGATATTGTGCCATTCTCTCAGTTCATTATTAGCTGTGCCTTACTAGCAGCTGGGCATTTTGCCTGTTTTACTGTTTGGCACAATGTGGATGCTCAATAAATACATGTTACTGACTGACTGGACAGCCCAAGAGAAAGTGGTGTTATATGAACAAACAAGTCCCAATAAGGAACATGGATCTAGGCACACAGGAGTTCTGTGCAAGGGTAACTCTCAGGAAATGGATGAAGAAGGGCCATCGCAGAACAGAAAGGCCAAAAAGAGAACCAGATGGGACCTGGGGTGGGGATTGGGGGGGGTGAAGAAGAGAAATCTCAAACCTCAGGAAAGCACGGACCTAGTTTGCTAGTAAGCATATTACACTAGGTGTGGGTGTGAGGCAGGCAAGTCTAGGTTCAAATTTAAGCCATCAACCAAATGTGAGAGCCTTTCTGCTGCCTGCAGTTACCCTTCAGAAAAATCAAAGGATTTCTCCAGGGAAAATCCTATAACAATCAAGAAATTGGAAAAACAGACTGCCCATTCTGTGTATTACTTTGAAAGGTGACCCTTGCTGGATTTGGGATGTAGCAGGTGTGCACCTGCTTTGTGAAAAACATCTCATCCAGGAAGCCAGCCAGTCACAAGCTGGCAAAGAAAGCTGGGGCTGCTCCTTCAGAGTCAGCGGAGCCACCACAGGGGATGGGAGGAAAACTCATCTCAGGAATTTAGTTTCCTCTGTCCCCTTAAAAAAATATAAATAAATAAATAGATAAATAAAACATAATACACATACAAATATTTAGCTGATGAAAACAAAAACACTAACTTAAAAGGTATCTTTACCCCATGTTCATTGCAATATTTAGTCACAATAGCCGAGATATATAGAAATGACTTAAGTGTCCATCAATGGATGAATGAGTAAAGCAGTTATGGCATACACACTGAAATATCATTCAGTCATAGAAAAGGACACAATCTTGCCATTTGCAACATGGATGGACCTGGAGGGTGTAAGTCAGCCAGAGAAAAACAAATACTATATGATCTCACTTATATATGGACCTTAAAAACACCACCACCACCAATAAAACCAAGCTCGTAGATATATAGAACAGACGGGGTTGCCAGAGACAGGTGATGAGATAAGTGAAATGGGTGAAAGCAAAAAGGCAGGAATTTCCAGTTATAAATATAAATCATGGGGATTTCCCTTCTGGCTCAGTGGTAAAGCATTCACCTGCCAATCTGGGGGACATGGGTCTGAGCTCTGGTCTGGGAAGGTCCCACGAGCCATGGGACACCTAAGCCTGCGCGCCACAACTACTGAGCCCAGGCACCCCAACTACTCAAGCCCGCAGGCCTAGAACGAGTGCTCCACAGTAGGAGAAATCCCTGCAATGAGAAGCTTGCACACCCCAACTAGAGAGCAGCCCCTGCTCCCCATAACTGGAAAAGGCCGTGCAAATCAATGAAGACCTGAGGAGACCCTGTGAAGTCATAAACAAACATGTAAATCTTTAAAAATAGATAAGTCATGGGTATGCGGGGAAGGCAATGGCACCCCACCCCAGTACTCTTGCCTGGAAAATCCAATGGACGGAGTAGCCTGGTGGGCTGCAGTCCATGGGGTCGCTAACAGTTGGACAGACTGAGCGACTTCACTTTCACTTTTCTCTTTCATGCATTGGAGAAGGAAATGGCAACGCACTCCAGTATTCTTGCCTGGAGAATCCCAGGGATGGGGGAGCCTGGTGGGCTGCCGTCTATGGGGTCACACAGAGTCGGACACGACTGAAGTGACTTAGCAGCAGCAGCAGCATGGGTATGGGATGTACAGAGTAATTTAAAAAATTTTTTCTAACTATGTATGGTGACAGATATTACCTAGACTTACTGTGGTGATCACTGCAATACATACAACTATCAAATTGTGTTGTATATCTGCAACTAGTGTATGTCGATTATACTTCAATTTAAAAAAAGAGAAAAATCTCCCAGACTGGTGAGGCACTGATGACCTCAACTATATCCAAGTTGTAGTTGTATATGGATGTGGGAGGGAGGATACATTACATATCTATATAATTACCATTTGGGGCAATATTTGGATGACACACCATGTATTACTATTCTGACTTAAAACTTGTCATATGCAACCAAAGTGAAAATGAGTTTCAGCAAAACTCAAAATCTGGGTCACCTCCGCCTCTCTCTTTACCCCCAGCATTCCTCCTCCTCCCTCAGTCCTTAGTACCAACCTCCCCTACTGTAACTTTTAAATAACTCCATATCGGCGCCAAGGGACCCACTACGTCAGGACCCTTTAAGGGTGGAGCCCAATGGAAAGGACGCAGGACATAATGATGGACACTGCAGTCTAGAGAGGATGAGCACGTAACACGCAGGAACGCAGGAAAGGATACTCAAAGATGGGACCAAGGATGGAGTGAGACAGGAAGAACCTATTGAGAACCAAGAAGGGTCCCCCGATTGGGTATAGACAAACTTCCAGTCTGCGCGCCTCCAGAAACGTCAAGGTGACGCATATTCGCCAGCCTGTGCTTGAGTGCTAAGTCGCCTCAGTATTGTCCGATTCTGTGCGACCCTATGGACTCGTAGCCTGCCAGGTTCCTCTGTCCATGGGATTCTCCAGGCAGCCTACTAGAGAATTCCGGCCACGACTCGATGTAGAGACTAAACCGCTCTCTGAACCCGGTTTGCTATTTGTAAGCGGGTGGAGATATCGCGGAAAGAGATAACCTGCGCACGCGCAGCATGCCTTTTGCCAGGGCGGGGGCGGGGGGGAGGCTGGGAACACAAACGCCCACGTCTCATCTTACTTCGAAAGATGACTCCAACTCGTCCACCAAGGTACTGTTAGAAGTTCTCGGAACGCCTGGCGTGGCCTGAAGAAGCGAAGCCTGGCCCAGGAGCCCCGGCGGAGGTTGCGGGGGTCCGGGTGGTTGTCCAGAGAACATGCCTCCCAGTGGAGCCGCCATTTTTAAAATGGCAGGTACCTGGAGCCGCGGGCCGCTGGTCACGTGACGTAGCTGGTCATGTGACGGTGTCCGGGGCGCGTTGGCGTGTGTTGGGTGCCCGGGAAACGTTCGTGTGGTGCTTTGTTTCCAGCCTCACAGGCAACCTGGCTTTTACTTTTTTTTTTTTTTTAATTACCTTGAGAATCGAAGGCTAGGATTTAACACAGTTGTGTGGAGAGGAGAATCAATAAGTACAGCGGAGCGCGTCCTCCTGTGGAGTCAGGTGTTCCTGTACCAGTCCCGCCTTCGCTCTCAACTCCTGAAATTGCTTTGGCCCTGGCGCTTTCTCTGGGCTCAGTTTTACCCATTGGTAGAAGGAAGGTGCGCATTCATCCCGCAGACATTTATTGAGCGTTTCACTGTGTGCCACTTACTAATCCAGTCACTGGGGATGTAACGGAAATATACTGGAAAAAGGTCCCCTGAATTCCTTCTGGGGAGATACAGATAACAAAACGACTTAACATTGTTGAGGCCCCCTGTCTATGTGGTGGGCGCTATTTGCTTTAGATATTTATGGTTACATTAAATAAAGTCAATATGCTAGTTTAAAAAAATTTTTTTTTGCATATTCATCTTTTCAGAAGCTACTTTTTAACTATATTTAACTTTACAGTTATCCAGTTCATTTGTTGAGTCATCTGTGAACCAGGTTCTATTTAATGATCTGGGGGTTGCAGTGAACACCCCAACTTTCTGCTTTCGGAGACTTTACCGTTGCTTTGTGGGAGAGAGACGGATAAGCATGTACATATATAGAGTGATAGCATGTAGAGATAATTGTCAAGAAGGAAACTAAAGCCCAGTAAGGGGATGGCTCCCTGGAGGAGGCATGGCAACCCACTCCAGTATTCTTGCCTGGAGAATCCCCATGGATAAACACGCCTGGCGGGCTACAGTCCATGGGGTGACCAAGAGTTGGATACGACTAAAGCAGCTTGGCATGGCAAGGCACAATCCTAAAACACTTTTGAGGACTCCAAATGTTTTTGTTTACATGAGGTATGTTGGGCAATATTTACCTATTAAAAAGGTAAGCATTAAAACTGAGACTTTAAAAATATATATTGGTGTAAAAATAAGCCTATTATATGATAACAAATGTTCTAGTTAAAGATATAACCATTTTATAAAACAAAAAATAGAATGGAAACATTTGCGTTTTACTCTTGGGTTTCCAATGGCCATAGGGCTACTTGAAGTCTAGATTTCTTAACTTCAGCGATCTTTTAACACTATTGTGTTCTAAACCACTACTCTTGGATTTGCTGCTGTCTGAAGCCATGCCTCTCTGCAAGCCATGCCTTGTCCTTAGTGATTCAGATGCAGATTACACCACCTGTCTCTGGAAGTTTTAAGGATCTGCCAAGGTTTTCTGAATACTTGGTAGCCAGATGCACCAGCAATGAGAACTAAAATTTCATCTCAGGAATATTAGGTAAGCACAGGAATAGAGTCATTCTGTTTGTATCCCACACGCTAATAAACACAAGAGTTCTATTTTTTTTTAATTTATAAAAAAGTTTTATTAACAAAAATTCTATTTTAAAATATATATTCTTTTATTTATAAAAAGCCTTTGATAGGCTTCTACCAAATCCCAACTTGGTCTTCTGAATCACATAGAAGAAACCTCAATTTTTTTTTCCTTTCACAAGCTAGTAGTTCCCCCTCATCATTTCCATCTTTCCTGCTGAAGTAGCTTCTGGACATGGATGCCCAGAGAAACCTGTTTACGTACTATTCCTAATTTTAATCAAATTTAAATTCATGTTATTTATTGACATGGATATGCATATCCCTTTCTGTAAGCCAGTTTAGACACATTATACCCATTTAATAATATAAAGAAGGCAGAGCACTTAAGAATTGATGCATTTTGAACTGTGGTTGCTTCCTTGGACAGCAAGATCAAACCAGTCAATCCTAAAGGAAATTAACCCTGAATGTTCACTGGCAGGTCTGATGCCGAAGCTCCAGTGCTTGGCCACCTGAGGTGATGAGCCAACTCCTTAGAAAAGACCCTGATGCTGGAGAAGATTGAGGGCAGAAGAAGGTAACAGGATGAGATGGTTGGATGGCATCACTGACTCAACAGACACGAATTTGAGCAAATTCTGACTGAATAACCACCACCATCCATTTACATATCAAGTTTTAAAAATACTCAGTTCAGTTCAGTCGCTCAGTCATGTCTCTTTGCGACGCTATGAATCACAGCACGCCAGGCCTCCCTGTCCATCACCAACTCCCGGAGTTCACCCAAACTCATGTGCATCGAGTCGGTGATGCCATCCAACCATCTCATCCTCTGTCATCCCCTTCTCCTCCTGTCCCCAATCCCTCCCATCATTAGAGTCTTTTCCAATGAGTTAACTCTTCGCATGAGGTGGCCAAAGTAGTTTCAGCTTCAGCATCAGTCCTTCCAATGAGCACCCAGGAGTGATGTCCTTTAGAATGGACTGGTTGGATCTCCTTGCAGTCCAAGAGACTCTCAAGATTCTCAAAATGACTCCAAAAAAAAAAAAAAAAAAAACAAAACTTCAAACATTTTCAAAGTCAAAAAAAGATACTATTTTTTGATAACCTGATTCACTCAATACAAATGTAGAAAAGAGAGCTTTCTTCTAAATCTGCACAAATGGAATTTTGATTGGTTGAAGTTCCAGGTGGTGGAAGTAGTTTACCCTTTGACAGTCCCTTTTATGGCCCTCTTATTTCAGTTATTTCAAATAAATTCCACATCCATTCAAGGCCCAGGAGTGAAAGCAAGCATTACAGTGAAACAATTAAGAATGCCAGCTCTGGAGGAAGACTGGGCTTAAATTTCTGCTGTCCCACTTATTAGCTTGGTGACATCACTGGCATGTTATTAACCCTCTCTTGTGTCTCATTTTCCTCATCTGTAATGTGGGGGTAATGGTACCTGACTCACAAATTTATCACTAAGTACCCCAAAGTTATTAACATTGAGAAAATATATTTTTCACCATATCCCAATTTAATTACTTAGTTTATGTAACACAGCCAGAAGAGACAAATTATATTAACAGCATCACTGGGTTTTATAGTAATAAAAGCGAATATGAGGTCCACACCAGAGAGCACCAAAAGTTGGATTTATTGTTTCTGACAACTGCACAGCAACTTTTAGTTTGTTCATATTCTCAGCATCACAAATCTGAAATACAATTTTGCTTCTCAATTAAAAACATATACTGTGAAAAGTGATTAGATAGCTTTTAAAAAATCATCATTTTATAGACTATCTTAAAAATCTTTGCCAAGTAAGATACTAGCTTTACCTTTATAAATCTCTGCATAAAATGAAAAATCAAGGCATACAAATTTCATTTCATTCTGTTTTTACATACCATCTTTTGTTTCCCTTAAAAGATTTTTATCTATTCATTCAAAAGTATTCTGAAGTTCCACTGTCCGTTTAAGACAGAATAAAGGCATTTTAGAGCATCTGAACTAAGCACTGTCTTGACTGAACCGAAACAGGAATTCAATCAGGGTCCTCGTGGGCCTCCCAGCCATGCCTTTGCGAAGATAAGGAACCTCATCTTTGTTGGTCATCACACCTGCTATGTCTAAATGTGCCCACTTAGGATGAGTCACAAATTCTTTCAGGAATGCTGCAGCTGTACATGCTCCTGCAGATCTGCAGAGAAAGACAAAAATCAACATCTAACCCCATTAAATGTACATTGAATGTTCTATTAAGATCCTCCATTCTTGCTAAGTGGCTTCTATGACTAAAGAGCAAAGTCGAGCCAATGATATCTTTAAAGAAGTTAACCCAGAAATCAATACCTATCTTTAGACATAGCTTTAAGCATAAAGGATAAATTCTTTTTCCTGTGTAATGACCATATTGTCCATCTCCTTCCCTTATCATTTGCTTAAAACGACCTTTAGATTTGAAAATGCAAAAACCGAGAACCAGTTGGGAAACATCTTGAAAATAAAAGACAGAAATTAGTGCTTATGAGCACTACATTGAAAAGAAACTGGATACTAAACCTTTGTGAAAGATTAAAACTGAAAATGCTCATTTTGGCAAATGATTGTAAAAATGTACTTTTACAGCTTATTTTACATACCTATATTTTCCAATGTTATTAACATCAGCAAGTTGGCAATCTATAACCTGTCTCGTGTAATGTTCAAAGAGAGGCATCCTCCAGACACGGTCTCCTGTTTCAATGCTGGCCTAGAGAACAAATAGGTATGATAGCTGGCAGAATAGATGAAGCAGGTTCTGACCTGTTACTCTAAAACATGACAAATACAATAGACTCTAGAATTATTTTAATTAATTAAAAAGCTTAAGAATTACAGAAGCCAGGAATGCTACAGAACAGTCCTACAAATTTGTAGGACATTTGCTGAAATTATCAAACTAATATTATGGGTCTCAGTTTAAATGAATAAGCTGGTATCCTGTAGTACAGACAGGCTTTGCTGGTTTGATTAGGGTGATGTTTGTGGCCTTGGTGTGCCTAGAACTGCACTACTAAAGACCAGATACTAAGATAAGTGACCTCATTAATTCATGTCATTTACACACTCATTCATTCATCCATCCATCCATCATCTACTGAACTGCTAAACACCAACAGGGGTTGGGGATCTAAAGATACTTAATATCTGAGTCATCAAAGGGCCTAAAGGCTGGTAGGAGGAATGGGTAAAGGTTGTTTTGATACACTGTGATCAACGGAAAGAGCCAAAGTGAAATGTCAGGAAGCAGCAATGTAAGCTGTTATTTTGAGACTCTAGAAGAATAACTCACAGAACAATCCATCAAGGGTTGAAAGTGACTACCTCCAGGAAGAAAGGGTATACAGGCTGTATAAACTGCTGTTATTTCAATGTTTATGATAGAGAGGGACTGTATGTGCCTGGTACAGAGGAGGGGAGAGGCCCTACATACTACCTGGAAGGAGGTAACAGGGCTGAGTTTCTCCCAGAGGCTGGAGATGATAGAGAGGGGCTTCACAATGGCAAGATGACAGAAGTGAAAGGGAATCAGTTTAGAGTGGAAGAGAAGTTTAGGACCTTAAACCACATCAAGAAACAATGTATTCAAGAACCTTTTTTATTTGTCCCTGCTGGTACACAGTAAGCTCCCATTAATTACTTGTTGAAAGAATGAGGTGCCAGATGGAGTTGTTTCATAGCCAAGTGAATGCACAGGGCCTGGGGCTCAAAATAGACAGCAGCCAGAGAGATGCCAGCTGAAGCCATGGGAATAGTCGGGATTCCCAGTCAACACTGTGCAGAATAAGAGCGTGGTCCAGGACTGAAGTCAACCAAAGGGCCAGACAAAGGACAAAGCTGGCCAAAGAGGCTGAAACAGAAGTCAGCAAGAAAGGAAACCAGAAGAGAAGACCACTGTGGAAGCCAAGAGCAGGGTGTCACCAAGAGGCCAGAGGTACATGCTGCCTCTGGATAAGCTAAGGGAGGCTAACAGAGTGGTGTCACTGGGGAAAGCTGAGGGCAGTGAGGAGTGTAGGGGTGGTGATGGGAAACTGCTGTTTGGAAGAGGCTTCTGTGAAAGGGCTAGGAGGAGGTGCAGATCACAGCAGTAGAAACTGTCCTCCTCACTGTCCAGTAAGGAACCCGAGCAAGCCCTATTTACATACTACTATTTGACTTACGACATGTGTGCATTAAAAGGCCATTCCTTCTTTTACAAAGCTGTCCTCATACCCTTTTCTACATCAGGGATATTTTTAAGTCATTTTCACTTCATTGTGAGAAGGAATGTGGCATCATATTTATCATTTTTAAGTATTTATAGAAAAGCACATTGAATCGAGGTAATGGAATCATTTCAAAGACAATTCTACAACATAAAAATCCCTGTAACTCAGGGTTGAAGAAATACAGCATTCTAAGGCTAGAGGAATGAAATCAACTCCATAATTTAGGTGTTTCTGCGTTATTCTTACCTCAAATAGTTTGTTCCACAGCCAAGAAGAGTTGGTAAAGACCCCAGTGGCACCAGATCCCAAAGCTATGTCCATGGCGCCTGCAAGACACAGCCCTTCAGGTCAGCATCTGGTCTCTTCTGGTGAGATGGGTTTCTCTACTGCTGTGCAGGCCAAAACTTTAGCCTTTACCCGTATTTTAATGTCTCCCTCATTTTCAAAAAAGATGATGTTGGCAAATCCTTACCGTATATATTTAATAGCTTTTTAGTTTTTCAAGTTAGAATTCACCTTCAATTATTAAGGAAAATGCAAAAAAGCAAACATCAAATATCACCAATTATCTCATCCCAGAGATAACCATTACATATTTTTAATATTTCTTTCCAAATTTCTTCTAAACTAAAAAACTAAAAACAAAAACCCATAACTAAGACCACACTGTACATGTCCAAGTTCTTACTCTTATGCTTTAAATGTTTAGTCTTCTTTTATAAACAAATTCATCATTAGTATTCTTAATGATTTTATAAGTCCACTGTGTAGAGGTAATGGCCTACCTCACTTTATTACACTCCGTTTCACTGAGATTTGAAGATACTGCATTTTTCAGACGTTGAAGGTTTGTGGCAATCCTATGTCAAGTAAGCCTATCAGGGCCATTTTCCTAAAGCATTTGTTCGCTTTGTGTCTCTGTCACATTTTGGTAATTCCTGCAATATTTGGAACTCTTTCACTTATTTGTTACTGTGATCTGTGATCAGCGTTCTTTGACGTTACCACTTCGATGCACAGAAGGTTTAAAAGATGGTTAATGAGCACTTTTCAGCAATACAGTAGTTTTGAATTAAGACATGTCCATTGTATTTTTAGACATTACACTACTGAAAACATAACCGTGACCCGTATGTAAAAGCCCGTGACTCTGCATGACATTTGGGCAACTCTGTTCAGGTCATTTGTTCCCCGGGCTTTTGTTACTCTACCTCCCAATTATCTCTCTAACCTATCCATTTCCCTTCACCATGGCTACCACCATCATCTACCACTGGACTACAGTAATAGTTGTAAATAAATGTACTGTCAAAAACTTCAAATACACACAAAGCAAAGAGAATAATATAATGGACATACAAGTACCCATTAACCATCATCAATGATGATCAAGCCATGGGCAAACTTGTTTCACCTGCACTCCTAGATGCAACAGATAATAGTGAAGTCAAACACACTCACTCTTAACACACACACTTAAACATCTAGAGTCAATAACCACACACCGCTCACCAGCCCACCTGGCCTGCCAACCTCTCCTTGGTCCCTCTCCCTTGTGCTTGGCACACTGTTGGCCAAGGACCCTTTCGCAGAGCAAACTATCTCACCATCCCCACTCATAGCTTCCTGCTGCACTTGGCTGCAGACTAAATCCCGCAACACGGCCAGGCCAGCAGGGCACTGGTGCCTACCAGGACGTGGGTCCCAAGTGTCTTGACCCTGCCACACTCTGTTCCTCTCTGTCCTGTTTATCACTGCCCCCACACCCCAACCTTGAGGGGTGCCTTCTGTGGGATGTTCCTCCTTCCTCCACCCAGTGATGCCTCCTCCTTCAGACTCCAGCTCAAGCAGCACTTCTCACAGTGCCTGACTTCCTGTGCCAGTCAAATTCCCAGACACACAGGCTCTCACAAACTCCTTTTAACTTGGCTCCTCTATGCTGGTCAGTGTGATGATCCGCTGACTGCCACTGCCCAAAGGATGTGGGCCTCACCTCTGTATGTCCCACCTCCATATTCCCAGCCACTCACAGGAATTAAATAGGGGCCAACTGAGTCAATAACTACTCATGACACCTACTACATCCCAGGTACTATGGTGGGTGCTGGTTACTCAGTGCCTGTGGTCTGTCTATATGACTGGGTGGGATACATGTTCAGTTACACATACACACTCATGAATGCTTTACTTTTCAAGTTAGTGACCTTTTCTGTATTTATTCACTTGTCCTTAAAACATTCCTATCAACTCCACAAGAACCTTCCATCAGTGTTTAAATTTCTCAGATGATAAGCACTGGCCACAAACAAGAATGTGATCTGATATCGTCTCTTAAAGGAAGAGAAAACGGGAGACATAAATATTTACTGTGATCCAACACGGACCATGGCACTAGAGATGATTTCATTACGTATCTCAGAAAACAATTATTTTCTACCCAGTCACAGAACTAGTACCACCACCAATTTCAGAAGTACCATTACTGGGGACATACTTCCCATTTTCTTTTTCAAGGCACTTTTAAAGCTGTATTAAACGCTAACTCATCTATGTTACCAGAATTTCTCAGAGCATGGAAGAAACATCAAAGCTCCAAGGACGGTGGTGAAGTTAGCACTCTCATTCCACCCTAAGCACAGGCATTAAGAAAGCGAGAGTACCATGACTGAATGGCACCCACTGAGCAGCCTCTGCTCCTACAGTCTGCTACAGGCCTGCTCTTTAAACGCCAATAACATCAGTCCAGTCTGTGCCAAGCCAGGCACAACCACCTGTATCATCTCATTTAATTTTCACAGGCAACCGCCGCCCCTGCCCCTGCCAATACCACTTTTACAGATGAGACCACTTAGACACTATCAAAGTCACGTGCTCTTAAGAGGCAGCACAAATTTTAAAATGAGGTCTTTTCTCTCTAAAAACGTATGTTCTTTTTCCTGCTAGGAACTCCGGTTGGAAACATTCTCACCCTCCCCTTTGAATCCCAGCTCCTGGAACTCAAAAGGTGCTCAATCAGTATTTGGGGAACTAAAGCGAATCATCAAGAGCCTTCAGTGAGGACAATGGCTGGGGTGATCTGAAGGCTCACCTATCAGGTTGCCCTTAGTAATCCAGATCCAACTTTCACACCCTCTCATACCCCCAAGCTTGGGAAAAAAAAAAGGATGGGGAAGGGGCGGGGAGGCACTGTGACTCCTCATTTACAGAAAGGGAGTACTACCACCCACCTCAGCATTGCACCTCAAACACCAGCCCTAGAACCTCCATTGTTCAGCTCTAAGTGTTTACTAAACTGAAGAGAGAAGACCATAAAAATACTATAACACCAACTTAAAAAAAAGGAGTCTTTAGCAGATGAATCTATGGACTATTGTTAGAATCACATGAAAAAGAAACATGAACTGATTTCCTGTTAAAGGCTCACATGACCGGGAGAATTAAAATCAAAAGATGAAAATGATCTGAATTTTAATCTTAAAAGAGCTACAGACACAATGAATCCCTAAAGTAAACTGTTGGATGAAAGATTATGGGCACTGAGCTTTTGCAATAAGGTAATGACCACTGTCATCCCTTTAGATATTTATCACTACCCCATAGAGCTGGTGGTCTAGCCTGTCGCATGCCAGCACTGTATTAAAAGAGGCTTTCAGAAACTCCTTCCAATCTTCAAAACTCTGAGAGGTAAACAGACTCGTCCCCATGTACTGATGTTTGAGGGTGTCAGGGAACCAGCCCAAGCTTGGTGGGCTAGGAAGTAGCACATCTGGGAGTCATCCCCGTGTTGGCCTTAAAGTCAACATGCTTCATACAACAAACACATTACATAGCTCTGTCTCTGATACATGGCCCTGCCATTCCCACCCCTCACCCCAGTGTTTTTATTTCCGTATAAACTCAAATACAAAAGTTCAGAAAACACTCTGGGGCCTCAGATACATCTTTTGCACCTCATGGACTGTGGCCTGCCAGGTTCCTTGGTCCATGGCATTTCCCAGGCAAGAATACTGGAGTGGGTTACCATTTCCTTCTCCAGGGGATCTTCCTGACCCAAGGATATAACCTGAGTCTCCTGCTTTGGCAGACGATTCTTTAACACTGAGCTACTTGGGTAGCCCATCATGATTAATAAAAGCAACTACTGATTTGGGAATTTATCACTAATCTTTTCTGAGCTGTATCAAATGGCAACCATAACAGAAAACATTGCTTTGTATCATTTTTAGCTGTCACTGTGGATGGGCTGATCTGATCCACTTGTTCTTTTTTTTAAAGTATAGCCTGGGATGTTTCGAAACCACAAACCTAAGATTCAAAGCAGTTTACAACTGCAGAATAATTCTTTTGGTGAGAGACCTCTGAATACAAATGGAGCTTGCCAGATTTCAGCAAAATAATGAATGCCCTGAGTACAATGTGTGCACTCGAAGGCAACAAATGAGACTGTCTTCAAACAAAAGCAGGAAAAGCACACTGTCTGACCTGTCAGGGTGGCGGCATTAATGATGACTTTTGGGTTAAAAGTGTGAGCATAGCAGAGCGCATCGGCCAGGATGAGTCTCCCCTCAGCATCGGTGTTATCCACCTGCAAAGAGGAAGGTCAAAAGACTAAAAGGATAAGATGATACAAACAATGAATACAAAATCTAGACACTCAGAGCAGGGTTCAATTTAGAAGTATAAAAACGCTACTGTGATGTTTGTCATAAATTATAAGAAATATACTGCCATTAAAATAGGCATATATTTACTCTGAAGAGCAAATATAATTTAATAATCCCTGTATCAGAGCTGATGACCAAATGCTGCTGACTTTGGAGGCTGAAATAAAGAGAAGTGTCTAGTTCACATTACCATTACGTTTATAACAGGAGGGGGGAAATGTCAAGATTTTCAAAAACAAAAAGGTGAAGGAGTTGAAGAAAGATACACTAAAGCAGCAGCCTGGATCTCCAGAAAACTCTTGCAACTGCAGCAACTGCAGCAATATTAGATATATTTCTTCTTTTAAACAGGCTTAGCCGTTATGTGTAGTGCATGCATGCGTGTGCCCAGCAAAGGACCTGCCGCCACCTCCCCAGATGCAGTGCCCATGATGCAGGACCTGTTTTCTTCTCAAACACTTCGCTAAATGGAAAAAGTTACCACATCAAAGGTGTATCCGGAAAACAGCTTGTACTTTTGCCGCTTTGCCCGGCTGTGCAGGGCTGGTTGCAACTCATAAGCTGTGTGTATAGCATACAGAAAGTAGGGGGAACAGTAAGGTAGGGAAAACAATCTTAAAATTCCCATAAAGAAATACCTTTGCACGAAAAACTACTCATAATAAAGGTACTGCCCTTCCCTAAATGGGGCCCGCACTCTGTACCCATTCAAGGCAAGGAACAGCAGAACTCGGAGGCTGTGTCTTCCACCTACAAACCTGGATGGTCTTCCCGTTCCTGGCTCTGACAACATCCCCAGGCTTGTTGGCCTTCCCACTGGGCATATTTTCACAAAGAGGAGCCAAACCTGTTTGTTTTTTTTTTAAAAAAAAAAAAAAAGAATACATGAAGGAACGTGGAGTGTGCTATGTCCAAATATGCCACCCATGGGACTGAGGTCACAGCGAACCCTCAACAGATACCAGTCACACACATCACCTTGACTAAATATTTGAGTTTAGCATCACCAATGACTGAGGTGGCATTATGTGCACCAGTGATAGGAAGCACACATCACTCTTTTCAAAGAAGTCTAATTCTATCACGAGGAAATAACCAAACAAATCCAAACTGTAGAACACCACAAGATAAGCTTGAACCTTTAAAAACTTCCAAGAAAGGGGCAAAAAAGGGCGTGGGGCAGGAATAGGTTCTGGAGTAAAGAAAATTAAAAGGACATGATGACTACATGCAAGGGGTGATCCTTGTGTGGCTCCATGATTTCAAAACCAAATAGAAATAAATAAATGCTTGTGTATATAACACATAAAATTAACATTTTCTGGACAACTGGGCAGTTTGAATTTGGTTACTGTATCAATCCCCGGGAATGATAATGGTATTATCATTACACAGAATGTCTCTGTTCTCAGGAAATACAAGCAGAAGCATGCAGGAGTGACATATCATGATGTCTGTGACTCACTTGTCAGACAGACCTGGACCATAGTCCAACTTTCTCGTGCAATGGAGGTGACACTGGGCAAGCCAATTCAATCTTAGCCCCAACCTCCAGGTCCCCCTCTGACCCATGACAAACCTCCAGCATTGTGTCTGGCATGCTGAACTAAAAAAATCGCTGCTGCAAACGGAGGAATTTTTCCGTCCCAAGCACTTTTTCTGCACGTCAAGGCGTTTAATCGGCCGCAACCCTATGAGATAATCACTACCCTACTTATCAGGCATTTTCGGTTGGAGTAAACTGCAAACTTGACATTGTGTGCTCCTGACTGCTAACCACATTTTGCAGAAGTAAAACAATCAATTCTAGTTACTGCCCATAATGCAGAATACATTTAACTCTGCCAGTTAAGACAACACTTAGCTAAACAAAGAGCTTCTGCCTGATGAAAACCATTTAAAAACCATTTCTTGATCTTTTCACATTAAAGGAAACCATGTTTTTTGTCTCCACTCTACCACTTGACTGGATTCTAGAAGCTCTCCAAGACAGCCGCCCACGCACCTACGATGTTGATGGGCAGGTCGAGCTTGGCAGCAGACACGATGGCTGAACAGATAGTGGCAGCTCCTCCCATGTCGGCCCTCATGAGGTCCATGTTTGCAGCAGCCTTGATGGAGATGCCACCACTGGGGGGTAAGGACAATGTACCATGTTAAGTGCAAACGGGGGGCTAGAAGCACTCTTAACAAGTGGGGGGTGAACTAGCTCATACAAGCACCAAGAAATTTGCAAATTGAGAATCTGAATGATTTCACCATTTAAAAAGATAATATTGTGGTTTTTATAAAAGACACAAAGTAATCCCAGAAATACAGGGGGTTGGGGGTGGGTATCTTGGTTCATTTTATTTCTATCTGAATGAAATGTGGCCACTGGAAACATTACTACATCATACAGTCAACGCTGCTTAAATCCCGTCTGAGCTCTGGACACTCATGTAGATTTGTCTTTACAGCAAATTTTATGAATTGATCAACTTATTGAACCTGAAGGTCACAAGCTGTTTGGGAAAACAGACAAGTTCACAGAAGACTGGGAAGATCCCCTTTCAACTCCTAGGAAGACTGACAGACCCAAAGTACACCAGATCTTGCAGATAGCAAAATACAACCCACAGGCACGAGGAAGACGCTAGCCCAAAGCCTTGAGACAGTGCCTAAACACAGGGGCAGAGAAAGATTTCAATCCACAAGAAACCCAGGCCACTGCCCAACAGACTTCTGGAACCAACAAGTGACTTCTCCGCTTCTGGTTTATAAGAATCCAGGGCGACTTGCTTCACAGGCTGGGCAAGGGGGCAGGGGCTCTGCCTTTGAGCTCTAATGGGATTCTGCTGCTGACTTGCCCTGGTGAGAGAGTCTCAACTCCTTGCTCTGACATCTGCTCACCTTAGAAATCAGACCCTAATCCTCACTCACCTCCAAAGCACTTGATAGTTAGATGGTTGTCATTTACACACCTAGAATTAAAGATTATCCATTGGCTCAGAATAACAAAAGTACATTCCTGGTCCAAGAAGTCCAGAGATAACCCCATGGGGGCAAGGGGAGCACACTGGTCCTTCTATCTATTTTTAGGCTGCTTCCACTCTGGGGGTTCCACTCTTCTAGAGGACTATCATTCCAAACAACCACCAGTTATCTGTGCTTACTTTTTAGATTCCCCTCCAATCCATCCAATTTTTTCTCCTACATCCATCCTAGTTGAGGCACCCACCATCGATGATTCAGATGCTTGTCTGGCTCCTATATATCCAAATGTCCTACAGCAGTCTTACCCCTTCACTTTATTACCCATAAAACTAAGAAATGTTTACAAGTAGATGAAAAAAAAAAAAAAGATAAGCAGAAGAATCTCAAATGCTTTTTAGAAGTATATACAAAAATTCAAAACGGATCACAGCCTTAAAGCCTTAAGACTTACTGAAGAACACAGATACTTGGCATAGATAATTTCTTAAACATGGCAGAAAAAAGTATAAACTATAAAATTTTAAATTGCTAACTATACCTCACTGCAAATAAAAACTGCTCTTCCAAAGACACCACTTTAAAGGATATATATCTGGAATATATATTTTTAAAAACATATAACTTGGTAAGACAAACATTCCTATATGTGTTTTGCCAAGGGCAAAAGACTTGAAGAGATACTTCACTAAAGAAGATGTACCAATGGCTAATAAGCACATTTTTAAAATGCTAAACATCATTAGTTAGAGAAATGCAGAAGAACAAAAGAATGTGCCCTTGCAGTCGTGTCCGACTCTTAGCAACCCCATGGACTGTAGCCTACCAGGCTCCTCTGCCCATGAGATTTTCCAGGCAATACTCCCTGAGTGACTAGAACTAGAAAGACAGACACCATGAAGTGCTACAGAGGACAGGGAACAACTAGAACCTGGTACACCGGTGGAGGGAATACAAAATGGTATAACCACCTTGGAAAAGTTTGGTAGTTTCTTGTAAAGTTAAACGTGTAGTTATTACACAACTCAGCCCTCCTCTCCTAGGTATTTAACTAAGAGGAAGACAAACATATCCACACAAAGGCTTACAGATGATGCTGGCTTTTATAATTAATAACCCAAAACTGGGACAACCCAAATTTCCCTCAATAACGATTGGATAAACAAATGCTGGTATTTCCCTACAATGGAACATGATCAACAACATGGGTAACTCTCAAAGATAATATGCTGAGAAAGAGGCTGGCCTTTTATTAAAAGAGTCCACACAAATGAATTTCTGGAAGAGGCAAAAGTAACCTGCAATAACAGACAGATGACCAGTCATCTGAGGTGGGGGTGAGAAAGGGGATGAGTGCAAAAGAGCACGTTCCAAAATTCCCAAGGGAGTTTTTGGGGCCTTGGAGAAATGTTTTATTTTCATGATAGAGGTGGTTGTTGCAGGGGTGCACACATTTGTTAAGCTCACTATACTGAACACTTAATGGGTGAAAACTGAACACTCAATGGGTGAACTTTACTGTAAATACATATATTTCTAATGTCATTCGTTCCCTCTGCTAGACACCCTTCAGTTACTTTCAAATGTTCAAAGTCCAAAATCTAACCAGATCCAGAACAACCCAGCTGTGCCTCAACCCCTGCCCCAGTCATGTGCTGTCATGGCCGCCCTGGCATTTTTTTCAGTACTAGGAATTTCCCCTCTTTCCTCCCATCTGCAGCCTTCACCTGGCTCTTTCCCTGACCTACTCCCTACAGAACTAACTCCCTTATCCTTCACATCTTAAGCTAAAAATGTCACTTCTTCTAGGAAGCTTCTCTAAACCAAAAAGACTAGGTTGAGGGTCCTTGCTAAATATCCCCATAACAAAAAGTCGAAATACAGATTTAAATGAACAAATAACTTCACTCTGAGCATAAAAGTTTTGCATTGACATTACCCCGATGATAGTATAACACTGTCACAATTAGCAAGACATTTAAGAACAACTTTCATTCTCTAATTTTTATTTGCTGTAATGTTTCATTTATTTTTATTTTATTTTTGGCTATGCCATGGGGGTTGTGGGATCTTAGTTCCCTGACCAGGGGCTGAACCTAGGTCCCAGCAGTGAAAGCACTGAGTTCTAACCACTGGACCACCAGGGAATTCTCTGCTCTAGTGTTTATACAACACACTTTAAGACAACAGTATATGCATATGATATAAATAAATATGCATATTTTTCAATGGTATGAGCTCCAATCTTTTACTGATGGACCACATAATGATCATCTGGAGACCAATGCTTTAAATGAGAGAAAGTGAACCACTGAAAGGAAAACACAGGAGGCCCTGCAGTCTGCTAGTATAAAGAAGACCACTCTGGCGGTCAGTTCTGCCCAGGACAGGGGCATCACAGTACCTAGAAACTCTCTTGTAAGGGCAGGATTCATTCACATTTCAGATGGAGTTCTTGAATGGGTACAAAAACGTACTAGGAGACATCAAAATTTTATAGATCTTTAGCAGCATTTTCCAAAGCAGTTTCTATGGACCATGATTTCCTCAGATACAAGTTCTCTTCAAAAGGAAATTTAGATGTTAATTATATTTCAATTAAAAACAAAAAAGATTTAGAAAACGCTGTGTTCTGTACCCCCAAGAAGTACTATAGTTGAAAGAAAACAAAATAAAAAATTTATTCGTTTTATCTAACCTAGACTTTTAATCAAGTAATCTTTTTCAAGTCTCACATTTAATTAGCATCCCAGAAACCAGTACTCAGTAGCAAATGCTTTCCATGGGAAATACAGACTCAGACCATCTTTTCTAACTCAGTTTCTCCCTGATTGACATAGCCAGAGTGAGCTTCCATTTCTAAGGAACACTTATGGCTTAAGGAAAGGATTCCCACCCTCAGGGATCTAATGCTTCATAAGCTGAGGTGGAGCTGATGTAGTAATAAAATACTCAATAAATGTAATGCTCTTGAATCATCCCCAAACCATCCCCCACCCCCTAGCCCCCGAGTCCATGTTTTCCATGCAATCGGTCCCTGGTGCCAAAAAGGTTGGGGACCGCTGGTTTAAGGACATTAATGAAAGCTAGACTGGTCAGCAAAAAATGTGAGCTGAAGTAAGCAAAGGGAAGACAGCATGATCCACACAGCTGCCTCACCTTATCCAGCTGGAAATTTTAACATCCCCATAGGAGAATCAAAATGTATGGCAGAAATATTTGAAGGCATTTTAAACACACTGCTAAGTTTGATTTCTGACTCTGTTAGTTATGGAGCTTTCAAAAAATCATTTAACCTCTCTGAGTCATGATTGCCTCACCTGCAGAACGTCCACAACACCTAGCTCCTGGGGTAAGATCAGGGCTAATATATGTAAAAGGCCCTAATAAAGCCTCTGACACACAGTATGCATTTTGTAGGTGGTGACCTAATACATTTAAAGTAACACATAAAATCTGACCAAACACCATACTTCTGAAGCAAATCACACACCAAATAATACAACTACATACAAAGCATTCACCAAAATACAAAGCATGGATACAGTAAGTACCTGTCAAAGGTAATCCCCTTCCCAACAAACACCAAGGGAGGTTCATTTGCATTGGGACTGCCTTTGTAGTGAATTTCCAGGAAGACTGGAGGCTCTTCGGACCCTTTGGCCACACTTAGAAATGATCCCATTTCCTGTTCCTCAATCCAAGACTTGGGTCTACAAGGCAGGAAATGAAAAATGTAAATACACATTGCTCTATTTCAATAACTTAGAATAAACTCATCTGTGTGTAAAAAAAACAGTATAACATACAAGCTCTTAAAATATATACATGTTAAGTTCTGAAAATATATACATGTTAATGCTTCAATTATCACCTCCTATCTGCTTTCTGTATATTCCTGGGCCAGTCACCTGATTCTGAATCTGTTTCCTCATCTACAAAATAAGATTAATGACATCTCCTTCAAAAGATTAGCTGTAGAAAATACATCTCCATCAAAAGATTACTTGTAGAATTATAGAAGAATTCAAGTATGGTATGTAATATGATGTCAGGTAACAGTGCATAGTCAAAGGCTAGGGGCACAAAGAGCTTTGTATTGATTTCTGGCCACAGTGATTAGGCCAAGGGAAGACTTCTACCCTCCTAGAGACAGACCAGAAACAATGTCATTCAAGGAATGCTCCTCTGGCACCTGCCTAGCCAGAGGGGCTAAGCAAGTGAATGAAATTTGTTGAAACTATTAAACTAGAACTTCATCATAGAGAGACGGCCACCCAACTTCAGAGGGAAAAGAATATAAAAATGGAAGGTATGACAATTAAAAGAAACTCACTTCAAATGAAGCGAGGCTGTATAATGTGGGCATTTTTAATCACAAACCTAGTACCTGATGTTTTATTAAAGTCCTGCCCTTCTGGAAGTACAGTCTGTATTGCTTTGATTTACACCCACCTAACTCTAGAGTGAGTTTGATGCAGCTGCCTCAATTTAATAGGTTACATTCTGCCCACCTGACCTGCCCCATCTCTGGCTGAGTTCCCTTTGCTCCACCTCAAGCCCTGTGGTTTCCCAAGGCCACTGCATAGGTGCTTCTGCCCTGCTCTCTCGTCTGTTCACCTCCCTGACTGCTTAGGCCCCATTTTTGTTGGCAAATTTTTTCAATTCTTCCATAACTCTCCCCAGATCTCTGCTCTTACAGCACCCCCTATACCATTTCCCTTCCTATTTCTTCCTGCAAAGCCCTCAGTTGTCTGAGGACAAGAACCACTACCACCCATCTTTGTATGCCAAGTTCCAGGCATACAGGAGGTGCTGTTACTGTGGCCACATGGCCACGATCTGCTGACAAAACGTAGCTCTGATGTCTCCTTAAATAAAACAAGGAACGGTCTTCACCAAGACAACTTTTTAGAGACTAAACATTGCCACAGAATGCAGAGCAACCATCCCAGAAATTGTATCAAGCTCCAATACTGCATTTTCTATACACAGCACATTTTCTTTATCTAGATTACAGGAGTTTCCCTGAAAAACATGTGAATTCTAATCACAATTAAATAGTGAAGAATCTTTTTAAATGGAAGTATCCTTGATTAGCAACTATGATAGTAAAGGATTCTTTAACTGAAGCAAATATCTATCGAATTACTTTCATTATAAATCCCCAAATACTCAGACTTGGTTAAGATTAGGTAGAGTTCCCAAGGACGGCAGAAAGCCTAGAGGTGCAGCCTTTTAGGTTCAACAGCAAGGCTGCTGACAACAGACCTCAGGACAGCCAGGGAATACCAGCTCGGGAATCTGATCTAGCTAAGGGAATCTACCAGGCAGATTCTCATTCCATGCCAAGGAGGGTATATGTTATTCACTTATGTCAAAAAAAGAGAAAAGACAGAAAGAATTCACCAAAACTAAACACAATATGTACACTCCTCAAAAAGGTAATAGAGTTACAATGCGATCCAATTAATTCAATTCCTAGGTACATGCCCAATAGATATGAAAACACATGTCCACACAAAACCTTGTATACAAATGCTCACATCAGCATTATTTGCAGTCCAAAAAGTATGTGCTGTGCTTAGTCACTCAACTCTTTTGCAACCCCATGGACTGTAGCCCGCCAGGCTCCCCTGTCCATGGGGATTCTCCAGGCAAAAATACAGGAGTGGGTTGCCAGGCCCTTCCCCAGGGGATCTTCCCAACCCAGGGATCAAACCCAGGTCTCTCGCATTGCAGGCAGATTCTTTTATCATCTGGGCCACCAGGGAAGTCCATCCAAAATGTATAAACACCCCAAATGTCTATGAACTGATGGCTGGGGAAAAGGGAAATGAAGAGTGGGTATAAGATTCCTTTTTCAGGGTAATGAAAATGTTCTAAAATTGACTGTAGTGACGGCAGCACAACTCTGTAAATATACTAGAAATTACTGAATTGTGTATTTTACATGAGTGAATTGCATGTTATATGAATTATATTCCAGTAAAGCCACTACAAAACACATACAAAATGTAGGGAGAAGTCACAACACTGTCAAAAGCAGGAGAGACAAGACAGAAATAAATCTCAAACTGCAGAACCCTTACCCCTACTTGTGTGTGGCTGCCAGAGGGTCACTTTACCTCTCTGGTCTCAAGTTAATTCTCTGAATGGTGAGAGACCTGGATTTTAGGATCTCTGAAGCTCCATCTGGCTCTAGCATCATATGAGTCTATGGTATAATCCTGAATTACCTGATGAAGACGTCTGTTTTACTACTAGCACTTTTGAGATTCTCCTCAACAATTTCAGAAAATTTGGTTGGCGTCATCTCGTTGGCAGGAGTCTCCATCAAGCGGCGTGCCAGGTTCTGCCCAGAAGCAAAGAGGACGCCTCTCTGCCAGGCCTCCTGGTCCTCGCTGGCAGAAGAAAGCACAAGGTCACCGTCAGACAGCCTCTCCAGAACACTGACCACAGCCCACGAGGAGGGCTCTTACTGAAGACAAACGACAAGTGATGGATAGAGGGGCCCAAATTTATTCTTTGTAATCTGAACCAGGGAGGCAGCTGTTATGGTTTACAAAGAGCTGGAGAGACTTCCCTGGTGGGTCCAGGGGTTGAGACCATGAGTCTCCACTGCAGGGGGTGCAGGTTTGATCCCTGGTCAGGGATCTAAGGCCCGGCATGCTTCATGGCATGGCCAAAACCCAAAATAAACGCCTGAAAACACGCCCCCCACTGAGCCGAGTGAGAGAAGACCTAGAATCCTCTTCTGTATGAAAAAGGGGTTGGCCTGATGGACCTCTGAAGCCCTGAATCTGCCCCCCAATCTGGCAGCAGATGTGTTCGCAGAAAGGCCCGAGGGACTGCAGAAGGAGCTCCCCCTGCTCAGTCCTGCTGGACAATTGCCAGCTTCCTGCCTTCTCCCTGCCTGGCTTGGGACCCTGAACTCCGACCTGCCGGAAATCAGGATTGGCTTCAACCTGAAAACAAAGGACATGGGCCAACTTTCCAGGACCCTGGCTCTTCTTGTGCACCACAGGGATTAACACACGTGGTGTGGGGACGGACAAAACCACCCTCACTGTTTACAGAGTTCTCCATGTGCCCCACACTTGATGGGTTTTGCCTTTTGATCGTAAAAGTCCCATGAGATCTGATTCACAACTCTACTCAACCAAAGAGGAAAATGATTTCTGTCACTTCATTGAGGTCACCGCACCAGAAAGTGAGAGCCAGCTTCAAAGCCAGGCTGACGGGTCGCAGGGTCCTCATTTTCACTCACTATATCACAGGTGCCAACAAGACCCCTGTTGTCCCCCGCCATGTCTCCTGAGGGTCTCACACTGTGTGCTCCAGAACCCAGAACAGGGGTGGAGTATAAGTGGGGCTCAAAAAATGTGCCCAAAGCTGAGTCTCCCCACTAGACTAGGAGGGCAGGGACCGGATCCTGGCATCTGCTTATTTCTGGCTTTTAGCACAGAACTCGCAGGTGCTAGGTAGATGGAAATGATCTGCATTAAAACCTTCTGGGACCCTTCCGTCATCTTGTTCTATCCCTCCTCAGGGGGCCAACCAGGAATAGTTTCCTAGGAACCAGCAAGCACAGAGAACGGATCTAGAGAGTCAGAGGGAAACACACTCAGGAGCAGTCAGGAGCAGAAAAGAGGCAGAGTCATCATACTCCTAAACTAACTCGGGCCATGAGAGAGCCACAGACAAGCCAGGAGGCAGTGCCGGATGCTGAAAGGCAGGCAGCTATGTCCAGGAGGCTGTGCCGTCAGCACCAGGGAATGGACCTGGTCCTCGTTTCAAGCCATCACCTTCCATGGAGCTTGGCTGACACCACCACCTTCCTCTTCTGCTTCAGGTCATCATATTCATAGAGCCCGAGCACCGCTCCTTCTGCAGCCGCCTGGGCATCTCCACAGGGGTCCACCTCCACGGATGGGATCTCCAGGTCCTGAATCTGTCTGCACCCCGCTTCACAGGGCAGAGGAACCAGAAAACCGGAGTCAGTCAGGGACCCCTCAGAGGGCAGAAGGCAGAGATTTAGGGAGGGGTCCTAAGAAAACATCAAGATTGGGGTTCAAATCCCAGCCCTGACACTGATCTTTCTGAGCTTTCACTTCTTCCCTTTCCATACAGTGAGGACATGCACACACCTCACATAGTAGTGGGAGGACAGAACGATGGATAAAATGATTGGTCTACCTCACATGGTAGTGGGAGGAAGAATGATGGATTAAATGATTGGTCTCACTCACAAGGAAGTGACCGCTATTACCAGCACCACTTCTGAAACACTAGGGTTCCCTGAGGAAGTGTCCCAGTCACTAGAAGCTTGCCAGATTAAAAATGAGAGAGCAGTGATGACACTGAAATTATATCCAAGGAACTGAGCAAAGCCCATTATTAACACAGCATTTATTAAGATCGGGTCAGCAAAATCCTCCAAATTAAAGTTATGAAATAATCACCCAACATGAACTTTGAAAGTAAATTTAACAAGCACACATGATATATGTGGGGTCACAGCACGATCCAGCTGATGATCCCCGCCTCAGCGGTGTTCAAAGCTTCTTTAACCACAGTCTCCTCGATGAAGGCCTCATCCTGCCACTCAGCTCTGACAGGACCCAAAGGCACCTACTCCAACTCTTCAAACTGTCCATGTGACAAACTAGGACAGGCACACACCTCTGTAACTAGTGACAGATAAGCACCTTGTACTTTGCATCCGTTTTCTCTGACTTGTAAATAGTTATGACTCCATGTGATTTAAAAGTGGGGCAACACCACGGATACATTACAAAAAAAGACAAAAAAAAGCCAATCTACCCACCAGGACTTTCTGGCAAAAGAGAGTTCTAAGGCCAATACTGCAAGAGGGAACAAATGGTACTGAAACCACAGACACAAGCTAAAGAAATATAAAAATGAAATTCCATAACCTAACCTTCTGTATCTAAAGTAAGGCCAAGCAAGCTGGGTAAGGAAAACTGAGTATTTGTCAAGAGCTATTTGTATGAATGTGGGAAGAGAGCTGAGATTGATAATCTTACAGAGTGACCCTTAGGAATCTTTATCAGCCATAAACCTAAAAGGTAAAGAACCTGCAACAGCGGCTCTGATGTTTTCTTTGCCTTCATGCCAGTTCTCCTGTTCATCAATTCCAGCTGTCTTTTTGCCGAGGCCAACCACCACCACACTAGGGAAGTCCTGTTCCAAAAAATACAAAAGTCAGCCACTGTAATCTTTAAAGCATCCATTTCTAGCACAAAATGGGATATGACCTTTCACACAACCACCTTAACCTCCGCACAGGACAAAACCCACCAAGAAATTTGGTTGTTTTAGTTCTTTTAAGCCCTGACATCTTGGTGAAGTTTTACAACTGTGTGTTGGAAAGGCTGAGTGACGACAATCCTGCAAATGTCTGCTTCTGTAAGACAGGGCTACTGAACCAAGAAAGCCTACAGACTGAGGAATATGAGATGCAGTACTTTTCGACAGCAGTTTGCCTCTTCACAATTTAACTAATCCTTGTGGCTTAATACTGGGATAAAACTAATTCATAATCCCACACACAATTTTCTGTATAATGGTACAATCAAAGTCCTAGGCACATATAGGTGTTCACTGAGGGTTTGCCAAATAAACCTTATCTTCATCTCATACCTCATGTAGACCATAAAAGGTTCGGGTTTTGCCTGCCTTTAGGGGTGGTCCAGATCTGAAACAAAAAGAAATAGTTGTGTTAAAAATTATAGTTTGCTCTGTCCTCTTGTGAAGTGACATAAACCAACTGTATTATTACAGTGGTCTGATGCTTCTGCAAATTTGCTACTTATGTTATCAAAAGCAGAACTCTCTCAGATTTCTCAGATGCAGCACTTCTAATTCTAGCTCAAAAACTTCCAGATTAGATTTAATACACTTATTGTAAAACAATGATAGAAAGCAGTGCCATGGGTGGGTAATGCAGAGAAGACTGACCACTGGATGGAGGCTGACCTCAATCTTAAATCTAATAAAAGATGTAAGGCACCAACCTAAGTGGCTGACTTGACTGCACTGCATTTAGCTTGGAGGATTTTTGTGATTTATCTACAGATGGGATACCAGGCAATTTCCAAACAAAGCAGCTGGCAATACACAATTATAGCCTGAGAACTGGATGCACTGGTACCATGCAGTCAGGAAGGCCAGGCTGTTCTGTACAGGTTAGCTTTGGGATCAATGAATTAATCAAAGCACTTCAGGGAGCTGTCAAAGGGTAAAGGATTGGTAATTGACAGGGGATGCAAATTCTGTCATCCAATGGTTAGACAATTATTCTGATTATTAGGCTACATCTATCAGATACTAATAGGTTATCTGTAATTCAAAAATACGCAGTTGCAATGGCCTACGTTGACAACTGTTTCTGTTAAATTGCGGCCCATAGCTGAGAAGGAGTTGAAATGCAACCCTTTTCCTACCTTCCCCATTCCCTGACTATACCAAGAGTTGTCAGAATCTCAGGCCCCCACCAGATTTACTGAACTGGAATGTGCGTTCCAACTACACCCCCAGGCAATTCACAAGTCCTTTAAGATCTGAGAAGCCCTTGAAATTCAAAGCTTACGATGCAGCCTCCTGAGGCTATCTGATCTAGCCCAGAACAGGCTGTTCCCCCCAGTGAAGAGGAGTTTAAAGAGGCAGAGACATTGGTAGGAAGCAGGTGGGAGGTAGCTGGGGAGAAATGAACTGAAGACAGGATGGTAGACTGAGGAAATCTGGTACTTTCCAGATCCTTCTGGGTCAGCCTCTCGCAATACCCTGGCGATTTGGTTGAAGTAGCCTGATTTCCCAGAACCACCAATATGTTGTCCGCAGACACTTTCACTTTCACCAAAAACCATCCTGGCCAGGGTATTTCTGTGCATTTTCCTCCACCAGCACAGAAAAAACATTCTCTTTCACTTTCAGGCATTTAAAAAACAGAAATCCAAAGATGAATACTTACATGTTCAAAACTTCTCTCAGCTTCCCAGACACCAATTTATCGAAATTCTCTCCTGCACTTGTAAACTGAGGCACATCTTCTTCTTTTTCTTTGCTATAGATTCCTAAAACAAGGCCCTGAGAAAAAGAGAAAAAAGGTGGATATAAGTAGAGTAGATCCCAGAGAGGGACTCAAGGGATCCCAAATTCCAGAAAAAGCTAATCATTTCAACCAAACCGTGCCCCCCCTCAAGGACAAAAGAACAAGGCCGAAAAAGCAGCCGGTGCTGAGCAGTCAACTATACTCATGTCCTGCCTATGTGCTTCAAACTCCTGCTAATACAAGAGCCAAATTACTACCTGTCCTGGTCTTAATGGTCCCTCTCCAGAGCTTTCACAACACAGAGGGCTTTTCCTTCACTTTCAAATAAAGAATAGAAAGATATTTTAAGAAAACAATTCCCTTTAGTAATCAAGTCTGAACTGAAGGGATTCAAAAATGCCACCCTAAAATATGTCGGTCTGGCATATTGATTACTTTGAGGTGCAGGCAGCTAAGAAACAGCAGATGCAGAAATGGCTCTCTGATCTCTCCCACTTTCTATCCAAAAGCTGGTCATAAAATTTCCCATGAGAAAGTTTCTTTCCTTGTACCAGCAAGAGAACATTCTTATCATCAGAGACTGATGATGAGATTTGGGAGTCAATACCAAAATGGACCTGAACAAACAAACCTACTAAAAGAACCCTCAGCCTCCCTTAGTTTTCCCCACATATTTCCTAGTCCCTGTCTCTCTCAATTGACTGCCCCTAGGCTCCTTTGCCTAATCACATTCCCACAATTTCTCATTCTCTGTTTAAAAAGGTATATAAGGTTTGGGGCCTATAGGCTTCTTCGGGTCTTCTCCCTTTTGAAGACTGGACATAAAAATATGAGGTAAAACTTGTATGCCTTTCTCTTGTTAATATAATCTATTTTAGGTCCATTTCATTCTTAGGCTCAGCTCTAGAATCTAGGTGAGTAGAAGTACGTTTTCCCTCCCTTACAACCTTCAAATGCAAAAATGTGCAATATTCTGGGATACTATCTCGATAAAGCCAAGGGCTGTACTTGCAGATACTAACAAGTTCTCTGGCCAACTCATAGGCTGGAAGAGAGGAAAAGGATGCACCTTCACTGGGAGGGACAGGGACACACAACACTCTGTCAGCACTTAGTGGCTTATCCTTTCATCTCCTTGAGCCCCAGATTCCAAACACCTGAAACAAGGAAGTAAACCTAGGAATCACTGTTTACCTCTGCACAGCAATTTATGACTAAAAATGTGCTCTGACTTAGGGCACCTCTGTAAGGTGGAAAGAACATGTCGTCTTCCCACTTGACAGATAAGGAAACCGAAACCTGGTCTGACATACTAGCCTGGGGGCAACAGAACTGGACAAGAATCCAGATGCCTTTCATCACTGTCCTCTGTGCTTTCTACAAAATCACACTGGTATTTAGACAAAATCATGTCTTGTCTTTTCTATTTAAAAAAAAAAAAAAAAAGGCTTCCTCTGCGCTGATAACCTTCCCAGGTTCTAACTTTCCTAAGGCTGCCAACTGCCTGGGCTTCCAGGGAACCAAGTAGGGAACTGATCAGACAGAACACACATGTTACCTGAGCAGGATGTATTTCCATATTACTGAAAAGAACAGGGGACAGACCGCTGGTCCCTCGGCCACCCTGAGCTCAAGCCCCATCCAGGACACTGCTAGCCAGGAACAGTCCTGCTGGCCCCCAAGCCTGACTCCCTCACGTGTGCTCCTCTCACCGAGCCGTTTCCCCTTTCCAGATCCCCCCACGACCAAATTTTAGTGACCTTCACCATGTTATGGAGCTCAATTAGGTGGAAGAGGGGTTTCTTCTGCAGGACACTTCTTTTAATCTCACGAACAGACGGATCTCCCTGCAAAGCCCTTTTCCCTAGAGAGACGTTATTTTTCTCTAGAAACCTTTCCAGGTTCCCAGAGAACCTGTGTATTCCTGGCCTTCAACTTAGCAGAGGAGGGAGGTCCTGGTATGGAACCCGGGGCCAGTGACTGTCCGACTCTAGGGCATTGCACCTCACCAATACTTGGGCATCCTCCTAGCTAAGGTGGGAACAATCCTGGCGCGGTCGTTCCCCAGGTTACCGGGAGGATTGAACAAATAGCTAAACAGGGGCACGGTACAGAGTTGGAGCTCAGGTGACGGTAGCTATCTGTCTATGGCTATCAATCTCTAGCGCTGAGTTCGGATCCTAGCACTTGCAAGCAAGAGGAGGAAGAGCGCATCCTCCGCACTAGCCTAGTAGAATACTGGGGGGTCTGCAGCCCCGCGCAGCCGGCTGCCAAAGCCGAGCTCGGCAAAATCAAGGTACTGTCTCTTTAGTCGATGTCCGCGACTTGGCTCAGAAGCCCGGGACACCGCGGCCTCGCCCCGCCCCGAAGTCCCCGTCGCCCGTGGGCAGGACTCTCGCGGCGGCCCCGGGGCGAGCCACGGCCTCTCACCTTCGTCATGTCTGCAGCGGCTGGACCGGGTGCCCACAAACGCTTCACGCTCAGATGTCGGACGGCGACTCGCGCGGCAGCCGGAAGAGGCAGCAAGAACATCTTTGCGGCTCTGCCCCCCGTACCGCCCTCCACGGAGCACGTGGCGCCGGGAAGGCGGGCGCGCGCCTCGAAGCCGGGCTTTGGGGGACGACCTGCGCGCGTCTAGGGGTGGGACAGGAGCCAAGGGGCGTGGCGTGCGTACGCCGTGGGCGCGGCGGGAGGGCGTCAGTAGGCGGGGCTGTCGGGTGGGGGCCAACGCGCTTGCGGACGGACTCGGACCCGGAGGAGTACGCGTGCGCCCAAGGGGCGGGGGGGCCCGGGTCGACTGGGTGGTGCCGAGATAGAAGCGAGAAGGTAGCAGGCGCTGGGGGCTAGCCCTTGCGGACTGAGGCGAAGAGGCGGGGCTCTTGCGGAGTCGCGGTTCTGCTGTACACGAAGGGGCGGGGATGGAGGCGGGGCACCGAGGAGAAAGGTTACACGAAGCTTTAGAGCAGAATTGAAACTGCGTAGCGAGGGCGTTCCTACTGAGTTTTTATTGTTTTGCTTTTTTTTGAATTTTTTTCCTAAATTTCCATCTGGTCCAAGGATCCAACATTGTAAGGCATTTAGCCCAAACACTGTTTTTTGAAAAAAGAAGCTTTGCGAAAAGCGCTGAGTATTTTAATATATATTTTAAAAAGAAGTCTTACATTTTTTATTGTATGAAGAAAATATGGTTGAATGGAACTAGGAGAACACGACGAAGCTCAAAGAGGGATACAAAAAATATCCTTACTGTTACACCAGTGTCTGAACCCAATTTTAGCTGGATCTTTTTACCTCTTGCGCAAGGTGGGCGGGGTCCACGAACTAGAAGTGAGTAAAGTCCTGGCCTCAGTGCCAGGAAGGAGAGGATGTCTATTTCACTGTACAAGGGCCGGACACAGCAGAGATTTGACTGTCTATTTTTGAAAAGGTTGGACAAGTTGGGCATAGTAGGTCCTCTTTGAGTTTCACTTCCTTTAGATAAAGAGTTGCATCGCAAACTCGGTAAACTCAGCAAAATTCACCTATGTTCATTTAAAAGAGAAATTTTGTGTTCACCTTATAGCTGTTTTCTTGTTCCAGTGAACTCAAGCTGCAGTTTCCACAGCCAGTGGAATAGATCACAGCCAGTGTATAGATCTAGAATTCAGATTGTGCTTGCCACATATATAAGGTGTTCATAAAATGTTTGAGTGAATGTGTGATCAAGGTCTACTGCGTGCAGCATTGTTTATTAAAGAACAGAACAAGTCCCATTTATGAAAGCCTTCAAATAATAAACAGAAAATACTTGAAAGGAGCCAGTAGAATAAGAAGGATATAGATGATTGAGGAGGACATTAGGATATGAAGGAGTGTGTGGGAGGTCATTGGCTTGGCTTAGGGTGTAGGGATCAAGCTTGCCTAGAGTAAAAGATTATAAAAGAGAGTGATGCTGGATTAAAGAGGATTTTGAAAGCCTAGAAGAGTTTATTATTGTTGTGGGAGTCAACATGGACTCAACAATGTTCTTTGCAGAAGCTGGGACAGGGGGAAGTTATGAATTAGTACAGTTGACAGGGATTAGAGTCAAGAGTGGAGAAAGACCAAGCAGTGTAGAAATTGTGCTTTGGTGAAAAACTATGTACTGTCCAGTGAGNGGAGTTGGTGATGGACAGGGAGGCCTGGCGTGCTGTGATTCATGGGGTCACAGAGTCGGACACGACTGAGTGATGGAACTGAACTGAACTGAACTGATTCTGAGTGATGTGCGGTGATATCCCATGTGGTTTTGATTTTGATTTCCCTGTTGGTTGGTGATGTTGAGCATCTCTTCCTGTGTCTGTTGGCCATCTGCATGTCTTTGGAAAAAATGCTTATTAGGTCCTGTGTCCTTTTTTAAATTGGATTATTTGATGTTTTTGATACTGAGCTGTATGACATATTTATATATTTTAGATATTAACCCCTAATCTAATATATCATTTGCAAATATCTTTTCCCAGTTAGCCAACTGCTTTTCTGTTTTGTAGATGATTTCCTTCCCTGTGTAAAGGCTCAACTTTACAGTGTAAATGTTTTTCTTATTAGGATTTTCAAGAGCAGTGAAGTATGAGACAAGTTCTGGATTGCCACTTCACTAACTATATAACCTTGTATATGTCACTTCCTTAATTTTCCTCTCTCTGAGGATATGGATATTTGTAAATTTCTGATACTCATAGGCCCACTTTTTCAGCGAGGCTGAATCTAGGACTAAGCTCCCTAGTTGGTAACTTACTGTACATCCACTTCCAGGCAAAATACTTGGCAAAAGTATGAGGTGGACAAAGCTTATCTCTAGAATCCTTCCATCTTCATAATTCTGCAGGCACTTCTAATTTTGCTGCTTGTTTCAATTCCTTCTGTAATTCTTCCAACAGCTACTCTGTTAAGATTCACTTCAGTTCAGTCGCTCAGTCGTGTCTGACTCTTTGTGACCCCATGAATCGCAGCATGCCAGGCCTCCCTGTCCATCACCAACTCCCGGAGTTCACTCAGAATCACGTCCATCGAGTCCATGATGCCATCCAGCCATCTCATCCTCTGTCGACCCCTTCTCCTCCTGGCCCCAATCCCTCCCAGCATCAGAGTCTTTTCCAATGAGTCAAATCTTCGCATCAGGTGGCCAAAGTACTGGAGTTTCAGCTGCAGCATCATGCCTTCCAAAGAAATCCCAGTGTTGATCTCCTTCAGAATGGACTGGTTGGATATCCTTGTAGTCCAAGAGGCTCTCAAGAGTCTTCTCCAACACCACAGTTCAAAAGC
>SJYX01013029.1:100814-114768 GCA_006410675.1 Oreotragus oreotragus | reverse complement strand
TGGTGACTGCAGCCATGAAATTAAAAGACGCTTACTCCTTGGAAGAAAAGTTATGACCAACCTAGATAGCATATTCAAAAGCAGAGATATTACTTTGCCAACTACGGTTCATCTAGGCAACGCTATGGTTTTTCCTGTGGCCATGTATGGATGTGAGAGTTGGACTGTGAAGAAGGCTGAGCACCGAAGAATCGATGCTTTTGAACTGTGGTGTTGGAGAAGACTCTTGAGAGTCCCTTGAACTACAAGGATATCCAACCAGTCCATTCTGAAGGAGATCAGCCCTGGGATTTCTTAGGAAGGAATGATGCTACAGCTGAAACTCCAGTACTTTGGCCACCTGATGCGAAGAGTTGACTCATTGGAAAAGACTCTGATGCTGGGAGGGATTGGGGGCAGGAAGAGAAAGGGATGGCAAAGGATGAGATGGCTGCTTGGCATCACTGACTCCATGGACATGAGTCTGAGGGAACTCCGGGAGTTGGTGATGGACAGGGAGACCTGGCATACTGTGATTCACGGGGTCGGAAAGAGTTAGACACAACTGAGTGACTGAACTGAACTGAACTGATAATTTTTTTTAGGTTCCACTTTAAGTGATATTATATGACATTTGTCTTTGTCTAATTTACTTCACTCAGTATGCTAATCTCCAGAACCTGGCCTTATTCCATTCTTTTTTTATTGCTGAGTAATATTACATTGTATATAAGTATATATACCACATTTCTTTATTCATTCATCTATTGGTGGACATTTAGGTTGCCCTATTATTATTAAGAAAATTTGATTCATCATTAAAAATTCTCCCCCCAAAATAAATCTACAAGCACTCAAAACCTACAGTTAACATCATATTTCAATGGTGAAAAATAGAAGCTTTCCCCTGAGACCGGAAAAAAGATGTTCACTTTGGCCACCTTTATTATAATACTGGAAGTTCTAACCAGTACAATAAATCAAGAAAAGTGAATAAAAGATACAAGATTGTCTGTTTAGAAAGTTATAAAGAAATAAAAAACTCCTACAACTAATAAGTGGATTCACCAAAGTATCTGGATACTAGATCATCATATAAAAATCAATTGCATGTCTGTATAATTAAAAACAAACACAATCAAACTGAAATTTAAGATACATTCTTTGCAATCACTCAAAAAATCAAATACATGTAACTCCAACAAAACATGTACAGGACTTAAATGCTGCAAACTACAAAACACTGATGAAAGGAATAAAAGTAATTCTAAGTAAATGGAGAGACATTCTGTGTACACATACTGGAAGACCCAACGTAGTAAAAATGTCAAGTCCTCTCAAATTGTTATTCAGTTTTAACATAATTCTTATAAAATTACAACAAAATTTTTTGTTGATGTAGACAAGATATCTCTAAAATTCATATGGAAAGAAATATGCTAGTATGTCCAAAACAGTTCTAGAAAAAAATAATAAGTGGAAAAATTAATTTACCTAATTTTAAGACTTATTATATAAGTACATTAATGAAGACTGTATTAGCAGGATGATAGATGTATAGATCATTGGAACAGAATAGAGAATCCAGAAATATTTCTGCACAACCATGGCCAGCTTAGCTAAGTTTGACAAAGATGATGCAAAAGCAATTCAGTGGAGGAAGTCTTTTCAAGAAATGTTGTGGAACAACTGTATTTCTGTTGGAAAATGTAAATTACCTTAGACCTAGACCTCACACCTTAGACAAGAATGAATTCATAATGGACCAGGAATTTAAATGTGAAAAATAAAACTATAAAAAATTAAATATTAATACAGCTTGGTGAAGAATTATTAGGAATGGTACTAAAAGCACAACCCATAAAAGAATAAAAGCAATAGCTTCAACTTTATCAAAATTAAAAAAAAAAAACTTTTGTGTTACAAAATACCAAGATGATGAAAATACAAGCTACAAACAAGGAGAAAATATTTGCAAGCCCCATATTTGGCAAAGAACTTATATCTGCTACAAAATGGGAAAAAAATTTGCAAAATCACATATCTGAGAAAAATTCATATCTAGAATATATAAAGTACTCTCAAAACTCAGTACTAAAAGACCAAATTTATCACAAAATGGGCAAAAGACACAAAGAGACAGTTCAGTGATAGGTGGATGGCAAAAAGTATGTGAAAACGTTATCAATACTACTAGCCATTGGAAAAACCAAATTAAGAACTTGATCATTACTATATGCAGAAATGAGAACAGCTAAAAAAGTAGTAATAATACTTATAATACCAAGTCTTAGCAAGAAAACCAAGAAACTGAATCTCTCCATCATTGCTGGTAAGAATGTAAAATGGTACAACTTTTATGGAAACAATTTGGCAGTTTCTTTTAAAATTAAATATATAATTACCATTTGACCTAGAAAATTTTATTATTTGGCATTTATACTAGAGAAATGAAAACTTACATCAGCACAAAAACCTGTACAAAACTGTTCATAGGAGCTTTATGGCTGTATATAATAGCTAAAAATTGGAATCAAATGGCCTCCAACAAGTGAAGAGTTAAACAAACACTGCAAAGAAAAAGAAAGAAGCTGTATCATGGAAAACTTCTTAGCAATAAAAAGGAATGGACTAGTAATACATGTAACTTGAATAAATCTCCAGGAAATTATGTTGAATGACAAAAGCCAATTTTTTGAATTTTTTGCAGTCACAGGCTGTATTACTCTATTTATACAGCATTCTCAAAATGACACAATTATAAATGTGGAAAACACATTGATGGTTGTCAAGAGTTGAAGATAGCAGAAAGGAGGAGAAGAACGTTATGATAAAGGAAAATAAAATTTTCAACACATATTGTACAATGTCAATTTCCATTTTCTGTTATGGTACTATAATTATGTAAAATGTAAATTGAAGAAAATTGAATGAAGACCAATTTTTGTAACTTCCTATAACTCCAAACTTATTTTAATATAACAAATTTTAGAAATTGGTCCTAATCTAATAAAATGAAATATTATAATACTTAAAATACCCAGGTAATCATCGTGGAGCCAAAAAAAGTTACTAGAAAGCACATTTTCACCTAGGAAGATCAAGATTGGAATTAGGATATGAAATATATTTAGAGCTGCATGTCTGGTCTCTTTTGGGAAAGAATCAATTCATGTTTCTTTTGAAATATTTGGTGGGTTATTTTCTCCAGAAAGAAAACAAAAGGAAAAAAAAAATATTCTGCAATGGGCTGCATGTTGCTTGAAAGTCTGATTATTAAGATAATAAAAAAATTTTAATAGAAACATTTATATTTTAGTTTATTGAGTAATAATAAAACTGCATTTTTTCTCAGTACCTATTTATTCTTTACAATCATATTTTATGCAGCATCCATTTATTATTTTAATGGTAGAACTGCTAAGGTTTCTATTTTTATAAAACTTCCTCTTGTATTTCTCTTATAAAGACATGGATTGGGAATCGAAGAAGGAAATATCGTTTAATGGGGATTCAAGTTCCACCTCCAAGAGGAGGCCCTGCTGATTTTTCTGAGCAGCCCGAATATGGTTCTTTGTCTGCACTCACACCAGGAGAGGAAGCTGGTCCTGAAGTAGGAGAAGATAATGACAGAAATGATGAAGTATCCATCTGTTTGTCTGAAGGAAGTTCTCAAGGTATTTTATATGCTGCACCTCTTAATGATATCTTTTGTGTATTTGATGCATTTTTACTTACTTTTCAGCTTACTGCACTTCAAATCTAAAGTCATCAAAACATTTGGTTAAAGAGACATATTTTATATACTTTCATTATATTTTAAAATAATATTCATATATATTTAAAGTATACAAGTTTAGATACAAATATACATAAAGAAATAATTACTATGGTCAAGCTAATTAACATATCCATCTCTTCATATAGTTAACCTTTTTGCCTGTGTATGTAATGAGAGCACCTGAAATCTACTCCCAAAGCAAACTTCCAGCATACAATATAGGGCATACAGTTGATCTTTAAACAACATGGATTTGAACTGCACTGGTTCACTCTCAATAATACTTTGGAAAAACTTTTGGAGATTTGCAACAATTTGGAAAAACCTGCAGAAAAACCGTGTGGCCTAGAAATATCAAAAAAGAAAAAGATATGTCATGAATACATAAAATATATGTAATATATATAAAACAAACAAAATATGTGTTAGTCAATTGTTTATGCTATTGGTAAGTCAATAGTAGGGTATTAGTATAGCTTTGGAAAAGTCAAAATTTATACTTGGATATTTAACTGTGATGGGGCTTCCATGATGCTAACCCTCATGTTTTTTAAAGGTCAACTATATTGTTAATTATTGTCATCATGCTCTATATTAGTTACCTAGACTATGTAATCGAAAGTTTCCACCCTTTGACCAAAATTTCCCCATTTTCCCCATGTCCTAACCTTGGTACCTACCATTCTAGTCTGCTCCTATATATTTGAATTTTTTGATTCCACATATAAGTGAGGTCATGCAGTATTTTTCTTCCTGTATTTGGCTTATTTCAGTTAGTGTAATGTCCTTTAGGTTCATCCAAGCACTTGCAAATGGCAGGATTTTTTAAAGACTGAATAATATTCCATTGTATGTATATACCACAGTTTCTTTATCCATTCATGTGTCTATGGAACTTGCTTGCTTCCATATCTTGGCTACTGTGACTAATACTGCAATGAACATGGAAGTGCACATACCTCTTTGAGGTACTAATTTCATTTCTTTTGGATATATACCCAGAAGAGGGATTGTTGGATATAAATTAAAAACTTAAATTAAAAAATTATTATTAATTTTTAAGGAACTTTCATACTGTTTTTCATAATGGCTCTAACCCTCTTTCACCAATATTCATATTTTTGATTTTTAATGCTTCCACCTAAGCAGTCTCCCACATCATCATCACAAAAAGTAAAGCTGATCTACCACAATAATGATCTCCCATGCTTAGAAAATATTTGCTATTACAACAATCCAAAGATTATAGTACATGATAATTTTAATTTTTGGAATTTTAGTCAGTTTAAGTTAGAACATTGTAATGAAAGACAGTGTGGCATAATGTGATAAACAACAGGCTAGTAACTGGGTAACCTGGGTGCAAGTCCTAGATCTTCTACTAGCTGATTATGTGACTTCAGGCAAACTATTGAAATCATCAGGCTTTAGTTTTCTTATCCAAAAAATAAGGGAGTTAGGCTAGATCATCTTTATAATAATACTTCTTCAGTTCAGTTCAATTCAGTCGCTCAGTCATGTCCAACTCTTTGCGACCCCATGAATCGCAGCACACCAGGCCTCCCTGTCTATCACTAACTCCTGGAGTTTACTCAAACTCATGTCCATCGAGTCGGTGATGCCATCCAGCCATCTCATCCTCTGTCGTCCTCTTCTCCTCCTGCCCCCAATCCCTCCCAGCATCAGAGTCTTTTCCAAGGAGTCAACTCTTCGCATGAGGTGGCCGAAGTATTTGAGTTTCAGCTTCAGCATCAGTCCTTCCAATGAACACCCAGGACTGATCTTAAAATGGACTGGTTGGTTAAAGCTTCTTAGTGTTTCCCTAAATAATAATTCAAATAATAATATGTAAGTATATCGTTTGTTCATAAGAAGAATTTTTCGTTTGACTTCAAATACAGAAACAGTCTTCTCCTGAAACCTTTATGAACACTTTTATTAAGGTTTAATTTACATAGAATAAAATCCATCCATTTCAAAAGTAGAATTCAATGGTTTGATTTAGTTGCTCAGTCATGTCCAACTCTTTGTGACCCCATGGACTGTAGCCCTCCAGGCTCCTCTCTCCATGGGATTTTCGAGGCAAGAATGCTGGAGTGAGTTGCCATTTCCTTCTCTATGATTTTTAGTAAATTATATGCAGTTGTACAGTCATCACCATTTCTAAAATTGAATTTTAGAATAATCACTAAAATCCAGTTGTAGAATATATTTACCACTTCAAAAAACTAAAATCCAATTATAGAATGTTTTCATCACTTCAAAAAATTTCCTTGAGACCGTTTTCAGTCAATATCCACTCCCACCTCAAAATCTAGGCAAGAACTGATCTGATTTCTGACTATATAAATTTGTCTTTTCTGGGCATATCATATAAGTGGAATTATATAATATATAGTAAGTTTTCTTTTTGCATCTATGATAGAGAGAATTTTGCTTTGGCTTTTTAAAAATTCTATTGAACAGGATAGTAACACTATATTTTCTAATTTATTTTTACCTTCTAAGTTTGTTTATGGAGTTTTCAACAGTCACAACTTTTGGTTGTAATTTTTCTGTTGTCAGATATACCAGCTTTTTTTCTGTATGGTTTGTGACTTTGGCGTCATAATTAAAGAATCCTTCCTTATACTACAATTATGTAAACATACCCCATATACCCCATATATGCTTCTTGTTTTCTTATGGATTCATTTTTACAACTTGATATTTATCCCACCTAGAAATTGTTTTGCTTTAAGATGTGTGAAGAAAATGCCTAATTTTATTTTCCAAATGATTACCCAAATGCCCCTACAATATTTGTTGAATAGTCCAGCATGTTTCCAGTGAGTCTGTGTAGCTTTGAAAATTAAAGATGATACATAGGAAAACATCTCAACAGTCATCTTGTTTAGGCCACCTGCAACTTGGAGGATATAAATGTCAAAAGGAAGCAGAAGATATGTGTGCAGACTGATGCTTTTACCTGTGTGCTGTATAGATGCCCTATCTCTATCCTACCATTTGAAGGAAATTTCAAAGTTGAATAATCAAGTGACTAGCAAAAGAGTTCCAGAAAAAGAAGAATTTCTCTTCTAACTCATACAGTGCTTCTTAAATGGCCATGTCTCAAAGACCCATGTCTTCAAATTGAGCAGGTGTTACACTTCCTCACAGCCTGATGGTCTGACAGCAGTCATTGGAATATTGCAGAGATGAATTTTAATGTACAATTTATAACAAAGAAATATGAAGATTGAAGAGAGGATGGGACTATGATAACTGAGAAGCAGAGATCCTGAGACCTGGCTTAGACACAGATTTTCTAAAGTCTCCTTCTGTCAGCACCCAGTCGTACCTTACTGAAGACAGTGTTTCTGATCACTGTTGGACTATATCCTGCTATCTGTTCCCTCAGGAAACAGGAATCTTCACTGAAGAAAGAGAAATTAACAACAAAGTGTAAGACATCACAGGTGAAAAGAATATCATTTAATAAAGAGATCAAGCCCTGAGCCTTTGAAGTGGAAGTACTGACTCCAAGATCCTAGACTACAGGAGAACTCATCCTAGGGAGTATCAAATAGTGAGAAACCACACAAAGGAAACCACTTGAATAAAAGACCCAGCATCATCCAACCACCAGTAGTACCCTATGCTGGACACCTCATCTAAACAACAAACAAAACAAAAATACAAACTCAATAATCAGCAGACAAGATTACCACCTCATTCAGCCTTGCCCATCAGAGGAAAAACAAACAAACAAAAACTCAGCAAAAATCTCTCCCTATAAAAAGCATACACAGACCACTGGGCAAACCTTAGGAGGGCAGAAACCAAAAGGAAGACAAAATTCAACCTTGCAGCCTGTGAAAAGGAGATCTCAAACACAATAAGTTAAAAAAAATAAAGAAAAATCAGAGAAATGCTACACAAATGAAGGAATAAGCAAGAAACACAGAAGTCCAAATAAATGAAGAAAGAAAGTGAAAGTGAAGTCACTCAATTGTGTCCAACTCTTTGCGACCTCATGGACTGTAGCCTACCAGACTCTTCCGTCCATGGGATTCTCCAGGCAAGAATACTGGAATGGGTTGCCACTTCTTTCTCCAGGAGATCTTCCTAACTGAGGGATTGAACCTGGGTCTCCCACATAGCAGGCAGACGCTTTACCATCCGAGCCACCAGGGAAGCTCTAATAATAAATGAAGAAGAAATAAGAAAATTACCTGAAAATGAATTCAGAATAATGATAGTAAAGACGATCAAAAACTTTTTGAAAACAAAATGAAGAAAATGCAAAAATCAATTAACAAAAACCTAAAAGAATTAAACAATAAACATGCAGAGAGCAGTCCTAAGATGGCAGAGGAATAGGATGGGGAGACCACTTTCTCCCCCACAAATTCATCAAAGGAACATTAAAAGGCTGAGTAAATTCCACAAAACAACTTCTGAATGCTGGCAGAGGACATCAAGCACCCAGAAAGCAGCCCATTTTCTTTGAAATGAGGTAGGAAAAAATATAAAAGACAAAAAAAGAGACAAAAGAGGTAGGAACAGAGCTCCATCCCAGGAAAGGAGTCTTAAAAAGAGAGAAGTTTCCAAACACCAGGAAATACTCTCACTGCCGAGTCTGTGGCGAGCCTTGGAAGCACAGAGGGCAACATAACAGGGAGGAAAAATGAATAAACAATTAAAACCCACAGATTACGAGCCCAATGGTAACTCCCCCAGCGGAGAAGCAGCCCAGATGCCTGCACCCACCACTAGCAAGTGGGGGCCGGGCAGGGAGGTGCGGGCTGCATTGCTTAGAGTAAGGACCAAGCCTGAATGCCCCGAGGGCAATCTGAGTGAACTAACTTGGATTTGTAAACCAGACTGTGGGATAGCTACCATGTGAAAAGCCCTAACCTAAGACACCACCAGGCCCACACACAGAACAAAGGACTGAACAGAGATAGCCAGCTGCAGATCGTCCCCCTCAGGTGACAGGCAACCAGAGCCAAAAGGGGGCAATTGCAGCCCCAGAGAGATGTTATCTACCAAACTGCAAGTGGCCTTCTTTGCTAAGACTTCTTGGGGTTCTGGACAGTCAACATCTACCTGAGAAGGTGCGCCACTGTACACCCAGAAAACCGAGCGGCAGGGACGGGGGAAGTGATAAGTCACAGCAACCGTGCTAGCCAAACACCTCATCACCTGAGCTGCTCAGACCTGGGAAGGGCACAAAACGCAGGCTCAACAGAGTCTGCGCCTCTGAGGACTACCTGAGTGCCTGAAACAGAGTAGCTTAGAACTGGGAAGTGCAGGCAGCCCAGGGCCAGCCTCGGGCGGTTCCTGGTGGAGCAACATAGAGCCTGAGCAGTGTGGGCAGGGAGGGCACATACGCTGTGAGTGGGGGCAGGCCCAGTGTGGCTGAGACACTGCGAGCACATGCCAGTGTTATTTGTTTGCAGCGTCCCTCCCTCCCCACAGTGTGACTGAACAAGTGAGCCTAAAAAAGTGTCCATCTCCGCGCCCCTTGTCTTAGGGTGGAAATCAGACACTGAAGACACCAGCAAATAGAAGCTAAAACAGAGGGAACTGCCTTGGAAGTAACAGGTGCAGTAGATTAAAACCCTGTTGTTAGTACCGACTACATAGGAAGGGGCCTATAGATCTTGAGAAATATAAGCCAGACCAAGGAACTATCCAAAAATGAACTGAATTCACACTGCCAACAACAACACCAGAGAAAGTCCTAGATGTATTTTTACTATTTTTATGATCATTCATTATTTTAATATTTAAAAAAATTTTAAGTCCTCTATCACTCCTTTAATTTTCATTTTTATAACCTACTTTTACTTTGCCAAAAAAGACCCTATTTTTATAAAGCAAACTTCGTATATATATATTATAATTTTTGTGACTATTTTTCTCTTTTTTTCCTCTTCTTTTCTTTAATATTGTATTTTTGAAAATCTAACCTCTCCTCTAGATTTTAAATCTTTACTTTTTGCTATTTGTTATCAATCTTGTACCATTAAGAACCCAATCTTCAGTACCCATTTCTATTTGGGAGCGAGATTACTGGCTTGACTGCTCTCTCCCCTTTGGACTCTCCTTTTTCTCCACCAGGTCGCCTCTGTCTTCTCCCTCCCCCTTCTCTTTTCTACCCAAGTCTGTGAATCTCTGTGTGTTCCAGACGGTAGAGAACACTTAGAGAACTGATTACTGGCTGGATCTGTCTCTCTTTTTGATTCCCCCCTTTTATTCTCCTAGCTACTTCTGCCTCCTTCCTCCCTCTTCTCTTTTCTGTATAACTCCGTGAACATCTCTGAGCGATCCAGACTGTGGAGCAAACCTGAGGAAGTAATTACTGGCTAGCTTGCTCTCTCCTCTTTTGATGCCACCTCATCTCATCCTGGTCACCTCTATCTCCCTCCTCCTTCTTCTCTTCTCCGTGTAACTCTGTGAACCTCTTTGGGTGTCCCTCACTGTGGAGAAACTTTCCATCTTTAACCTAGATGTTTATGAATGGTGCTTTATAGAAAGAGAAGTCTTGAGCCTACGGTAAAAATAAGACTGAAAACCAGAAGCAGGAGGTTTAAGTCCAAATCCTGAGAACACCAGAGAACTCCTGACTCCAGGGAACATTAATTGACAGAAGCTCATCAAATGCCTCCATACCTACACTGAAACCAAGCACCACCCAAGGGCCAACAAGTTCCAGAGCAAGACCTACCATGCAAATTCTCCAGCAACACAGGATCACAGCCCTGAGCTTCAATATACAGGCAGCTCCAAGTTACTCCAAAACCATTGACATCTCATAACTCATTACTGGACACTTCATTGCACTCCAGAGAGAAGAAATCCAGCTCCACCCACCAGAACACCGACACAAGCTTCCCTAACCAAGAAACCTTGACAAGCCATCTGTACAACCCCACCCACAGTGAGGAAACTGCACAATAAACAGAACACCACAAACTGCCAGAATACAGAAAGGCCATCCCAAACTCAGCAATATAAACAAGATGAAGAAACAGAGGAATACCTAGCAGGTAAAGGAACAGGATAAATGCCCACCAAACCAAACAAAAGAGGAAGAGATAGGGAATCTACCTGATAAAGAATTAGGAATAATGATAGTGAAAATGATCCAAAATCTTGAATTCAAAATGGAAATACAGATAAATAGCCTGGAGACAAGGATTGAGAAGATGCAAGAAAGGTTTAAAAAGGACATAGAAGAAATAAAAAAGAGTCAATATATAATGAATAATGCAATGCTACAGCTAAGTCGCTTCAGTCCTGTACAACTCTGTGCGACCCTAGAGATGGCAGCCTACCAAGCTCCTCTGTCCCTGGGATCCTCCAAGCAAGAACACTGGAGTAGGTTGCCATTTCCTTCTCCAATGAATGACAGTGAAAAGTGAAAGTGAAGTCACTTAGTTGTGTTCAACTCTGCAATACCGTGGACTGCAGCCGACCAGGCTCCTCCATCCATAGGATTTTGCAAGCAAGAGTAGTGGAGTGGGGTGCCATTGCCTTCTCCAGAATAATGCAGTAAATGAGATCAAAAACACCCTGTAGGCAACAAACAGTAGAATAACGGAGGCAGAAGATAAGTTTAGTGAAGTAGAAGATAAAATGGTAGAAATAAATGAATCAGAGAGGAAAAAAGAAAAACAAATTAAATGAAATGAGGACAATCTCAGAGATCTCCAGGACAATATTAAATGCCCCAACATTCGAATCATAGGAGTCCCAGAAGAAGAAGACAAAAAGAAAGACTATGAGAAAATACTTGAGGAGATAATAGTTGAAAACATCCCTAAAATGGGGAAGGAAATAATCACCCAAGTCCAAGAAACCCAGAGTCCCAAACAGGATAAACCCAAGGCAAAACACCCCAACACACATATTAACCAAATTAACAAAGATCAAACACAAAGAACAAATAATAAAAGCAGCAAGGGAAAAACAACAAGTAACACACAAGGGGATTCCCATAACAATAACAGCTAGTCTTTCATAGAAACTCTTCAGCCCAGGAGGGAATGGCAAGACATACTTAAAGTGATGATAGAGAAAAATCTACAACCCAGATTACTGTACCCAGCAAGGATCTCATTCAAATATGAAGGAGAAATCAAAAGCTTTACAGACAGGCAAAAGCTGAGAGAATTCAGCACCACCAAACCAACTCTCCAACAGACGCTAAAGGATCTTCTCTAGACAGGAAACACAAAAAGTGTGTATAAACTTGAATCCCCAAAAATAAAGTAAATGGCAACAGAATCATACTTATCAATAATTACCTTAAATGTAGTTGGTTTGAATGCCTCAACCAAAAGACAAGACTGGCTGAATGGATACAAAAACAAGACTCCAATATATGTTGTCTACAAGAGATCCACCTCAAAACAGGGGACACATACAGACTGAAAGTGAAAGGCTGGAAAAAGATATTCCACACAAATTTAGACCAAAAGAAAGCAGGAGTAGCAATACTCATATCAGATAAAATAGACTTTAAAACAAAGTTTGTGAAAAGAGACAAAGAAAGACACTACATAATGATCAAAGCATCAATCCAAAAAGAAGATATAACAATTATAAATATATATATGCACCCAACATAAGAGCACCGCAATATGTAAGAAAAATGCTAACAAGTATTAAAAGGGAAATTAACAATAACACAATAAAAGTGGGAGACTTTAATACTCCATTCACACCTGTGGATAGATCAACTAAACAGAAGATTAACAAGGAAACACAAACTTTAAATGATACAATAGACCAGTTAAACCTAATTGATATCTATAGGACATTTCACCCCAAAACAATGAATTTCACCTTTTTCTCAAGTGCACACGGAATCTTCTCTGGGGTAGACCACATCCTGGGCCATAAATATAGCCTTGGTAAATTTAAAAATAAAAATTGAAATCATTCCAAGCATATTTTCTGACCACAATGCAGTAAGATTAGACTTCAATTACAGGAAAAAAACTATTAAAAACATGCTGCTGAATAACGAACAAATCACAGAAGAAATCAAAAAAGAAATCAAAATATGCATAGAAACAAATGAAGAAGAAAACACAACAACCCAAAACCTGTGGGACACTGTAAAAGCAGTGCTAAGGGGGATAGTTCATAGCAATACAAGTATACTTCAAGAAACAAGAAAAAAGTTACATAAATAACCTAACTCTACACCTAAACCAACTGAAAAAGGAAGAAATGGAGAACCCCAGGGTTAGTAGAAAGAAAGAAACCTTAAAAATTAGGGCAGAAATAAATGCAAAAGAAACAAAAGAGACCATAGCAAAAATCAACATAGCCAAAAGCTGTTTCTTTGAAAAGATAAATAAAATTGACAAACCATTAGCCAGACTCCTCAAGAAACAAAAGGGAGAAAAATCAGATCAATAAAATTAGAAGTGAAAATGGAGAAATCAGAACAGACAATACAGAAATACAAAGGATCATAAGAGACTACCATCAGCAATTATATGACAATAAAATGGACAATGTGGAAGAAATAGACAAATTTTTAGAAAAGTACAACTTTCCAAAGCTGAACTAGGAAGAAATAGAAAATATTAACAGACTGATCACAAGCATGGAAATTGAAACTGTAATCGGAAATCTTCCAGCAAACAAAAGCCCAGGTCCAGATGGCTTCACAGCTGAATTCTACCAAAAATTTAGAGAAGAGCTAACACATATCCTACTCAAACTCTTCCAGAAAATTGCAGAGGAAGATAAACTTTCAAACTCATTCTATGAGGCCACCATCACCCTAATACCAAAACCCTACAAAGATGCCACAGAAAAAGAAAACTAGAGGCCAATATCACTGATGAACATAGATGCAAAAATCCTTAACAAAATTCTAGCAATCAGAATCCAACAACACATTAAAAAGATCATACACCATGACCAAGTGGGCTTTATCCTAGGGATGCAAGGATTTTTCAACATCTACAAATCAATCAATGTAATACATCACATTAACAAATTGAAAAATAAAAGCCATATGATTATCTCAATAGATGCAGAGGAAGTCTTTGACAGAATTTAACATCCATTTATGATAAAAAAAAAAAAATCTCTCCAGAAAGCAGGAATAGAAGGAACATACCTCAACATAATAAAAGCTATATATGACAAACCCACAGCAAACATTATCCTCAATGGTGAAAA
>SJYX01013029.1:70973-87850 GCA_006410675.1 Oreotragus oreotragus | reverse complement strand
GTAAAACTATGAACAGTATCACTTTTTTAACATGTAACAGTAACACTTTTTTTCTGAAATACATGTACCTCAAACATGTACTCTTCAAGAGCTTAGCAAAGGGTGAACAGAGGAAAGAGAACCTAATGGGAAGATTTGAAAAGAGCGGAACCCTCTTCTCATTTTTATGTTGGCTTAATTTGTGTTGTTTCAGATGAAACTAATCTATGCAATGGTAGGCCAGTAGATGGACTGACTACTTTGCGTAATGGGACATTAGTTGCATTTCGAGGTGAGTTTTGTACACATTTCTTTTTCTGCTCCTTGTTCATGAGAACGAGTCATGGGAGAGTACAAATCTCAAGTGAGCTTCCTGGAGGGAAACCTGACTGATAAACTTACCTCACATAAATTATAAGGACTTGAGGGTAAATACTGAAGTGTTGGATTAAAAAAGTCAGACATAGTGAAAGTATGTTAGTTGCTCAGTTGTGTCTGACTCTTTGCAACCCCATGGACTCCTCCGTCAGGCAAGAATACAGGAGTGGGTTGCCATTCCCTTCTCCAGGGGATCTTCCTGACCCAGGGATCAAACCTGGGTCTCTGACATCGCGGACAGATTGCTGACCATCTAAGCCACCTGGGAATAAAGTAACAAACCCAACTAAGTTATTCAATTATAACTACTTACTTCTAACAGATAAAGAAATTGAGAGATTAAGTGACTTTCTGTAAATTAAAGCTAGAAGGCCCTTTCTAGAGAAACTGGGAAACTTAAAAATTTTGTCAGGCTAAATTTCAAAATGTTCAAATACTGCCGTCAGCATTTAGTACTCAATTCTGACTAACCATCATAGAAGTGTGTCAACACATTCAATCTGTTTATGATAACTATTTTTAAAAGATTTGATTTTGATTTCTTCTGGGGTAGGTTTCAGTCTTCATTCAGCTTGTAGGCTGATCATCACTTTCAACTTTAGGTCATTATTTCTGGATGCTGACTCCATTCAGTCCACCACCTCCACCTCGGAGAATTACTGAAGTTTGGGGCATTCCCTCCCCCATTGATACCGTTTTTACTAGATGCAACTGTGAAGGAAAAACTTTCTTCTTTAAGGTAAGAAAAATATCTTTGTGAGAGAAATTAGCAAACAGTTACTTTTTATTATGAAAACATATATCAGTTTAGCTTCCATTTCAGAAGGTCTCCATACTTAAACAAACTACCATTGAAATTTGATGTTAATTTGGTAACCCAAATTATTCAAATTATTAATAAGGTAAAACTTTCTCCCAATACTTAAATATAATAATGAGTTTCTAATCTTTCCCCCCACTTGCTTTATAACCTTTTTAAAAAGCTGTTCACATCATTTCCTCTTTTTAATTATCAGGGTTCTCAGTATCTGTCTCTTATACACATCTCCCCCAAGGAGCAAGTGTCTTTTAATTTCATGGCTGCAGTGATTTCAGACTTCAAGAAATTAAAATCTGTCACTGTTTCCACTTTTTACCCATCTATTTGCCATGAAAAGATGGGATCAGATGCCATGATCTTAGATTTTTTAATTTGAGTTTCAAGCCAGCTTGTTCACTCTCCTTTTTCACCCTTATCAAGAGGCTCCTTAGTTCCTCTTTGAGTTTTGCCATTAGGATGATATCATCTGCATATTTGAGGTTATTGATATTTCTCAGAAATCTTGACTGTACCCTGTGAGTCATCCAACCCAGCATTTCACGTGATGTACTCTGCATATAAGTTAAAAAAAAAAAAAGGTTGACAATATACAACCTTGATGTACTCCTTTCCGAATTTTGAACCAGTCTCTTCTTCCATGTCTGCTTCTAACTGTTGCTTCTTTTCCTGCAAACAGGCTTCTCAAGAGGCCGATAAAGTGGTCTAGTATTCACATCTCTAAGAGTTTTCCACAGTTTGTTGTGATCCACACACAGTCGAAGACTTTCACGTAGTCAATGAAGCAGAAGTTTATGTTTTTTTCTGGAATTCTCTTGCATTTTCTATGATCCAACAGATGTTGGCAGTTTGATCTCTGGCTCCTCTGCCTTTTCAAAATTTGGCTTGAACATCTGGACGTTCTCAGTTCACATACTACTGAAATCTAACTTGAAGGATTTTTGTCATAATCCTGCTAGCATATGTAATCAGTGCAATACTAAGGTAATTTGAACATTCTTTTGTGCCTTTGTTTGGGATTGGAAAGAAAACTGACCTTTTCCAGTCCTGTGGCCACTGCTGTATTTTCCAAATTTGGCATGTTGAGTGCAGCACTTTCACAGGATCATCTTTTAGGGTTTGAAGTAGCTCAGCTGGAATACCATCACTGCCATTAGTTTAGTTCATAGTGCTGCTTCTTAAGGCCTACTTGACTTCACACTCCAGGATGTTTGACTCTAGGTGTGGTTATACCCTCATGGTTATCTGTGTCATTAAGACATTTTTTGTATAGTTATTCTGTGTATTCTTGTCACCTCTTCCTAATCTTTTCTGCTTCTCTTAGGTTCTTGCCATTTCTGTCCTTTATCATGACTATCTTTGCATGAAATGTTCCCTTGGTATCTCTGATTTTCTTGAAGAGATCACTGGTCTTTTCCATTCTAATATTTTCCTCCATTCCTTTGCATTGTTCAATTAAGAAGGCTTTCTTATCTCTTCTTGCTATTCTCTGGAACTCTGCACTCAGTTGGGTATATCTTTCCCTTCTCCTTTGTCTTTCACTTATCTTCTTTTCTCACATACTTGTAAGGCCTCCTCAGACAACCACTTTGCCTTTTTGCATTTCTTTTTCTAGGAGTGATTTTGGTCAATGCTTCCTGTACAATGTTATGAACCTCCATCCATAGTTCTTCAGGCACTCTGTCAGATTTAATCCCTTGAATCTATCTGTCACTTCCACTGTATAATCATAGGAATTTTATGTAAGTCATACCTGAATGGTTTAGTGGTTTTCCCTATTTTCTTAATTTTCAGCCTGATTTTTTAAATAAGGAGCTCATGATCTAAACAACAGTCAGCTCACAGTCTTGTTTTCTACTAATTGTTTAGAGCTTCCCCATCTTACCTGCAAAGAATGTAATCAATCTGATTTTGTTATTGACCATCTGATGATGTCCATCTGCAGAATTGTCTGTTGTGTTGTTAGAAGAGTGTGTTTGCTATGACCAGTGCTTTCTCTTGGCAAAACTCTATTAGCCTTTGCCCTGCTTCATTTTGTACTCCAAAACCAAACTTTCTTGTTATTCCAGGTATCTCTTGACTTCCTACTTTTGCCTTCTAGTACCCTATGATTAAAAAGGACACATTTCTTTGGTGCTAGTTCTAGAAGATCTTTAGGTCTTCATAGAGTCAACTCAGTTTCTTTGACATTAGTGGTTAAGACATAACCTTGGATTACTGTGATATTTTATGGTTTGTGTTGGAAATGAACAGAGATCATTCTGTCGTTTTTGAGACTGCACCCAAGTACTGCATTTCAGACTCTTTTGTTGACTATGAGGGCTACTCCATTTCTTCTAAGGGATTATTGCCCACAGTATTAGATGTAATGCTCATCTGAATTACATTCACTCAAACCCAGCCATTTTAGTTCACTGATTCCTAAAATGTTGATGTTCATTCTTGCCAACTCCTGCTTGCCCACGTCCAATCTACCTTGATTCATGGACCTAATATTCCAGGTTCTTATGTAATATTGTTCTTAACAGTATCAGAATTTATTTTCACTACCAGACACATCCACAGCTGAGCCACGTTTCTGCTTTGGCCCACCCTCTTCATTCTTTCTGGAATTGTTTCTCCACTTTTCCCCAGTTGCATATTGGATACTTACAAACCCAACAGGCTCATCTTCCAGTGTCACCTATTTTTGCCTTTCATATTCTTCATAGGGTACTCGAGGCAAGAATACTGAAGTGGTTTGCCACTCCCTTCTCCAGTGGACCACATTTTGTTAGAACTCTCCACCATGACCCATCTGTCTTGTGTTTGTGCCCTCCAAGAGTCTCTTTCCTTCAGTCCTGAGGAAGTTCTGTAATAAAATCCCGCTGTCCTTCAAAGTCAGATTCCCTTGGGATTCTAAATCCCTTTGTGAGATCCCAAGGTTGGGAAATCTGATGTGGGGCCAAGAATGTTTGCAACAATGTGTGAACTTATTTGTTATTATTGTTCTCCAGTTTGGAACAACTGATGTGAAATTTTTCTGTAAGGGAAATCCATGATATGCCACCAGGGAAGTGGCAATGCCTAGAGAGTAAGTCTAGGGTAAGCTTATCATCAAACAACTTGGTCTCTGAACCCTGAGTGCCATTCCAAACTCTGTGAAGCTTATGTACCACTGATGCGTATTTGAAAGCTTCTAATGGTATTTGCCAACTTCTCCCCACCTGTTTACCTAGTTCTCAGCCGTGACAAGCAGGCACATGCCCTTCAGATGCCACAGGTGGCCAGAGGACACATGCCTAGGGTCCCTGTTGTCCCACTGCTGGTCCTCATTGAGCATATAATCCTTCACCTACCGCTGGGTGTCAGTGAATGTGCTGCCCACCAGCCAAGGTAAAGGCCCTGCTGGAGTCACTGGGAAGGGAGTCAAGGGAAGGCTGGAGCTGAGGTGGGAGGAGGCCCATGAGTGGAGGGCTCCTGGCTTCAGTGCTGCAGCTGGCTGCCACAGTGCCATTCTGCCACCTGCATGGCCCACTGCCAGGCTGAGCTCTGACTCTCTCTTGCTCATCCTGTTTATGACACCAACTGCCTTTCTGTTCATGCTGTACACACTGTTTTCTGGACCCAGGGTAGGCAAGACTTGAGCTAAGAGACTGGAAGAAGATGCAAGGAGCTGTAGAAACTGAATACAAGTTTATTCTCTCCTGGATGGCATGGAAGGCATAATATAGCCTCTCTCCTGGCTGATGCAGCAGCCATAACATCGCCATAACATAACCTCACATAATCTAACTGTGATGTCATTCCAATATAGCCCCAGTGTAGCAGCAGCCAGGGCTTTTTGGGTGAAGCTTATATATACTTATAGAACAAAAGTAGCCAGTGGCCAAGTGAGTACCCCATGACATGTATATGCAGTGCTATAAGTAATCTCAGCTGATACATAGCTGTGCAAAGTCATTGTTTACAGAACATGGGGAGAGAGGGCATGAGAGTGTGATACAAGAGGGCCCAACTGGCACAATCTTGTTAATTTCCCCACACTCCACCTCTTCAGGATCCCTTGTCTCACAGATTATGCAAGGTTTGCTTTCTGTGACATCCTCCTAGCACACAATGCCACCACTTGAACCCACATCCCACAACAACAGAACAGGCTACAAAAACAAACTACTAGGCTAAAACCTAAACACACAATACAGAGTAAAACCCAATGTCATGTATTGCACAGGCTGGCTCAGTACTCCTGCAGTGTGTCTCCATAAGGCATTGCACTTCATGAATTTCTTGTGTCATATGCTGTAATGCTACTGTAACATTTTATGATTATCTAGTATATACACAAAACATTCTGTAATCAGTAATATACACATGGCACTTTGTGCAGGAGTCAACAAATCAGGGACTATTTGATTCTACAAAACTGTTTTCCCTATGGGCTACATTTCTTTATCTAATAGGGTTAAGGCTGCAGTTCAGTTCAGTTGCTCAGTCGTGTCTGACTCTTTCCCACCTCATGGACTGCAGCACACCAGGCTTCCCTGTCCGTCTCCTGTCCATCCAACTCCTGGAGTTTGCTCAAACTCATGTCCCTCTAACTGTTGCCTCCTGACCTGCATATAGGTTTCTCAAGAGGCAGGTCAGGTGGTCTGGTATTCCCATCCTCTTTTAGAATTTTCCACGGTTTATTGTGATCCACACAGTCAAAGGCTTTGGCATAGTCAATAAAGCAGAAGTAGATGTTTTTCTGGAACTCTCTGGCTTTTTTGATGATCCAACGGATGTTGGCAATTTGATCTCTCGTTCCTCTGCCTTTTCTAAAACTAACTTGAACATCTGGAAGTTCACGGTTCATGTACTGCTGAAACCTGGCTTGGAGAATTTTAAGCATTACTTTACTAGTGTGTGAGATGAGTGCAATTGTATGAATAGTTAGAGCATTCTTTGGCATTGCCTTTCTTTGGGATTGGAATGAAAACTGACCTTTTCCAGTCCTGTGGGCACTGCTTAGTTTTCCAAACTTGCTGACATATTGAATGCAGCAATTTAGCAGCAGCATCTTTCAGGATTTCAAATAGCTCAACTGAAATTCCATCGCCTCCACTAGCTTTGTTCATAGTGATGCTTCCTAAGGCCCACTTGACTTTACATTCCAGGATATCTGGCTCTAAGTGAGTGCTCACACCATTGTAGTTATCTGGATCATGAAGATCTTTTTTATATACTTATTTTGTGTATTCTCACCACCTTTTCTTAATATCTTCTGCTTCAGTTAGGTTCATACAATTTCTGTCCTTAATTTTGCTCATCTTTGCAAGAAAAGTTCCCTTGGTATCTCTAATTTTCTTGAAGAGATCTCTAGTCTTTCCCATTCCATTGGTTTCCTCTGTTTCTTTGCATTGATCACTGAGGAAGGCTTTCTTATCTCTCCTTGCTATTCTTTGTAACTTTGCTTTCAAATGGGTGAATCTTTCCTTTTTTCCTTTGCCTTTTGCTTCTCTTCTTATCTCAGCTATTTGTAAGGCTTCCTCAGACAGCCATTTTGTCTTTTTGCATTTCTTTTCCTTGGGAATGGTCTTGATCCCTGCCTTCTGTACAATGTCCTGAACCTCCATCCATAATTTTTCAGGCACTCTGTCTCTCAAATCTAATCCCTGGAATGTATTTCTCACTTCCACTGTATAATCGTAAGGGATTTGATTTAGGTCATACCTGAATGTTCTAGTGGATTTCCTTACTTTATTTTAAGCCTGAATTTGGCAATAAGAAGTCCATGACCTAAGTCATAGTCAGCTCCTAGTCCTGTTTTTCTGACTGTACAGAGCTTTTCAATCTTTGGCTGCAAAGAATATAATCAAATTTATGTTGGTATTGACCATCTGGTGATGTCTATTGGAAGAGGGTGTTTGCTTTGACTTGTGTGTTCTCTTGGCAAAACTCTGTTAGCCTTTGCCCTGCTCATATTGTACTCCAAGGCCAAATTTGCCTGTTACTCCAGGTATCTCTTGACTTCCTACTTTTGCATTTCAGTCAATGATGAAAAGGACATCTTTTTTTGGGTGTTAGTTCTAGAAGGTCTTGTAGGTCTTCATAAAACCACTCAACTTCTGCTTCTTCAGCATTATTGATTGGGGCATAGACTTGTATTACCGTGATATTGAATGGTTTGCCTTGGAAATGAATGGAGATCATTCTGTCATTTTTGAGACTGCATCCAAGTACTGCATTTCAGACTCTTTTGTTGACTATGAGGGCTACTCCATTTCTTCTAAGGGATTCTTGCCCACAGTAGTAGGTAATAGTCATCTGAATTAAATTCACCTGTTCCAGTCCATTTTAATTCACTGATTCCTGAAATGTTAATGTTCACTCTTGCCATCTCCAGTTTGACCACTTCCAATTTTCCTTAATTGATTGACCTAACATTCCAGGTTCCTATGCAAAATTGTTCTTAACAGCATCAAACTTTACTTCCATCACTAGTCACATCCACAACTGGGCACTGTTTTTGCTTTGACTCCATCTCTTCATTCTTTCCAGGGTAATTTCTCCACTCTTCTCCAGTAGCATATTGGGGACCTACCGACCTTGAGAGTTCATCTTTCAGTGTCCTATCTTTTTGCCTTTTCATACTGTTCATGGGGTTCTCAAGGCAAGAATACTGAAGTGGTTTGCCATTCCCTCCTCCAGTGGACCATGTTTTGTCAGAACTCTCCACCATTCCTGTCCATCTTGGGTGGCCCTACACAGGATGGCTCATAGCTTCATTGACTTAGACAAGGCTGTGGTCCATGTGATTAGTTTGATTAGTTTTCTGTGATTGTGGTTTTCATTCTGCCTGCCCTCTGATGGATAAAAATAAGAGGATTATGGAAGCTTTCTAATGGGAGAGATTGACTGGGGGAAACTGGATCTTGTTCTGATGGGTGGGGCCATGCTCAGTAAATCTGTAGTCTAATTTTCTGTTGATGGGCTGGGCTATGTTGTTTGACCTGAGACCAAACTATGGTGGAGGTAATGAAGATAATGGCAACCTTCTTCAAATGGTCCCATGCATGCATCGTTGCACTCAGTGTCCCCGTCCCTGCAGCAGGCCACCGCAGATCCACACCTCTGATGGAGACTCCTGGACACTCACAGGTAAGTCTGGGTCAGTCTCTTGTGGGGTCACTGTTCCTGTCTCCTGGGTCCTGGTGCACCCAAGGTTTTGCTTGTGCCCTCCAGGAGTCTGTTTCTCCAGTCCTGTGTAAGTTCTATAATCAAATCTCACTTTCCTCCAAAGTCAGATTGCCTGGGGGTTCTCAGTTCCATTGCTAGATCCCCAAATTGGGAAATCTGTTGCTATTCCTAGAACTTTCTTAACAGTGCAAGAGTTTCTTTGGTATAATTGTTCTGCAGTTTGTGGGTTGTCTGCTTAGTGGCACTGTGGTGGGGTTAATGGGGACTTCCTCCAAAGGGGCTTATGTCACAGGTTGTGTGACCCAGGTCTGCTGCACCCAGAGCCCCTGCCCCTGCAGCAGACCACTGTTGACCTGGACCTCTGCAAGAGACACTCAGGCACTCAAAGGCAGGTCTGGTTCAATCTCTGTGGGGTCTCTGGGTCCTGGTGCACACAAGGTTTTGTTTGAGCCCTCCTAGTGTCTCTGGTGGGTATGGGATTTGATTTTAAATGCGATTTTGGGGTTAAGGCTTGGTGTGTGTATAACTCAAAGCATGGGTAGTATGCAAAGCAAGGGCAATAACTTGTGCCTCAATAACCTTAGCTACTCCTTGGAGCAAAAATATGGTCCAAAAACAGCATCACCAGAGGGTCTTTTTTACTTGATATCATGCATGAACTGTGTCCCAGTTGGCAGGTCAGTGTGGGAGAGATACATATATCAAGGCCAGAAGGTGGGGCCGGCCCCAATTGCACTGTCAGGTCCAACTCCCATGTAAGTATGGCCACCCGTATGACCCACATACCCATAAGATACAATGAGGGACAGGGGTTACACTATTAGCCTCTCTATAGCCCTGGTCAATGCTAACATTAGCACAAAGAGATTGGAGTGTCCATCCTGCCAGGTCAGTACCATCCCTTTTTTCCACACAAAGGGGTTCAATATCCCATAATTCAGCACTCACAGCCAGCAACCTGGAAACCCCATCCCATAATATATGTTCTCCTTGGGGGCAAGGCATGCTCCATCATTTCTGCACATCTTGTACGATCACATGCTTTGTCTCATTCCACTCAGCCATCTGTTGCTCTCACCAGAAAGTGCTGCGTTTCCAGGTCCAATTAGCCATAGTCATAGGCTGAATGCTTAAGGGGAGTCGTGTGGAGCTCCAACAGGGAGCTCACTGCAGACCCAACATGCTGACATATTTTGTTCTGTCTTTTGGGTGTGTGCCCAATCTACAATCATATTGGTCATGACACACTTGCGGGTGGAAAGACAAAGGGGTCAAATGCACCAGCATAGGCAATTCCTTTCCATCTAATAGAACACATGCAAGCTTTGTGTCTTGCCACAGTTCCTGGTACCTGAGGTTTACTTGGCTTTGTACACCACACATTGTTTACCTGATTGCTCACATCCAGTGGTTCTATATGAAGCATAACAGGAGAACTCATAGTGAAAAGTTGTTGCTGAACCACGAAAGACACCTGGATTTTTGGCCTCTGGAAGAGAAGAATTCAAACCGAGGCCAGAGACAAGGCTTGATTGCTCAGAGCTTTTATGTAATAAAGTTTTATCAAAGTATAAAAGAGATAGAGGAAACTTCTGACATAAACATCAGAAGTGGACAGAAAGAGCGCCTCCCTGCTAGTCTTTCAGTCAAGTCAAAGTCACTCAGTTGTGTCCGACTCTTGCGACCCCATGGACTGTAGCCCGCAAGGTTCCTCTATCCATGGGATTCTCCAGGCAAGAATACTGGAGTGGGTTACCATTTCCTTCTCCAGGGGATCTTCAAGTCAGGTTTAAATCCTCTATGATTTTACCAATGGCATTTTGTTGATGCTGATCACCACAATTCTTTCTCTCAACTACCATACTACCATGCCCTGTAATTTTTTTTTTTTAAGGAGGCAGGTGTTTAAAAATGGACTCATTTGTTGTTTATTTTTTAAGACATTTCCACATATTGTTACTAGTAGGCTAATAATGGAATTCAGCTTGCCACCACCCCCACCCCCCACCCAGGCCACTCTTCAAAGCAAACTGCTTTATAGAACTTTCCCAACTGTGTGAGAATTTTGGAGTTAACTGTTAGTCTTTAGTTGGATGTTATATAGCTACTAGCAGTTTGCTAATTAAAGAAAGGAAATGTCTCAAAACTCAGAGAATGGCACCAGGACCCTCACCCACAAGATGCACTGAGATAACCTTGGCACCAGGTGAGTCATCCCGGGCCATAAATTGATTGACATGAACCTTGAAGAAAGGCAGGTTTCCATACAAATATATAGGTTCATTAACATAGATTAGGAGAACAATACATGAGTATAACATACCTGTTTGTCAAGTTGGTTCTGAGCCTTTAAGCGGAATCAACTTGAAGACAGAGTCTAGGGTAAATACATAGCACATTAACATAGCTTAAGACAAACATTTCCATAAGAAAAATTCATTGGTTAGCTCAAGGTTTGAGAAAAGTTAAGTTTAGGTTGGACCAAGTGTCATTATGGCAACACAGAATTTTAAGAGAAACCTCTTTTTAAATTTGTATAGAGAAGGGGAAAAAATATAAGGCTAGTTTCTTTCCTCCTGCCCGTTAAGAGAGAGATAAAAGATGTCTGACACTTACAGCCTATTTCCTCCATTTGGAGACCCTTGGCCTTCCTGCCTGTTACCCTCTCAATAGTATGCCACATGGAGCATACAAATACACCTTCAGAACCGAGATGGCTACCTGCAGTCCCAGCCAGGTAACACGCACATGAGGGAAACAGGTGCTTGTAACCCAGGGTACAACCTGTTTGCAATCTTTGCCCTCATGGCTACCCATTGCATGTGGTGTATCTTTATCTTCCATGGCCAAATCCAGTCCACCATCTATCTTTGTGACATCTTGGTTAGAGCTGGCAACAGGCTACTACCTTGGATTCTGTATCCAACCTTTGACAGAATGTCTGTTGTTGTCACTTGCAGTTGTATAAATGCAACAGTACAATGCAGAAGAGCCTCCACAGGGGCAACATCAACCCTTCGAGGTTTCTCACTGAGGACTTGAAAAACTTCCCATAAGCTTCATGCCCACTCCGTCAAGGAGGGGATCTTTGCAGCCTTCACAGCCCACCCACATGTTTCCAAATGTGTTTATATTGTTCTACATCTACAAGAGAATCAGAGGTTAGTAGCACATCATAGGATACAGCCTTTACCGTATAACTCCACATAGGGAGCCATCCAATTTCCAAAGGTAAGGACACAGCTTCTGGCTTGCAATAAACAAGGCTTCATTCAGCACCAGTGCCAACCAGGGCCATTACCCTCTGTATATTAGCTGGTGACCAGTGAATTGCAAGTTCTACATGGTGCCTCTGGTTCCTACTTGGGCTCTTCAGGAGGGCACCTTGATCTGAGCCCTATTCAAAGCAGAAAAGATCATCGTCTAAAGGAACATCCTTGTGTGCCATGTAATCTTTTCACTGAACCACCAGGATCTTTTGCTGTGGGTGCTTCCCAAACTTGATAAACTGCTGCTCCTATCTCAGTTACCTCCACATCTCTAGGAGCAGAGCATTAGGCTATCTATCCATTTTATATCTGTCAACTCCCACCGGCAGCAAAACAGCCCACGTTTGCATTCTCATCACCCAGATGGGGCCTTTACCAACTCTGGCCCCCTTCAAAGTCTTCACACCTATAATTCCATTTGCCTGTCATTGTCACTCTATTTCTCCCAATCTAGGCACATTGAGGTCACCTCATAGATGGGGAACCCCACATAGGTTGCAAGAATAGCAGTCAAGGATCCAAAAGTGATGGACAAGGTATTGTTCAAAATGATGTCTCAAGCCGCCAGTAAGATGCTCATCATCTGGGCTTCGGGTATTTGAGTTAAATATCGACTGCTTCATGCCCAGGTCTCTCACCACTTTGGTCAACTTGGCATAGGTATGCCATCTTCCCACAGTATCCAGGATCTCTGATACGTTTGACCACATGGTGCAAATGGTAGTGTTAATCGATTCCATAAGGGTGTGCCTTTGGTTCAGTACCCCTTGTATGAGTCACCTAGGGTTCTGCAACCTTTGTCTCAATGAGGGGTGAGTGGTTATAGATGCCATCCCTTCTATTTCATACCCAACATGTATGATACTGTCCACCCTTGTGTCCCAAAGTGGCAAGATCATGCTGCCAAGGGTTCCCCTTGCTTTTGCTGAAGTTGAGTACCTGTCAACCAACTCCACCTGAGAGCGTGGGGCAAGAGAGCCTGATTAGTACCATCTTGTCGATTTCCCCACACCCTCCTTTCCTTACCTCTGGCTGCTTGGCACTATTGTCCGGGCTGGTGAGTCCAGCCACCCAAAGCGGGGTGCACAGTGCTCCTTTCAGATACGACATCTAAAACAGTCAAAGGTATATAATTGAACAGTAGAACTGTGGTAAGAAGAAATGGAGGGAGAGAGATATGGGGAGTTTTTGTTCAATGAATATAAAGTTACAGTTACACAAGAAGAGTAATTTCCAGAGAACTGCTGAACAACTCAGTGCCTTTAGTTAGTATTATAATTATACAATAAGTGATGCTATGCTTTAAAATTTAAGAGGGTAAATCATGTTAACTGTAACACAAAAAAAGGGACACAGAAATTTTTGGAGATGATAGATATGGTTATTACCTGGATTTTGGTGATAATAACAAAAATATATACATATTCAAACTCATCAAATTGTATACATTAATTATATGCAGCTTCTGTGTACACATTATACCTCAATAAAATGGAAAAATTAAAATTAAAAAAGAAGAATGAGAAGCCATTGAATTTGGTATTTAAGAGTTCATAGAAAAAGCAGTTACATAGCGAGAGCAGGCAAGTAGATTCAGTAGGTTGAGTAATGAAAGATATAAAAGCTGTTAATGTTGAGAGGATCATGTATTTTAATATCAAGTGTTTGGAAAGTTTTGTGAATTTTCAGTTCATTCTGTCTCTCTCTCTCTCTCAACATTTTATATTGATGAAGATATTAACACAGAATTTAATGTATAGCTAAACTGTGATGCAAGGAAAATAAAGGAGAAGCTACTGTATCATTTATAAACCCCTTAATTCTAATTCAGTTGGTTCGTGAAGCCATTTTTATCTTCTTTTAGTCTTTACAAATTGCGTGTACCTGAGAATACTTGAATGTTTTCAGTGATTTTAAATAGATCCTTAGAGAATAATGTCTGGCAGCTATTTGAGGGATAGAGGAGCAGTTGAGATTTGTGTGAATGCTATGTGGAAATATTCTGATAAAAGGAAACTACAAAAGCTCCTAAGGGGGGGCTGATAAAAGGAAACTACAAAAGCCCCTAAGGGGGGTTTCATTCCCCAACTCCAACTTACCCATTTAAAGGGGATTTTAAAAAATAATTAGTTAATTGGAAAGAAAAGTGAGTTAATTTTAAGATTGCTAATAGACCACTGCTACTACATGGGCATCCTTTGTCATTTAATAGCATGTTCTCAAGACAGTTGGCAGAGTAAGCAAGACTGAAAATAGGAGAAGGCAATGGCACCCCACTCCAGTACTCTTGTCTGGAAACTCCCATGGACGGAGAAGCCTGGTGGGCTGCAGTCCATGGGGTCACTAGAAGTCGGACACTACTGAGCAACTTTACTTTCACTTTTCACTTTCCTGCATTGGAGAAGGAAATGGCAACCCACTCCAGTGTTCTTGCCTGGAGAATCCCAAGGGTGGGGGTGCCTGGTGGGCTGCCGTCTATGGGGTTGCACAGAGTTAGACACGACTGATGACTGACATAACGTAATGAGAAAATGGAGAGAGAATTTAATGCATAAATCAAAAAAAAAAAACACTTGATGGGAAGTGAAACTGCCTAGAATTCCTCTCGGTGGCTTATTTTTCACTGCTTCATGATAATCTTTTCATTCTCATCAGAAATTGCAAAATAAAAGCATGAAAGAATTTTCAAATACTGAGAAAGGTCTTTTTCTGTAAGATTTCCTCTGGTTATTTCTTGTTATTGTCTTCATTTTGCTGATGGAGAATACTAATGTGTTTGATTTAACTGTGTGCTTCTCTTGTGACAATTAAGTAAATTGTATTGTCCAGCCTGCTGCTGCTGCTGCTAAGTCACTTCAGTCGTGTCCAACTCTGTGTGACCCCATAGACGGCAGCCCACCAGGCTCCCCCATCCCTGGGATTCTCCAGGCAAGAACACTGGAGTGGGTTATTGTCCAGCCTAGACTAATATAATAACTTTAAAATATGCTAACCATATTTGTTTCCATGAAAATGTAGTCAAATACATGCTTGCTTTGAGTCTTCATTAATTATGTTTTAGAGATGTAGAGACAGGATAAGCACAGTAACTTGACATACTATAATATTTCAAAAAAACTAAAAACTTGAAACTTAGAGTCCTTTATAACACAGCTGTTTATTCAAAAGACTTAGAGTCTTCTAAATGTCTTAGAAGAAAAGAAGTCTTTAAATCAGGGCTCACATTTTTTATTTCAAAAAACAATCAAAATCACTTTAAAATATTCTAGGAAAAAAGCTACAAGCAAAAATAAGGGTTTTTTAGAACACAGTAAAAAGCAAGGTTAGCCAAAGTCATGGTGATCTTTTAGGAGTTTCAAGTCCATCTTTTTCTTCTAGGAAAGTAGGTACTTTACTGATACAGAGCTTCTGACTTACCTCTAATTTCCACCTTCTACTTCCCACCTTTTCCTCTTCCATTTCCTTTGTCTTTCCATGTATGGAGATAAAGTGAAAGGAGATGTGGCTGGGATTGATAAAGAAAAAATTAACAGGATTCACCTACCCCTATTTTTGTGCTCAGTTGCTCAATCATGTCAGACTCTTTGCGACCTCATGGACTGTATCTAACCAGGATCCTCTGTCCATGGAATTTTCCAGGCAAGAATACAGGAGCGGGTTGCCATTTCCTACTCCAAGGGATCGTCCCAACACAGGGATTGAATCTGCATCTCTTGCATCATCTCCTGCATCTGTCTCTTATACACATCTGAATGTGTATAACAGACAGNAAGTGAAAGGAGATGTGGCTGGGATTGATAAAGAAAAAATTAACAGGATTCACCTACCCCTATTTTTGTGCTCAGTTGCTCAATCATGTCAGACTCTTTGCGACCTCATGGACTGTATCTAACCAGGATCCTCTGTCCATGGAATTTTCCAGGCAAGAATACAGGAGCGGGTTGCCATTTCCTACTCCAAGGGATCGTCCCAACACAGGGATTGAATCTGCATCTCTTGCATCATCTCCTGCATTGTTAGGTGGATTTTTTACCATTGTGCCACCTTGGAAGGCCCTCACCCCTCCCCACCCACCCAACTACAAACTTTAGTAAAAGTAATAGATGACTCAGTTTCTTAATTTAAAGTTTTATGTCTACCAAATATATTTCATGGTTGAGGAAGTCTAAAAAGTTTACACTATCCTGAGAGGCAAGCTGTCTAAAGTATAGGAACATTTAACATCTATAACGTTAACTTTTATAAATGGCCTCTTTCAGCTGTATGTATTTTGTATGTGGGTGTGCACATGAAAGATAATTCTACATACAATTACTTAGTGTGAGCATGTGGCTACGACATAGATTGCCCTCTAGAGTTTTCACTTATTAATAATTCTAATTATTTTCCAATTAAGAGAGCTGCTTTTTTTTTGAATAATAACCAGACATATTGATAGTGTTTAGCTTTCAAACTTTTACTGATATATAAGCTGCAGCTACTGCTAAGTCATTTCAGTCATATCCGACTCTGTGCGATCCCATAGATGGCAGCCCACCAGGCTCTGCCGACCCTGGGATTCTCCTGGCAAGAGTACTGGAGTGGGTTGCCATTTCCTTCTCCAATGCAGGAAAGTGAAAAGTGAAAGTGAAGTCACTCAGTCGTGTCTAACTCTTAGTGACCCCATGGACTACAGCCTACCAGGGTCTTCCATCCATGGGATTTTCTAGGCAAGAGTACTGGAGTGGGTTGCCATTGCCTTCTCTGAATATGTAAGCTATCAGTAAGCAAAAGAAAATGTGCCTTATTCAGCTATATAATTCCATACTTTTTTATTTTATAAATCCTAAAAACAGTTTTATATGTATCTTACAAAGGAATCAAATAATGAGTGAATATTTTGCTAGTAAAGCAGAACCGTGTACTAAGTTATGAGCAAGTGAGTATAGAAATGTAAGGCAAATCTCTAAGGAATGATACCAGTAATAATCAGTTGATGAGCAATATAATTCCTATTCTGAGGGCACAAGTACTAATACCAGCTCTGAAGCTAAATCTGATGACAATTTTCCCTTCCTTTATTTAATTTAGTTGCTGATTACATAGGACTTGAAGTGCAGCGATTTGAAATGTCAAAATAATGAACAAGGTTTCCTTTATCTAGGAACCACTCTTTTTGTGTGTGAAATGTGAACAAAATCTGTACTTTAGTTAATAATAGTACTGTATTACATATTAATTTCCTGTTTTTTTTTTTTTTTTTTTTTTTTTTTTTTTTTTTAAATTTTATATTT
>SJYX01013029.1:0-62994 GCA_006410675.1 Oreotragus oreotragus | reverse complement strand
GTGGTATATATACACAATGGAGTATTACTCAGCCATTAAAAAGAATACATTTGAATCAGTTCTAATAAGATGGATGAAACTGGAACCAATTATACAGAGTGAAGTAAGCCAGAAAGAAAAACACCAATACAGTATACTAACACATATATATGGAATTTAGAAAGATGGTAATGAGGACCCTGTATGCAAGACAGCAAAAGAGATACAGATGTGTAGAGCGGACTTATGGACTCTGAGGGAGAAGGAGAGGGAGAGGGAGAGGGAGGGATGATTTGCGAGAATAGCATTGAAATATGTATACTATCATGTAAGAAATGAATTGCCAGTCTATGTTCAATGCAGGATGGAGGATGCTTGGGGCTGGTGTATGGGGGTGATCTGGAGGGAAGATGTGGGGTGGGAGGTGGGAGGGGGGTTCATGTTTGGGAGTTCGTGTAAAAAAATAAATAAATACAAAAAAAAAATAAAAAATAAAAAATGCCATTGGTATTTTGTTAGGGAACATGTTGAATCTCTAGATTACCTTGCAGAGTATAGTTCTTTTAACAATGCTAATTCTTCCAACCCATGAACACAGAATTTCTTTCCATCTGTTTTTCATCTTCAATTTCTTTCTTCAGTATCTTATAATTTTAGAGCATAGATCTTTTACCTCCTTAGTTAGATGTATCCCCTGGTAATTTATGCTTCTTGATGTGATTGTGAATGGGATTGTTTTCTTAAGTTCTCTTTCTGCTAATCCACTATTGGTGTATAGAAAAACAACAGATCTCTGCATATTAATTTTCTGTCCTGCAACTTTATCAAATTCATTGATGAGTTCTAGTACTTTTTGATGGTGTCTTTAGGTGGCTCAGATGGTAAAACATCTGTCTGCAATGCAGGAGACCCAGATTCAATCCCTGGGTTGGGAAGCTCCCCTGGAAAAGAAAAGGACAGCCCACTCTGGTACTCTTGCCTGGAAAATCCCATGGATGGAGGAGCCTGGTAGACTACAGTCCATGGGGTCGCAAAGAGTCAGACATGACTGAGTGACTTCACTTTCACTTTAGTATTTTCTATGTACAGTGTCATAACATCTTTAACTGGTAGTAATTTTCCTTGTTCCTTTCATATTTGGATATCTTATATTTCTTTTTGTTATCTGATTACTTTGGTTAGGACTTTCAATACTATGTTGAATAAAAGTGGCAAAAGTGTCTTTCACTGGTGAACAGAGTTGTGTCCCACAGTCTCTGGCTTCAGGGTCCTGGGAGTCCTAGGGTTAGTGCAAGTACACTACTGACCTGGGCCAGGTCCTGGGAATTCTGGTAGATGTGGCCAGGTCCTGGAGCAACTAGGAGTTTAAGAGCTCCTAAAGCAATCAGTCTGCTGGTTGGTGACACTGTGTCCCCACCTGGCTAGCTATTTGGCCTGGGGCATCTCAGAACTGGGAGTGGGGTGAGTCCTGGCAAGAATAAGCTAGAGGGAGGATTCCGAAATAGTGCTTACGAGCACCAGTATACTTATGGTGGAATGAACTCCCCTAAATGGCTACTGCTAACTTCTGTGTTTCCAAGGTAAATTTCATTTGCCTCCTGCCTCCAGGAGGATTTTCAAGATCAGAACCCAAGCTCCTTTCAAATTACTGCTTCTGCCCTGGATCTTGGAGGGTGAGATTTTGTGTGTCCTTTATGAATGGAGTCTTTTCCCCACAGCCCTCTGACTCTCTTGAATGTAACCCCTGCTGCCCTTCAAACTCAAACATTCTGAGGGCTCATCTTCCCAGTGCAAGACTCCTAGACTGCAGCACATGATGTGGGGCTCAGATTCCTCTCTCCTTGGGAGAGAATCTCTGCAATTATAGTTGTCCTCCTGTTTGTGGGTCATCTTCCCCAAGGGTATAGGTCTTCACTATACTGTGTCTTCACCCATCTGACCCCTTTTCTTGTGACCCCTTCATTATATTTCCAGCAGTTGATCTTTTCTGCTTGCCTTCATATTGTTCTCAAGGGTAGTTGCTCTGTAAATAGTTGCAGTTTTGGTGTGTCCATGACAGGAGGTTAGCTCATCTTGGCAAGTTCCCCTACGGTATTGGGGTACTAAATTTTGATCATAAAAGGAATACATGTTCATTATGGAAAATTTTGGAACATACAATGAAAAAATTAGAAAAAAAAATCATACCCCTCAGTCATATCCATTCTTGAAATGAGGGTGAGAAAATACTTATGCCAGTGCTTTCTCTTTGCATATATACAGGATCATTTATGTGTGTCTGTGTACACTCGTATACACATTCTTTTTTACAAACTTGAAAATGTGCTGTATTTATAGTTTCATATCATGTATTTGAACATTATTTTTATCACTTTTTTCTTATTAAAATGAGCGCTACATGTTTATTGTAGAAAGTATTTAAATATAAACAAACAAATGGAAGAAAATAAGAATTATCAAAGCAAGTAAATTAGACAAAATGAAGAGTAATAAAAGTTGTCTGTAATTCCATTCAGAAATAATAATGGCAATGCCTTGGTGTAAATAGTGTCAGTCTTTTTTTTTTCCATGAAAATATACGCTTTTCCTCTTAAACAAAATCAAGATCACAGTGTTCCTACATAGTAAATTTTGTCACCTTCAGTTTTCTCTTTCCAATAAGTATGAATATATTCTTTATTATTAACTACTCTTCTACTTCATTTTTTAGTTCTTTTATAGCATTTACTGTAGGATAAGCCCCACATGATTTATCCAAGCCTCTGTTGTTAACCATATAAACACTTCAGATTTTTCAGTTATAAACATCACATTGATGACCATCCTTAAATTTGAACCCATCCACACATATTTTCTTAGAATACACTGTTAGAAGTAGAATTGCCATTTGTGTCTTTTTAAAATAGAGAAATTATTAAAGTTATTTTGAAAAAAAGAGTTTGCAATAAAGATTTAAGGAATGAAAAATGAAATCATGGCCTTCTTTGTTTCTATAGAGGAGTCAAATGAAGTTGTTCCAAATGAGGCAAGGGCTCATAAGGAAGAGAACCACCATGCAGTATCTGCAGATAATGTGGTACGTACACTTTGGGATTCTTTCCTCATCACATGATGGATTGCAAGGATTTATTTCCTATTGGTGACAATATCAGCATTGTCAGAAAAAAAAAGTCTTACTTCACAAATCAAAACAGATCTGTTACCAATGCAATAATATATCTTATAGGGTTTAATAAATGTAATATAGAGTGATATCATTTGTACCTTTTTTTAATGTAAGAGCTTTGCAAATCTGAAAACCTAATGCCTACTATATATATGACATTTAAAACATAACAAGTTATTTTGCTTCAACATATTCAGCAAATAGCCAATTTCTTCTCATTTGATAGATGGCAGAATTTTAAAAGTTTAGCATGAGACCATGAAAGAAGTCATTCTTAGTTCTGGAACTTGTATCCATGGATTCCTGATTCTTGTGTTCTCTCTTCAGACCATACCTGTCTCCACCGTATGGAAACTTTTCTTCTTTTTAGTTAAATTGGACTCAGCTAGTCATCTTAAAAATTGCACTAATAGAGGAAAGGTAGTATTAAAAAACTAAATAGCAAGCAGACACACCCTACGTGTGGATTAAACTAGGTTTTGTAAAAATATAAACATTATTGGTATATAGAGATGCTCTCGAAGCAGCTGGTTTAGCAGTATCTGTTTATATTCTGACTCAATCAAGTAATTCAGAAATCAAGATGGTATTAACCCAAAGTCAGACATAAAGGAAAATGTCATTGTGCTGTTGTTTTTGTTTTCAAATCAGTGTTCTTTGCTTCATTGTAATCTTTACAATCGGTCCATATAATGGATTTTTGTGTTACAAAATGGCTGTAACTTCAAGATTTACCCTAGCTTCCACTATGAACATTATTTATCTAGCATTATAATTCTGTCACATCACTTTAATAAAACTTGAGCACATAAAATACAGTTTTGTTCTTTTTTGTTATATATAAACAATATATAACAGTGTTTTCCACATACAGAGTGTAGCTTAGGATAGTATTTTACTGATTTCAGTCCTGATTTAAGTTGATGGTTGACCTAAATAAATTGAATGGACATATAGGAAAATAAGCTTTTATTTTGAGGCAAAGTTGTGTTTTCATTAGATAGCTAGTAATAATTGTTTTCTACAATTATTAACTGTGCCAATATTCTTAATTCCACTATCTAATACTCTCCTTTGTTCTAGAATTTGAGTAATACTATTACAAATTATATGCAGTTATTTACAAATTGGAAACTTTGTTCCCCTAAAGACATGCTCGTTTTCTGTCTGAATTTCTCAGCATTGGATCTCCCCTGTGGCAGACATTTGAAAACAATGAATAAAGTCCAGGCATGGGATGACTCACAGTCACTTAAGCACCTAATTTATTAAAAAAAAAATTGATTTGCAGAGACAAAACTTCAAATTTTCAAAGGTTGATTTCCTCTGCCTATAACTTTGAGTGTCCCCAATTATTCATGGACGTCAAATCACAAAGACATACAAGACCTATTTATATGCACAAATCTATACAGTGGCCCCTCAAAACTTCTCCCTTGATTACTTAGCTCTTTTTGCCCAGAACCTATCCAAATAGAAAAACCTAAACAACATCAAAAAATATAATCAAATCATTGTTATGTTATGGTGAGAGCCAACATGAGTAAGCCCCAAATTTATAGTTATTATAATAGAAAACAAAATATTAGATTCATCTCCAGGCAGTAGTACAAAGCAATTCCTTTGTAACTTTCCTTTCTGACTCAGAAGCCTGCTGGTAACAAACTCTGTTATGGTATCATATCCCCAAAGGCAATATATCAAATATTCCACGTTTGTTTGTGATTTTTAATCACCATATCAATTTCTGGCTAGGAAATTTGATTCCAAATTCTGCCTGTGACATGTTGCTATTAATGTGATTGTTCTTAAAAGACTGCCTAGTGACTAAGTCTAGCTTAGCTTTTCTCTTTTTAAATTTTCTTTTGGGTTGTCAGGGTTTAAATGTTTAAAGTTTGGTTTTTTTTAACTGCATTATTCATATGCAAAAGAAAAAAATTGAAGCAGATTTTGTCTTTGGGTTTTGGTTTTGGTTTTCTTTAAAAAGAATTCTGTGATTAGCGATTCTATGGTTGGAGCTTATCAGCCATTCTTTCCATTGATGTTAGGCTGTTATGTTCATTCTTTTGACAAATATTTAATTAGTACCTACTGTGTGCAAGATACTATACAAACTATGCTGTACATCAGTTCTGAAGCTAAGGGCAGTTTCTTTTTGGGGGGATGGACTTGATCGCTGCCTCCTGTACAATGTCACGAACCTCCATCCATAGTTCAATGCCCACTATGGACAGAGGTTCATGACAATGTACAAGAGGCAGGGATCGAGACAATCCCCAAGAATAAATGTAAAAATGGCAAAATGGTTGTCTAGGAAGACTTACAAATAGCTGAAAAAAGAAGAGATGCTAAAGGCAAAGGAGGAAAAGAACGATATATCCATGTGAATGCAGAGTTCTGAAGAATAACAAGGAGAGATAAGAAAGCCTTCCTGGCGGTCCTAAGATGGTGGAGGAATAGGACGGGGAGACCATTTTCTCCCCCACAAATTCATCAAAATAACATTTCAACACTGAGTAAATTCCACAAAACAACTTCTGAATATTGGCAGAGGACATCAGGCACCCAGAAAAGCAGTTCATTGTCTTCGAAAACAGGTAGGAAAAAAAACATAAAAGACAAAAAAAGAGACAAAAGAGGTAGGGAGGGAGCTCCATCCCAGGAAGGGAGTCTCAAAAAGAGAAAAGTTTCCAAACACCAGGAAACACTCTCACTGCTGAGTCTGTGGCGAGCCTTGGAAGCACAGAGGGCAACATAACAGGGAGGAAAAATGAATAAACAATTAAAACCCACAGATTACGAGCCCAGCGGTAACTCCCCCAGCAGAGAAGCAGCACAAAAGTCTGCATCCGTCACTAGCAAGTGGGGGCTGGGCAGGGAGGTGCGGGCTGCATTGCTTATTAAGGATAGGGCCCGAATGCCCTGTGTGTAACCAGAGCGAACTAACTTGGGCTGGCAAACCAGACTGTGGGATAGCTACCATGTGAAAAGCTCTAACATAAGACACGACCAGGACCATGCACATAACAAAGGACGGAAAAGAATTAGCTGGCTGCAGACCCTTCCCCTCCAGTGACAGGCAGCCAGAGCTGGAAGGGCCAGAAGGGGGCAATAGCAGCCCCAGAGAGACATTAACTACCAAACTGTAAACATGCTTCTTTGCTAAGACTTCTTGGGGTTCTGGACAGTCATCATCCGCCTAAGAAGTTGTGCCAGTTGTGCACCCAGAAAACTGAGAGCAGGAACAGGAGTGGCAATAAGTCACACCAACCATGCTCACTGAACATCTGAGCTACTCGGACCTGGGAAGGGCACAAAACACAGGCCCAACAGAGTCTGCACCTCTGAGGACTACCTGAGAGCCTGAGCCTGAGCGGATTAAACCTGGCAGGTGCGTGCAGCCCAGGGCCAGCCTCAGACGGTTCCCAGCAGAGCAACCTAGAGCCTGAGCTAAGTGTGCCTGAGCGGGGGCAGGCCCAGCATGTCTGAGACACGGTGACCACATGCCAATGTTATTTGTTTGCAGCATCCCTCCCTCCGCACAGTGCGACTGAACAAGTGAGCCTAAAAAAACATGTCCACCACTGCTCCCCTTGTGTCAGGGCAGAAATCAGACACTGAAGAGACCAGCAAACAGAAGAAGCTAAAACAGAGGGAACCACCTTGGAAGTGACAGGTGCAATAGATTAAAACCCTGTCATTAGTACCAACTACATACTAAGGGGCCTATAGATCTTGAGAAATATAAGCCGGACCAAGGAACTATCTGAAAATGAACTGACCCCACACTGCACACAACAACAAAGTCCTAGATATATCTTTATTAGTTTTACTATCATTCTTTTTTTGAGGGGGTTGTTTTTTTGACTTTTCTTCTTCTTCTTTTTTTAACATTTTTAAATTTTTAAGTCCTTTATTTTTCCTTTAATTTTCATTTTTATAACCTAATATTAAAAAGAAAAAAGAAAGGAAAAAAACCCACAAATAACCTAATATTACCTTTCAAAAAAAGACCCTATTTGTAAAGCAAATTGCATATATATATATACATATATAGTTTAATAATTCTTGTGACTTTGTTTTTTTCTTTCTTCTTCTTTTCTTTAATATTGTATTTTTGAAAATCCAACCTCTACTCTAGATTTTTAATCTTTGCTTTTTGGTATTTATTATCAATTTTGTACTTTCAAAAACCCAAACTTCAGTACCCATTTTTACTTGAGAGCGAGATTACTGGCTTGACTGCTCTCTCCTCCTTTGGACTCTCCTTTTTCTCTACCAGGTCGTCTCTGTCTCCTCCCTCCCTTCTCTTCTCTACCCAACTCTGTGAATCTCTGTGTGTTCCAGACAGTGGAGAACACTTAGGGAATTGATTACTGGCTGAATCTGTCTCTCTCCTTTCCATTCCCCTCTTTTATCCTCCTGGCCATCTCTGTCTCCTTCTTCCCTCTCCTCTTCTCTGTATAACTCCGTGAACATCTCTGAGCGATCCAGACTGTGGGGTGCACATAAGGAAGTGATTACTGGCTAGCTTGCACTCTCCTCTTTTGATGCCACCTCATCATATTTGGGTCACCTCTAACTCCCCCCTCCCTCTTCTCTTCTCCATGTAACTCTGTGAAACTCTAAGGACATCCTTCAGTGTGCAGAAACTTTTCATCTTTAAACTAGATGTTTTATCAACAGTGTGGCATAGAAGGAGAAGTCTTGAATTCAGTTCAGTTCAGTCGCTCACTCATGTCCGACTCTTTGTGACCCCATGAATTGCAGCACGCCAGGCCTCCCTGTTCATCACCATCTCCTGGAGTTCACTCAGACTCACGTCCATCGAGTCCGTGATGCCATCCAGCCATCTCATCCTCGGTCGTCCCCTTCTCCTCCTGCCCCCAATTCCTCCCAGCATCAGAGTCTTCTCCAATAAGTCAACTCTTCTCATGAGGTGGCCAAAGTACTGGAGTTTCAGCTTTAGCATCATTATTTTTTTCCTGCTGAGGATTTATAGTTTATTCTTTGTTTTGTTTGAACTTATGTGGGAGTTAATCAGATGATTTTTGGCCAATGACAGATTTGGAGTTAAATTCAACTGCTAACCCTTTAAAACTATATGACTTTAGATATGCTATTTATCTTCTCTAGAATTCAGCTTTTTGTCAACAAAATAATATAGCATACGTGTCAAATTATTTTCAAGGCTCTTGAAAAAAATTAAAATGCTTGGCATAGTGCCTTGTGCATGCTGTAAGTGAAAGGGAAGGTAACTATTACAGAGGAGAATTAACCTGAGGATCTTCAAAATAGCTCAGGTGACATTTGTTTCTTTGTTGGATATAGCCACTCTTGAAAAATCAATTAGGGAAAAACAGAAGTAAAGCAAGAAAGGCACGTTGGTGCAAGGACTGTTTCTATGTATTACTGATTGTAATAAGTTTATACTAATTACTTAATTGATACTGTTTTTTATACTTAATATAAAAATCAGGAACTAAAATAAATACAAGACAAAAATAAATAAGAAAATTAATAAATTGCAATGAAAGGGCTGGTAAAGGTTAAGTGGTAGTACTGAGTTTACCTTGCAGTAATGCTTACTTGGTTAATTAGTCCAAACCACCCAATGAGGAAAACTAGAAATATTGTACAGAAAGGAAAACAAAAGTCTAAATACATTAGAGATTTTACAGTGCAGTGAATAATCAAATGTCCAAGATTTGTGAGAGGTTAAAACAAAACAACAACAACAAAAAAATCAAGAGAGATGATCCAAGAATTGTGAGCTTTGCTGAAGAATTTGCTGTTTTTGTAAAAGAATGGTGTGATGATTGATGGCTGAGCAGAAAACTTGATAGTCACAGAAAGTTACAAGGACAAAAGTTTTAGTCTAGGGCTTGTCAAAAATGAGAGGCAGTGTAAATTCCCACAGTTAATTTGGAGCTCAGCAGGCCTAGATGCAAGAGTCATCAGTGGTCTCAAGGACTGGTTCCTGCCTTGAGATATATAGGTGATGCAGGAAATGTAGAAATCTTTAAAAATGGGTTAACTCATTCCTTGATCAATATCTTTAGAATAACCATACAAAAATCCTGTTTGGATTAGTGTTAGATTTTATAAAGTTTATTTTTGTGTTAAATTTAATTAAAATATTTCAGATATAGGCAAGTGGCTTGGTCACTTCAGGGAATGGCCAGCAAATATATATGAAGATGGTTAACCTCATAAATAATCAGTAAATGTATATTAAACCAAAATGAACTGCCATTAAACATCACCACAGTGCCTAAAAATTGAAAGGCAGTGTCCTCTGGAATTCTCCAATAGTGCTGATGGTCGTATGAATGATATAGCCACCTGGGAAAGTATTCGGCATTACCTGTCAAATTTGAATATATGTATATTCCCTGTTAGGGATTTAGCCAAGAGAAACTCTCACACATATGCACAAGGAGACATGTACAAGAGTACAGCGAGATTATTTGTGATAGTCACAAACTGGAAATAAACAAAATGCCACGGTCATTAGAACAGATAAATGTTGTACGGAGTATTCACACAAGGGTATGCTATACAGTAACAAATCATAATTCCATGCCACCAAATGGATGTATTTCCTTTAGGGAGATAATGTTTTCCTATTAATATCTTCATTAATATTATATGGTTTCTACATGCTACATGATCTCCTACATATTGTATATTTATTGGATTGTTTCATTTTTATAATAAATATTCAATAAATGTTCATATAATCCCTATTTTGCATAAGGGAGACTGAAGCATAGAGAGTTTAATTTGCCCCAGATTATAGAGTTTATGAATATATAACCAAGAAAATATGTAAAATGCATAGATCTATTACTGATAAATAATCTCTAGAACAGTAAGTGAAACTGCTTAGTTCTTGGCTAAAGTAGGCTGAAATGCATTCCAAGAGGATAATATTTTAACTTCCATATAACTCAGAAGCATATGTAAAATAAAAATACAACATACTACTTAGTATGTGAACTGTGGACTCTTTGATCAATGTGAAATTTTCTTTAACTATACCCAATTGTCTTGAATTATTGATTTTATCTTTTCTTCCAGGAAACTAGGGTCTATTATGTGAATATCTATTTTATATACAATATGAGTTATAATCAGATCCTAGAAAAACCACGATTATTATATAGTACACAAAACTTAAATTTATGAAACAAATCACTTATTTATAACAAACTGAAGATTCCAAATTATTAAATTGCCAAATATCTGGCATTGAAAAATTCAGTTAACTCTTACAACTGAAGCTTTTTGATGCAAAAGCAATGACACAAAGCTAAATTGATAAAGTGCTTAATCACTAAGACTTTATGGTTAGTACATTAAGAAAATAATTCCAGAAGAAGCTGATATGAGCAGATAATGAAGCACACATTTAAGGATAGAAACTTTAAAAATAGGTAAATATTTTATGAGGCTTCCTTGGTGGCTCAGATGGGTAATAACCCACCTGCAATGAGGGAGACCTGCTTTCAGTCCCTGGGTTGGGAAGATCCACTGGAAAAGGGAATGGCTACCCACTCTGGTAATCTTGCCTGAAGAATTCCATGGACAGAGGAGCCTGGTGGGCTACAGTTCATGGGGTCACAAAAGTCAGACATGACTGAGTGACACTTTCAAATATTTTATGAAGATAGGCTAGCTACATATACAGAGACAGAGAAAGTGATAAAAATAAGGAGAGAAAATGTAGAGAAAGAGAGTCATTGGAAGTTCTTTTTTTAAAAAAAATAATTTTATTTAAAATATTTATTTTAATTGGAAATTCTTAATAGGGAAAAATTACTTGACATAAGTAAGTGATAACATAACAGTCATTGCAAGTCTAATGTATATTATTACAACACAAATTTCGTTACTAATAAAAACCTTAATAGTTGATTTTTGAATTCATGTATTTTGTGGTATATACAAATTAGATGTTTTATCCTGCTCAAATAAATCTCTATTGAATTTGCAGTTCAAATAGGGGAAAAGCAATATAGACTTTTTTTTATGACAAAATGATGGATTGGCAGGTAGAATCAGACTGTCAAAAGACTTCCTCTGAAACTTTCTGTAGTAATATTGAGCAAGATATACTTTCTTTCCCCAAAAATGCTCTTTTTGGTCAGATGGAATGAATGATAACACTAAGAAGTGAAATGATGTCAAAGCTCATTGTCTTACTCCCTACTCTAGCGATCTTTCTCTTATGTTCTTCTCTGTTGATTTCAGTAATATTACATGGCAGTATTTTCTTCTGGCTAGTATTACAGATTTTCATTTCTTAAATTTCTAGTATTTTTTTTTAATGTCATCTAAAAGTCATTATAAAGGCAAATACCTCTCTGGTAATCCAGGTCTACATTTCTATAATGTTTCATTAGTATTTGCTCTCTGGTTTCTCTGAGTCCTAAGATTCTCAGCTAGTTTTACACTTCTAAACTATTTTAAATCGTTCATGAAGTTAATGTGTTCCAAATCTCACAGGAGTCTTGACTCAAAAAGAAAAAGGCTGAAAAGCCCATTCAGTTCTTGCTATAAATTTTATGCGCTATTTTTAAGGTTATACATTTAACTCTGAGCTTAATATAAAATGCTGAATGTGCGAATGCTTTGAACTGGTTAATATCTGCTTTTTACCTTGGAAAGTGTCAATATTTGTAAACTAATACTTATAAGTTTCATTTGATCCCATCGAGTCCGTGATGCCATCCAGCCATCTCATCCTCGGTCGTCCCCTTCTCCTCCTGCCCCCAATCCCTCCCAGGATCAGAGTCTTCTCTAATGAGTCAGCTCTTCTCATGAGGTGGCCAAAGTACTGGAGTTTCAGCTTTAGCATCATTTCTTCCAAAGAAATCCCAGGGTTGATCTCCTTCAGAATGGACTGGTTGGATCTCCTTGCAGTCCAAGGGACTCTCAAGAGTCTTCTCCAACACCACAGTTCAAAAGAATCAATTTTACGGTGCTCAGCTTTCTTCACGGTCCAACTCTCACATCCATACATGACTACTGGAAAAACCATAACTTTGACTAGATGGACCATAGTTGGCAAAGTAATGTCTCTGCTTTTGAATATGCTATCTAGGGTGCTCATAATTTTTCTTCCAAGGAGTAAGCATCTTTTAATTTCATGGCTGCAATCACCATCTGCAGTGATTCTGGAGCCCACAAAAATACAGTCTGAAACTGTTTCCTATCTATTTCCCATGAAGTGATGGGACCAGATGCCATGATCTGCATTTTCTGAATGTTCAACTTTAAGCCAACTTTTTCACTCTCCTCTTTTACCTTCATCAAGAGGCTTTTAATTCCTCTTCATTTTCTGCCATAAGGGTGGTGTCATCTGCATATTTGAGGTTATTGATATTTTTCCCAGCAATATAAAAATAAAGTCTGACACTGTTTCCACTGTTTCCCCATCTATTTCCCAGATGGGACTGGATGCCATGATCTTAGTTTTCTGAATGTTGAGCTTTAAGCCAACTTTTTCACTCTCCTCTTTGACTTTCATCAAGAGGCTTTTTAGTTCCTTTTCACTTTCTGCCATAAGGGTGGTGTCATCTGCATATCTGAGGTTATTGATATCTCTCCCAGCAATCTTGATTCCAGCTTGTGTTTCTTCCAGTCCAGTGTTTCTCATGATGTACTCTGCATATAAGTTAAATAAGCAGGGTGACAATATACAGCCTTGACGTACTCCTTTCCCTATTTGGAACCAGTCTGTTGTTCCATGTCCAGTTCTAACTGTTGCTTCCTGGCCTGCATACAGATTTCTCAAGAGGCAGGTTAGGTAGTTTGGTATTCTCATCTCTTTCAGAATTTTCTACATTTCTTTAGTGTAGTTCATGACAATATCAACTTGCTGGGACTCGGGCTAAGAACCTTGAAGTTATTGGTCCCTTCTCTTTCTCTCTCTATTTCCCTAAGCCCTAGAATTTACTGTGGTCTTACAGATTTGACCTCTGTCCTGTCTTTTACATCAGTTACTTCCTTTTTCTTTCTGATGCTCTGGGTCAGGGATAGCAAACTTTAAATGTAGAGGGACAGATAGTAGATATTTTAGGTTTTGCAGAGTCATATGGTTTCTATAGCAGCCACTCATCTCTGCCATTGTCGCCTGAAAGCAGCCATAAACAATGTCTAAATGCATAGGTATGGCTATGCTCCAATAGCACTTGATTTGCAAAAAAAAAAAAAAAAAGCCTGACTAAATATGGTGGGTTGTAGCTTGCTAGCTCCTGCTCTGGCTAACTTCCTTTATTTTCACAGCTAAAATCTGCATTTGTTTAGGGATTTATAGACTGCTTTGTGTGTGTGTGTGTGTGTGTGTGTGTAATGCTTTGCAAATTCACAGTCAATCCACACCGCAAATATTATCTTAGTTGGCAGAAGGAAAAATTGGGTTTGGAGGAATTACGTGACTCCAGGCTCAAAGTCCCAGAGATAGTAAGTGGCAGAACCAGGATTCAAACCTAAGTTTTCTGCCAAACAATCTAATGCTCTGCTGATGAGAGTTATCTGGACCACCAGCTCCTCTGTGAACTCCCAAACTTCTGCCTCTGTCTTCAGCATTTGTCCTCATAAATGACCACACCACTTTATAAGTTATAGCCTGCTTCATGTTGCGTCTCTCCTAAAGCCTTCAATGGCACTTCATTTCTCATCTGGGTACACATTCCTTGTCTAGTTTTCAAGACCTTCTATAGCAGAGTCATAGTTGCCTTTTCAACAATAACTACATCGTTGTCCTATTGGAATCATACTTGTCACCCAAGAGCTATTTCATGGACCATTTTTCTGTGAGGAATTTTCAAATCTACCCAACTGCCCTGGGTTGACTTCTTTGGCAAGTAATCTCTGAGCCAGAGCTTAGCATGTAGGATTATATTAAGGAGTGTCTTTGGGGTCAACCCTTGTAGAAGGGAGGGAATGAGAGGAGCTGTTGTGAAGGTGCAACCACAGATTCGGCCAACACATGGGGAGCTCTGGAGCCATAGTGGTCCTTAAGCACTACCCAAATTGAGTCAAGATGTACAAGCTTTTGCTTCCACATCGAACATTCAATGGAAGTGGCTTCTTGAGTGAAGGTGTAACTTTGGGCAAGGTAGCTCTCTGTAGATGGGACAGTCCCTGAAGGGACTGACAGCTGAAGAGTGTACATCATCAGTGCTCCCAGTGGCTGAGACAAGGAGTCTGTTGTTGAAAGAGAATCATGACAATGTCCACCTCATCAACCGTCTGTTGAATTTCTCTGTAACTCTTTGATTTGATATTTCTTAAATGATTTACTATAATCTGGTCTGTTTTACAGTTTTGTGTATACTTGCATTTCCAAACCTGTATTATCCCCTTTTTTGCAAGTTAAAGGACACTCTGTGGAAAGAGCGTGGACTTCAGATATACCTGACTTGAATCTCAGTTCTGCCTCTTACTATCTGTGACCCTGGGCCAACTCCTGAACCTGACTGGGCTCCTGCTTCCTGATGTGGAAAATCATAACCCCATAGTATCACAGAGTCATCATGAAAATGGCAGGAAATGACAAATACAAAATGCTTGGCTCAACGGAGTGCTTGATAAATACTAGCTTCCTTCATTTTGAGGGAAGAAACTCATTTTGGTTTCCACCAAAGCAATTACTATAGTGCCATAAACATATAAGGCACTTGATACATCTTTTATGAACCTTTGAAAGCTTCCTTTAAATTCATTCCTACTACTAATATGAATTCCTCATATGTATGTGGTCTATTCATGTTGGATCTAATGTACAGATTTTGGAAAAAGAATGGAGTGAAAGACAGCAAGAGGTGGGGGGTCGAGAGAAGGAAGATAAAGGCTCTTTTAATGTTTCCTTGTATGGGTTTGAGTGTCTGTATATGCATGAGGCCATTGGGACCACTGGGTAAACACTTCTTGAGTGTCTCTTGTTGAAAATTCATCATTTAAAAGCCATCTGTCTTAAGAACCATAGGACAGCAACAGAATCACAAAAAAATTAACCAAGGCCTTTGTTCTCATAGCTGGCAGTGCTTAATGACAGTTCTGGCCCTCTCCTTGGGGCTACAATCCCTTTTGCAGCAAACAGCAGTAAATGTCAACTCTGAAAGCCACCTAGTTTGACAACAAATGATTTAAGCGCCAAGGGTGACAAGAAGACCATATTTTATTGAGCCATTGAGCTAGCTTTGAGGACTTACTTACTGGTATTTTATATCAGATGGGCAAAAATGCCCACAGTAGCAGATGGAAAGTGTCTGCCTGGGAGTTCATATTTTAAAAAAAATCTCAGCTTGCAACAAAGGAGAAAAATTGGAGCTGACTTCCCACATGCCTTTCAAAAAGAATTTTGGAAAATTCTCATGACCCATGTTCCTCTAAGTATAAAATTCCAGAATGTCATATGATTCTCATCCTAACTGGAACCTAATTGTGCATCTTGGATGCTAAAACTTTCCAAGAAACCTCTGAGACTGGGAGTAATTTCTTGATTTATCTAAAAATTCATCATTTCAGTGGAGTATTATCAGTGGCATTTGCAACAACAACAAAAAATGAAGCTTACTAACACACAATGCCTCGTTTCTTATCACTGTTGTTGCTTTGAATGCAAAGCACACACACATTTGTGCAGGCCCTTTATAAATCTACCCATCCAGGTAAGTGAGTAGGGGCTGAAACCAGGTTTTTAGATCTCAAGCTCTGGCTGCATCCACCACAAGTAGGCACCTTTTTCTAAAAGCTCAAATGCTTTCATTGAAGGCAACTAATTTTCATAATTTGATTTCTGCTTATTATGCATAAAAGCTCAAAGGAAAATAGATTCCCTACAGGGAAGGGAGAAGAAAAGAGTAGATGTGATTACTAAAGAGTTACACAACCATTCTGTAACTTGACTGTGGTGATAGATACACAAATAAATGCACATGCAATAAAGTTGCATGGGACTTTGAGCACACACACATGAGTACAAGTGAATTGAGAAATCTGAATAATATCAGTGTCAATAATCTTATTTAAACATTGTTCTATAGTTTTTGCAAGATGCTATTTTTAGGGGCAACTGGGTACAGGGTGTATGGGAGCTGTGTTATTTCTTACAACTTCATGTGAATCTACACTTACTTCAAATTAAAATGTTGAATTAAAAAAATAGATACCCCAGACTTCACAACAGGCTATGCCTTTTACAGGGTGGTCCTCTTCCTCTTTATGGCCAAGCTTCAATTTTCTCAGTTAGTGGGAAAAGATGAATGACTTACCCTGTTTTATTAATAATAACATGACTTGGCTGGGACTGGGAGAAGATGATCCTTGATCACTGTCTGTGTGCATTACAATGACCTTATCACAAAGATTTTTTTCCACTGACATTTAAGAGAGAATATAAATATGGGTGTGAACGTTTTAAACAAGCCCCAAGACACAGGAGCTGGAGATTACAAATCTTCAGAAGTGTTTTAATAGTCTGTCAAACTCGGTCGACAATGTTTTATCAATTATGGAAGCTATTTCCATAATGATAAAATTAATGGCTGAGAAGGAGATGGAGAATTTCTTTGACATCTAAGCACAAAAGTCATCCCAGGGGTTTTTACAGATAAATCAAACCCAGTGTTCCCTTTGTTAACGAAGAGAACCCATATCAAGAGGATACTTCAGTTCCAGAAACATGATTAGTAGGGAAGGAAATAATAAAGAAACAGGAAAATGTTCCAGGATGTCAGATAAAAGGCAGTACAGATTAAGAAAATGTTAAATAGTAACTAAAATGAAGCCAAACACCACAGAAAGCACACATCACTGTGGCAATTGTTCGGACTACAATTGTCATGTTCTTTGTATCTTTATATTTGCACATGAGATTTCAGGTGACAGAGAGACTCCCCACCAAAAGGAGAGTGTGTACTATATTGTCTCCCTACCCATGCTTCCACAGCTCCACACTCAGCCCATTTTTACTTCTGGAGAAATAATATCATAAGCACATAAACATAAGTATGTCTGAGACCATATTAAGAAACCAGTTTTTAAATATTGTAAATGTACCACACATGATACAATCCTCTTTTCACATCTTAATTCTGCCTCCTTTTATCCCATGCCTATTATGTCTTCCAGATTTATTTGATAATGTTTCACCAAAGCAGGAGGAAACTTTAAAGATGAACCCTTTATCACTTAAATAGCTTTAAGATCAAATAACTTTAAAGTCAAATAAATAAATATACATTTTCCAGTAGTCATATATGGAAGTGAGAGTTGGACTATGAAGAAAGCTGAGCATTGAAGAATTGATGCTTTTGAACTCTGGTGCTGGAGAAGACTCTTGAGAGTCCCTTGGACTGCAAGGAGATCCAACCAGTCAATCCTAAAGGTAATCAGTCCTGAAAATTCATTGGAAGGACTGATGCTGAAGCTGAAACTCCAATACTTTGGCCACCTGATGTAAAGAACTCACTCATTAGAAAAGACCCTGATTTGGGGAAAGATTGAAAGTGGGAGGAGAAGGGGACGACAGAGGATGAAATGGTTGGATGGCATCACCGACTTGATGGACATGAGTTTGAGCAAGCTCCAGGAGCTGGTTGTGGACAGGGAAGCCTGGTATGCTGCAGTCCACAGGGTTGCAGAGAGTTGGACATGACTGAATGACTGAACTGAACTGAAATGTCTGACACAAAATAACATTTTTTATTTTCCCAAGCTATTTCAGAGAGGGATAATGACCCTCACATTGAAAGCACAAACTGCCCTCGTGCTTCTATGGTAAAATTGTTAGTTTCCTTTATTAAATTACTAATTATTGCTAGCAATGAACTTGGGCTCTGGGCTTGTCCAGATCAAACAAACCCAGAGCCTTTCATTACAAAACCTCATCAGGCACAGCGGATCCTATAAGAGGAAGATGGCAGATGAGTTTCTTCCCCATCTGCCATCTTAGAATCACAGAGAAATTTTAATCATTGAAGAATGTTCCTTTATTATTTGAGAATAGTGGGGTTGGATATATTAGTTTAGGGCTATCCAAGGGTCATTGGGAAGATAGTTCAAGAAGGCTACCTTGTGAAAAAACTACTTTTTGGAGCCTTTGGCCAGGAATCATGTGTTGGTACCATGTACATTTTCGTTTATTCAGCCAATGGGACTTTTTGGCTTTGTTGCTGTTCAGTAGCTCAGTCATGTCTGACTCTTTGCGACCCCATGGACTGCAGCATGACAGGCCTCTCTGTCCTTCCTTATTTCCCAGAGTTTGCTCACAATCATGTCCATCAAGTCAATGATGCCATCCGACCATCTCATCCTCTGTCCTCCCCTTCTCATGCCCTCCATCTTTCCCAGAATCAGGGTCTTTTCCAATGAGTTGGCTCTTCCTATCAGGCCAAAATGTTGGACCTTCAGTTTCAGCATCAGTCCTTTCAAGGAATATTCAGGGTTGATTTCCTTCAGGATTGACTGGTTGGATCTTCTTGCTGTCCAAGAGACTCTCAAGAGTCTTCTCCAGCACCACAATTCAAAAGCATCAATTCTTTGGCACTTAGCCTTCTTTATGGTCCAACTCTCACATCTGTACATGACTACTGGAAAAACCATAGCTATGACCTTAAAAAACTCTGTTGGCAAAGTGATATCTCTGCTTTTTAATAGCGGTCTAGGTTTGTCATAGCTTTCCTTCTNATTCAAAAGCATCAATTCTTTGGCACTTAGCCTTCTTTATGGTCCAACTCTCACATCTGTACATGACTACTGGAAAAACCATAGCTATGACCTTAAAAAACTCTGTTGGCAAAGTGATATCTCTGCTTTTTAATAGCGGTCTAGGTTTGTCATAGCTTTCCTTCTAAGTAGCAAGCATCTTTTAATTTCATGGCTGCAGTCATCATCCACAGTTATTTCGGAGCCCAAGAAAATAAAACCTGTCTCTGCCTCCACTTTTCCCCCTTACACTTGCCATGAAGTGATGGGAGTGGATGCCATAAGCTTAGTTTTTTTAAATATTGAGTTCCAAGCCAGCTTTTTCATTCTCCTCTTTTACCCTCATCAAGAGGCTTTTCAGTTCCTTTTCAATTTCTACTATTAGAGTGGTATTATCCATATATCTGAGGTTGATAATATTTCTTCCACCAGTTTTGTTAAGGACGTAACAATGGACAAACCACTATAAATGCCTGCCTTCAGGGAGCTTGAGTTCTGTATTTGAAAATAAATATTTAAGCTGGTACTAGTGTGGGCAGAAAAGTAAAGGAGGATGAGAGGGAGACAGTACTGGAAGTGTGGTTTTAGATGGGCTGGTTAGGAAGACCTATTTGATGGGGTAGTGGCTTGAATGAGGAAAGGGAGAAGCCTTGTAAGTCCTGGAGCAACAGCCTCCCAGGCTGAAGGAAGAGCAAGTTCAAAGGCCCCTAGGCAGCAGCATGCTTGGTGGGGGAGCAGTTTAAGAGGAATGCAAATGGCTTCCCCAGATGTGGGGGGTTTCATCTTAGTGCTCACCCATGGGTGCTCTCCTGCCTTCTCTGGGAGAGTTCTCTTGGGCCTGGTGAGGGAAGGCTGTGGTTTTTTTAAGCCAAGAGGAATCTCAGTTTTCTCTAGAAAGGTATCCAGCAACCAGGAGCTTTGGGGAGCCTTGCACCTGATTCTGTTTTCACTCTGACTTATTGTTCATCCACCTTTCCCTTTGGGTTGTTTTCATTTCCCCCTTTATGCCTGATCTCCTTCAGCACTCTTGCCATCTCTTAACTGTGACAATCATCCCTGGGCTTCCAGGTTGATGTGACCTGGGATCAGGTTCTTCATGGCACAGACTCCCTCTCAGGGGTGCTTCCTCAGGTTTTATTAGGGTCTTGGAGCAGAACCAGGATAGTTTAGCAATCAGCAATCTTTGCCAATGTGATATCTGATAGACGGTTACTGTTAGTCCTCCAGAGGAATCACTGTCAAAAATATTTGAGTAATGTCCAAAACTAAAGGCATGCTTCTTAAAAGGGTTCAGAAGACATTGCAATGTAAGAGCCGGGGGGGTGGGGGGGNTCTTCTCAGCTCTGTAAACAGCACCACTCTTAACTGGTAACAAACTATTCGTTACTCAAGCTGAAAGCCTAGAAGTTGTCCTTTATTCCTTTCTCTCCTATTCTCATTTGCAACATCCAAACTATCAGCAAGAGCTGTTTTTCTCCACAGTATAACCACAGTCATCCACCTCCCTGTCTCTTATACACATCTGTGGGGGGGGTCCTTTCTGCTTAGCATGCTTGAGTCACATCCTTAATCTAGTCTCTATACTGTTAGAACTTTGCTGTTGACTTCAATGTCACTGACCATTCTGTCTCTCCCAGGAGAAGGAATTCAAGGCCAACAGTGGCTCCCTAGGTCTCTTCTGATTGAAACATCTATAGAAAAGCGTGTGGAAAAAATGCCACCCCTCCCTTAGAAATATACATTAATGCTCAGTGACAATCTGGAATCTCACTGGCTGCTTTCAGTCTTTCTTATGGAATTCAACAATTGTTTGCATTTCTTTTAAGAAGACACTGTTAATCTCAAGACACATAAAAATGTAGTTCCATGGTAGTCTGGCTTTTAACAAATACAACTAATCATTTCTAATGGACGATGGATAGGATTGTAGCAAGGGTGTAGATGGAGAAAGTCATGAAGCCACTGTATATTATTACCCTAACATGCTGTGAAAATAAACTCAAATATTGTAGCAGAGAGAAATAATATCACATTCTAGGCTTGGATAAGATAGAAAGAATTAAGTGCTTAAAGGTTCTTATAGAACCCAGTTTATAAGCATCAGCTATTAAATTACAGGTGAAAACTCGGATTCCATATGCACATAAGGTATAAGAGTGCATTTGAAAAGAATAGCAAAATCCTCTCATCATCTTTCTTCCAGCCATAGTTTAAGTTCCATGGTTAGTGTTCATCAATTATCAAGTTATTGACAGAAAGTGCTTTTATTAATACCTATTTGTTCAACCTAAGAGATGATTATTCAAACAAGAGTTTTTTATTATATAGGACTCAGTAATATATCAAAACAAAATTTATTAATGCTTGGCAAATGATACATTATACTGATGTCGATTCCTTTGTTCATATATCTAATTTGTTCTACTGAAAATATGGTGTTTAGAGATGAAGGACCCTTTGGGGGTTGCAAAGAGTCAGACATGACTGAGTGACTGGGTGTGTGTGCACATATCCACACACATACACATATACACTAGGATCTTTATTTGCTGTTTAACTGATGACAATGAGTATTAATGACCATATAAAATTTATCTGATGAACACAGAGAGCGAGAGTATAACAGAAATTTAAGTAATAAAAGTTCCACATTTATGCATTTAGGTTATGACATAATTTACAAAATGAATGAATGTGCATTAAAAAATAAACAAAATATAAATGGGTTGAGCTCTATGGGTGGCATTCTTCCATTATGGCTGCCCTTTCTTACTGGCACTCTGGTTTCCTTTGGGGATATTATGGAATCTCATGGCAAGTCTCCCAGGAGATGTGTGGTGATTTATGTCTTTGTGATTTATGCTTTTGGCTTGAATTTGCCAGAATTTTCTCTTCCTTTTAGCCAAGAATCTCCGCTGATGTACACTTAATGAAGAACAAGGAAAAGAAGGAAATAAATATTGCTCAGAATTTCAGACCATACCTTATTGTCAATGATTTCAGTTCAGTTCAGTTCAGTTCAGTCACTCAGTCGTGTCCGACTCTTTGTGACCCCATGAATTGCAACTGCATTCAGATGCTTATATCTTTTCTTTTCTCCTTTGCTTTTCACCTCTCTTCTTTTCAGTGCTATTTGTAAGGCTTCTCCAGACAGCCATTTTGCTTTTTTGCATTTCTTTTCCATGGGGATGGTCTTGATCCCTGTCTCCTGTACAATGTCACGAACCTCATTCCATAGTTCATCAGGAACTCTGTCTATCAGATCTAGGCCCTTAAATCTATTTCTCACTTCCACTGTATAATCATATGGAATTTGATTTAGGTCATACCTGAATGGTCTAGCGGTTTTCCCTACTTTCTTCAATTTAAGTCTGAATTTGGAAATAAGGAGTTCATGATCTGAGCCACAGTCAGCTCCTGGTCTTGTTGGCATATTCAAAAGCAGAGACATTATTTTGCTGACTAAGGTCCATGCAGTCAAGGCTATGGTTTTTCCTGTGGTCATGTATGGATGTGAGAATTGGACTGTGAAGAAGGCTGAGCGCCAAAGAATTTATGCTTTTGAACTGTGGTGTTGGAGAAGACTCTTGAGAGTCCCTTGGACTGCAAGGAGATACAGCCAATCCATTCTGAAGGAGATCAGCCCTGGGATTTCTTTGGAAGGAATGATGCTAAAGCTGAAACTCCAGTACTTTGGCCACCTCATGCGAAGAGTTGATTCATTGAAAAGGACTCTGATGCTGGAAGTGATTGGGGGCAGCAGGAGAAGGGGACCACAGAGGATGAGATGGCTGGATGGCATCACTGACTCGATGGACGTGAGACTGAATGAACTCCGGGAGTTGGTGATGGACAGGGAGGCCTGACATGCTCCTATTCATGGGGTTGCAAAGAGTTGGACATGACTGAGTGACTGAACTGAACTGAATGGCAACCCACTCCAGTACTCTTACCTGGAAAAGCTCATGGACAGGGAACCTGGTAGGCTACAGTCCATGGGGTCAGAAAGAGTCAAATACGACTGAGCGCCTTCACTTCTTCACTTCTTCTTCAACAGAAGCAAAAGATATTAAGAAGAGGTGGCGAGAATACACAGAAGAACTATAGGAAAAAAAAAATGTTCATGACCCAGAGAACCACAATGGTGTGATCACTCATCTAAGAGCCGGACATCCTGGAATGCAAAGTCAAGTGGATCTTAAGCATCACTATGAACAAAGCTGATGGAGATGATGGAATTCTAGTTGAGCTATTTCTGATCCTGAAAGATGATGCTGTGAAAGTGCTGCAGTCAATATGCCAGCAAATTTGGAATTCTTAGCAGTTGTCACAGGGCTGCAAAATATCAGTTTCCATTCCAGTCCTAAAGAAAGACAATGCCAAAGATTGTTCAAACTACCACACAATTGCACTCATCTCACACACTAGCAAAGTAATACTAAGAATTATCCAAGCCTGGCTTCAATAGTATGTGAATCATGAAGTTCCAGAATTCAAGATGGTTTCGAAAAGGCAGAGGAACCAGAGATCAAATTGCCAACATCTGTTGGATCATCAAAAAAGCAAGAGAATTCCAGAAAAATATCTGCTTCATTGACTTTGCCAAAGCCTTTGGCTGTGTGGATCATAATAAACTGTGGAAAATTCTTCAAGAAATGGGAATACTAGGCAACCTGACCTACCTCCTGAGGAATTTGTATGCAGGTCAAGAAGCAACAGTTAAAAAGGGAGATGGAACAACAGACTGGTTCCAATGTGGGCAAGGAGTATGTCAAGGCTGTATATTGTCACCCTGCTTATTTAGCTTATATGCAGAGTACATCATATGAAATGCTGGGCTGGATGAAGCACAAGGTGGAATCAAGATTGCTGGGAGAAATATAAATAACTTCAGATAGGCAGATAACACCACTCTTATGGCAGAAAGTGAAGAATAACTAAAGAACTTCTTGATGAAAGTGAAAGAGGAGAGTGAAAAAGTTGTCTTAAAGCTCAAAAAACTCAGGTCTTGGCTTCTGGCCCCATAACTTCATGGAAAATAGATGGGGAAATAATGGAAACAGTGAGAGACTTTATTTTTGGGGGGCTCCAAAATCACTGCACATGGTGACTGTAGCCGTGAAATTAAAAGGCACTTGCTTCTTGGAAGAAAAGCAATGACCAAATTAGACAGTATATTAAAAATCAGAGGCATTAGTATACCGACAAAGGTCTGTCTAGTCAAAGCTGTTTTTTCCAGTAGTCATGTATGGATGTGATAGTTGGACTATAAAGAAAGCTGAATGCCAAAGAATTGATGCCTTTGAACTGTGGTGTTGGAGAAGACTCTTGAGAGTCCCTTAGACTGCAAGGAGGTTTTACCAGTCAGTTTTGAAGGAAATCAGTCCATCCTGAATATTCTTTGGAAGGGCTGATGCTAAAGATGATTATCCAAAATTTTGGCCACCTGATGAAAAGAACTGACTCATTGGAAAAGACCCTGATGCTGGGAAAGATTGAAGGCAGGATGAGAAGGGTACGACAGAGGAGGAGATCAAGTCAGACCACTGATTTGATGGACATTAATTTGAGCAAGCTCCAGGTGTTGGTGATGGACAGGGAAGCCTGGTGTGCTGCAGTCCACAGGGTTGCAAATAGATGGACAGGGAAGCCTGGTGTGCTGCAGTCCACAGGGTTGCAAATAGTTGGACATGACTGAGCAACTGAACTGAAGGGCAGTTTAGTGTTTCTCTTGTTCTTGCTCTCTCTCTTCTCATTTACTATCCAGTGAAGGAAACAAATGACCATACTCTTATCACTACTACATTATAAATGTCTGCTTTCAATTATCTCACTAATGGAGTGCTGTGAATAAGTGGATATTTTTGAAAAAAAAAACTATATTTGACTTTGCAATGCATGTCATATGTTGATATTTTGCATTACTAGTTGCAAAGAGAAATACAAAAGTGTAAAGAAGAAAGTTCTGCCAGCCAATTAAATTTTAGACTACCTTTACAGAAAAAAAATTCCCTGTTCCTGAAGGGCACTATTTAAGCAGAGTTTGATTGCTTATTTTTTTTTTCAAGGATATTATGAAACTGTTTTTTCTATTTTAAATTATTTACAATAATTTTCTATTACTAAAGGAGGTGGCTCAGACACATACTAGGTGTAAAGCTGAAGAGCCAGTCAGTTAGAATTTACTCTTGATAACCTAGACGAGAAAACCCCATTGTTAAAACTGAACATTGAATGATATGCTCTATACATTATTGAGTGTAATGGAGATAATAAGATATATATTTATGAAAACTTCTCTACTTGTGTTACAGAAAATAGAAATTATTGATGATGAAGAAAGTGATATGATAAGTAATTCAGAAGTAGAGCAAGTGAATTCTTTCTTGGATTATAAGGTAAAAGTAATTTCAGATCCTTAATTTTGTAAGAGAAGGTGTTAAAAGAGGTTGGTGATGGACAGGAAACCTGGCATGCTGCAGTCCATGGGGTTGGAAAGATTCAGACATGACTGAGAGACTGAACTGAACTGACTGATTAAAAGAGGTAGACTTTTACAGTACCTATGTACCAGTTTTTGTTTTTTTTTTCAACTTCCATTTTCCATTTGATAAATTAAACATCCTGGGGCTCTGCATTGACTCTCTCAGGCACCTGGATATCCGTCATGGTGCTGGGCATTTTAATTAATGCTGGTCACTTTAGTGGTTATGGTTTTAAGAACAGTTTGCTGAGCAGCAGTAAGTACTGATGCTGTATTGCAAGATGAGGCATAGTGGTGGTTAATGTGAAATTTATGACAATACTTTTTTTAAAGCCCATGTTCATTTTTAAATGATTATAAAGGAAATATTTTTTCTAGTGTTCCTTGCTAATTTTATATTGAATTTCAATTTCTGAATATTTTAAAATATATATATATATAATATACCTGTTTTAGAAGAAGTTTAAAAACAATTCCCATGGCAAATACTGAATGAATATGAATACTGATGACCTTTTCTTAATGTCACTTGTTACTAAAATGAAAGACTTACTTTGACAGCAGGCAATACATAATTTTGTTTTTTAAAAATTTTTTATGTAAGCTATCAGTCTAGATGTCAATATGTTTTTCATAGATGTTTAATTGTTGTCCCTTTGTTAATCCATGTCCTATCTTACTAGGTAACTATGGGATTTTCTGAAAATTTGACCACAGATTCATTTTTTTCATAGAGAAGAATAATCTTAAAATGTTAACAAAAGATAACATTTAATCAGAAAGACAGCAGCTGTCATTAACCTTTTCAGTTTTACTATAATTGAAAGCTATGTAATTCAACAGATTCTGTTTTTCAACTGTTCATAACATGTCAGACTTTAAAATATTGAACATTGTAAACACAGAAGGAAATTATTTTTTTGAAATTTATTTTCTAAATGGTCAAAAAACACAATATAATCCTGTATTTAAACTATATTTTAACAAATATAATTATAAGGTTGTTTTGAAGTACAAGAGATCATTCTAATCTCTCCTTCATGGTCATACAACATTTATAAATGTCCAGTTCAGGGTTTAAATGGCTTGCAAACCATCACTTGGCACAGGCTATGGAAACTACAGATTAGAGGACTGGGTTGCACAGCTATTAAGTCTACTCCACTCAGTACTCTCAAACAGGTCAGATAGGACTGGTCCCAGAACTCAGAGGATTCTTTCCAGGACCTTTTCCCACTGGGGTACCAGCTCACTTGAAAGGTTTGAAGCTGAAGACATCAGCAAGCCAGAGTATCCGGTCCAGAAATGTCAGTTATCATTTTCATTGAATTCTAAAGGACATTTAAAGATTCAGTGTTTTCCATTTTGGTGAATGCTTTAGGAACAAGGGGTTTTTAACTCCCTTATTAAGATATATTTTATAACACATCATCATTCAATACAAACTTTTATTTAACTCTCAATAATTAGCACCTATATAGAAAATATGTCTCTTTTGACTTCAGTACGTTAATTTAAAATACTCTTACCACTTTGGAAATTTGATCTTCCTTCAAAGAACGTCATTTTATTCTATTTGCTTACACATGCTAGTCTCCTTTCTTTAGGGTTCATAATCACTTTGTTGGTTTCTTGAATATATTCACCATAAGTTTCTTGAAGTCAGATACATATCTTATTCATGTATGTGTTACCTGATCTAGTGCCTAAGTCATAGATATCCAGTAACAAGTTCCTAGAATAAATTAGTTTTCTTTGAAAATATATTTAGCATTATTGCACAAGTGTTCATTCAATATGTAAGTGTTTTATATTTGCATTTGGAAATTACTACTATACAACCATCAATATTCAGTGTTGGCATAGTTGAGTTTCTGATTGAGATATTTGCCAAGAATCCATATTACTAGGAGTTCTAACTAATCTGAAATGCTTGTGAGACAAGTGAATGAGCTCAGTTTCTCATGTATGATTAGCTATGTCATAACACCTCAGGTTTAGCTGCCATTTTAAAAACATAAATTTATTTATTTTAATTGGAGCCTAATCACTTTACAATACTGTGGTGGTTTTTGCCATACATCTACATGAATCAGTCATGGGTGTACATGTGTACATCCTGAACCCTCCTCCCACCTCTCACCTCACACCAGCCCTCTGGGTTGTCCCAGAACACCAGCTTTGAGTGCCCTGCTTCATGCATCAAACTTGCACTGGTCATCTATTTTGCATTTGGTAATACACGTGTTTCAATGCTATTTTCTCATACTGTCCCACCTTCACCATCTCCCACAGAGTCCAAAAGTCTGTGTTTTACATCTTTGTCTTTTTGCTGTCTTGCATATAGGGTCATCAATACATCTTTCTAAATTCCATATATACACATTTATGTACTGTATTGGTGTTTCTCTTTCTGGCTTACTTCACTCTGTATAATCAGCTCCAGTTTCATCCACCTCATTAAAACTGATTCAAATGCATTCTTTTTAATAGCTGAGTAATATTCCATTGTGTATATATACCACAGCTTTCTTATCCTTTCATCTGCCAATAGACATCTAGATTGCTTCCATGTCCTAGCTATTGTAAACAGTGCTACAATGAACATTGGGGTACATGTGTCTCTTCCAATTCTGGTTTCCTCAGCATATATGCCTAGCAGTGGGATTGCTGGGTCATATGGCAGTTCTATTTCCAGTTTTTTTAAAGGAATCTCCACACTGTTCTCCATAGTGGCTGTACTAGTTTGCATTCCCACCAACATTGTAAGAGGGTTCCCTTTTCTCCTTACTCTCTAGCACCTATTGTTTGTAGACTTTGTGATGATAGCCATTCTCACCAGCATGAGATGGTACCTCATTGTGGGTATTGTTTTGTTTTGTTTTTAAATTTTTATTTATTTATATATTTTTATTTATTTAAATTGGAGGCTAATTACTTACTTTACAATATTGTGGTGGGTTTTGCCATACATTCACATGAATCAGCCATGGGTGTACATGTGTCCCCCATCCCTTCCCTCAGGGTCATCCCAATGCACCAGCCCTGAGCACCCCGTCTCATGCATCGAACCTGGACTGGTGATCTATTTCACATATGATAATATACATGTTTCAATGCTGTTTTCTCAAATCATCCCACCCTCACATTCTTCCGCAGAGTCCAAAAGTCTGTTCTTTACATCTGTGTCTCTTTTGCTGTTTTGCATATAGGGTCATCAATACCATCTTTCTACATTCCATATATATGCATTAGTATGCTATTTTGCCATTTTTCTTTCTGACTTACTTCACTCTGTATAATAGGCTCCAGTTTCATCCACCTCATTGGAACTGATTCAAAAGCATTATTTTTAATAGCTGAGTAATACTCCATTGTGTATATGTACCACAGCTTTCTTATCCATTCATCTTCCAATGAACATCTAGGTTGCTTACATGTCCTGGCTATTGTAAACAGTGCTGTGATGAACATTGGGGGTACACATGTCTCTTTCTTTTTTTTTAATTTATTTTAATTGGAGGTTAATTACTTTACAATCTGTCTCTTTTAAATTCTTTCTGACTTACTTCACTCTGTATAATAGGCTCCAGTTTCATCCACCTCATTGGAACTGATTCAAAAGCATTATTTTTAATAGCTGAGTAATACTCCATTGTGTATATGTACCACAGCTTTCTTATCCATTCATCTTCCAATGAACATCTAGGTTGCTTACATGTCCTGGCTATTGTAAACAGTGCTGTGATGAACATTGGGGGTACACATGTCTCTTTCTTTTTTTTTAATTTATTTTAATTGGAGGTTAATTACTTTACAATCTGTCTCTTTTAATTCTGGTTTCCTCCATGTGTATGCTCAGCAGTGGGATTGCTAGGTACGGTGGCACTTCTATTTCCAGTTTTTTAAGGAATCTCCACAATGTTCTCCATAGTGGCTGTACTAGTTTGCATTTCCATCAACAGTGTAAGAGCGTTCCTTTTCTATGCACCCTCTCTAGCATTTATTGTTGGTAGATTTTTTATGTCAGCCATTCTGACCAGGGTGAGATGGTACCTTATTGTGGTTTTGATTTGCATTTATTTGATAATGAGCGATATTGAGCATCTTTTCGTGTGTTTGTTAGCCATCTGTATGTCTTCTTTGGAGAAATGTCTGTGTAGTTCTTTGGGTCTACTGTGTAGTTCTTTTGGGTCTAATTTTTTGATTGGGTCTCTTATTTTTCTGGAATTGAGCTGCTTGTATATTTTTGAGATTAATTCTTTGTCAGTTGATTCATTTGCTAATATTTTCTCCCATTTTGAAGACTGTCTTTTCACCTTGGTTATCGTTTCCTTCATTGTTGAAAAAATTTTAAGTTTAATTAGGTCCCATTTGTTTATTTTTGCTTTCATTTCCATTACTCTGGGAAGTGGCTCATAGAGGATTCTGTTATGATTTACATAAGAGGATGCTTTTCCTATGTTTACCTCTAGGAATTTTGTAGTTTAGATCTGGTCTTACATTTAGATCTTTAATGCATTTTCAGATTATCTTTGTGTATGGTGTTAAAAGTGTTCTAATTTCATCTTTTGCAAGTGGTTGACCAGATGTGTATAAGAGACAGACATAGAAATACAAAGGATCATAAGAGACTACTATCAACAACTATATGNTTTCAGATTATCTTTGTGTATGGTGTTAAAAGTGTTCTAATTTCATCTTTTGCAAGTGGTTGACCAGTTTTCCCAGCACCACTTGTTGAAGAGACTGTCTTTTATACATCGTATATTCTTGCCTCCTTTGTCAAAGATAAGGTGACCATAGGTTTGTGGATTTATCTCTGGGCTTTCTATTTTGTTCCACTGATCTATATTTCTGTCTGTGCTAGTACCATACTGTCTTGATGATGGTAGTTTGCAGTACAGCCTGAAGTCTGGCAGGTTGATTCTCCAGTTTCATTCTTCTTCCTCAAGATTGTTTTTGCTATTCAAGGTTTTTTGTATTTCCATACAAATTGTGAAATTATTTGTTCTAGTTCTGTGAAAAATACCGTTGGTAGCTTGATAGGGATTGCATTGAATCTATATATTGCTTTGGGTGGTATAGTCATTTTCACTATATTGATTCTTCCGATCCATGAACATGGAATATTACTCTATCTATTTGTATCAGCTTTGATTTCTTTCATTAGTGTTTTATAGTTTTCTATATACAGGTTTTTTATTTCTTTAGTAGATTTATTCCTAATTATTTTATTCTTTTCATTGCAATGGTGAATGGAATTGTTTCCTTAATTTCTCTTTCTGTATTCTCATTGTTAGTGTATAGGAATGCAATGGAGTTTTGAGTGTTAATTTTATATCCTGCAACTTTACTATATTCATTGATTAGCTCTAGTAATTTTCTGGTGGAGTCTTTAGGGTTTTCTATGTAGAGGATCATGTCATCTGCAAACAGTCAGTTTTATTTCTTTTCCAATCTGGATTCCATATATTTCTTTTTCTTCTCTGATCACTGTGGCTAAAATTTCCAAAACTATGTTGAATAGTAGTGGTTAAGAGTGGGTATCCTCGTCTTGTTCCTGACTTACCGGAAATGCTTTCAATTTTTCATCATTGAGGATAATGTTTGCTGTGGGTTTATCATATATGACTTTTATTATGTTGAGGTATGTTCTTTCTGGAGGATTTTTATCATAAATGAATGTTGAATGTTGAATTTTGTCACAGGCTTTTGCTGCATCTGGTAAGAAAATTATATGGTTTTTCTAATTTAATATGTTAATGTGGTGTATCACATTGTTTTGTGATATTTAATAATCCTTGCATCCCTGGAAAAAAGCCCACTTGGTCATGACGTATGATCTTCTTAATATGTTGTTGGATTCTGTTTGCTAGAATTTTGTTGAGGATTTTTGCATCTATGTTCATCAGTGATATTGGCCTGTAGTTTTCTTTTTTTGTGGCATCTTTGTCCGGTTTTAGTATTAGGGTGATGGTGGCCTCGTAGAATGAGTTTGGAAGTTTAGCTTCCTCTGCAATTTTTTGGAAGAGTTTGAGTAGGATAAGTTTTAGCTCTTCGCTAATTTTTTGGTAGAATTCTGCTGTGAAACAATCTGGTCCTGGGCTTTTGTTTGTTGGAAGATTTCAGATTACAGTTTCAATTTCTGTACTTGTGATGGGTCTCTTAAGATTATCTTTCCTTCCTGGTTCAGTTTTGGAAAGTTATACTTTCTAAGAATTTCTCCATTTCTTCAAAGTTATCCATTTTATTGGCATATAGTTGTTGATAGTAGTCTCTTATGATCCTTTGTATTTCTATGTTGTCTTTGTGATTTCTCCATTTTCATTTCTAATTTTATTGATTACATTATTTTACCTTTGTTTCTTGATGAGTCTGGCTAGTGATTTGTCAATTTTATTTATCTTCTAAAAGAACCAGCTTTTAGCTTTGTTGATTTTTGCTATGGTCTCCTTTGTTCCTTTTATATTTATTTCTGCCCTAATATTTATGATTTCTTTCCTTCTACTAGCCCTGGGGTTCTTCATTCTTCTTTTTCTAGTTGTTTTAGGTGTAGAGTTAGGTTATTTATTTGATTTCTCTCCTGTTTCTTGAGGTAGGCTGGTATTGCTATGAACCTTCCCCTTAGCAGTGCTTTTACTGAACCCCATAGGTTGTTCTGTTTTCATTTTCATTCATTTCTATGCATATTTTGATTTGCTTTTTAAATTTCTTCTGTGATTTGTTGGTTATTCAGAAGTGTGTTTTTTATCTTCCATGTGTTTGTATTTTTAATAGTTTTTTCCCTGTAATTGACATCTAATCTCACTGTTTTGTGATCAGAAATGATGCTTGGAATGATTTTAATTTTTTTTTTAAATTTACTAAGGCTAGATTTATGTCACAGGATGTGATCTATCCTGGAGAAGGTTCCGTGTAGACTTGAGGAAAAGGTGAAATTCATTGTTTTGTGGTGAAATAACTTATAGATATCAATTAGGTCTATCTGGTACATTGTATAATTTAAAGTTTGTGTTTCCTTGTTAATTTTCAGTTTAGTTGATCTATCCATAGGTGTGAGTAGGGTATTAAAGTCTCCCATTATTATTGTGTTACTGTTAATTTTTCCTTTCATATTTGTTAGCATTTGCCTTACATATTGTGATGCTCCTATGTTGGGAGCATATATACTTGTAATAGTTATATCTTCTTCGTGGATTGATCCTTTGACCATGATGTAGTGTCCTTCTTTGTCTCTTTTTATGGGCTTTATTTCAAAGTCTATTTTATCTGATATGAGTATTGCTACTCCTGCTTTCTTTTGGTCCCCATTTGTATGAAATATATTTTTCCAGCCCTTCACTTTCAGTCTGTATGTGTCCCTTGTTTTGAGGTGTGTCTCTTGTAGACAACATATATAGGGGTCTTGTTTTTGTATCCATTCAGCCAGTCTTTTGTCTTTTGGTTGGGGCATTCAACCCATTTACATTTAAGGTAATTATTGATAAGTATGATCCCGTTGCCATTTACTTTGTTGTTTGGGGTTCGAGTTTATACACCCTTTTCTGTGTTTCCTGTCTAGAGAAGATCCTTTAGCATTTGTTGAAGAGCTAGTTTGGAAGTGCTGAATTCTCCCAGGTTTTGCTTGCCTGTAAAACTTTTTATTTCTCCTTCATATTTGAATGAGATCCTTGCTGAGTTCAGTAATCTGGCTTGTAGGTTTTACTCTTTAAACACTTTAAGTATGTCTTGCCATTCCCTTCTGGCTTGAAGAGTTTCTACTGAAAGACTAGCTGTTATCCTTATGGGAATCCCTTCGTGTGTTATTTGTTGTTTTTCCCTTGCTGCTTTTAATATTTGTTCTTTGTGTTTAATCTTCGTTCATTTGATTAATATGTGTCTTGGGGTGTTTTGCCTTGGATTTTCCTGTTTGTGGCTCTCTGGGTTTCTTGGGCTTGGGTGGGTATTTCCTTCCCCATTTTAGGGAAGTTTTCAACTATTATCTCCTCAAGTATTTTCTCATGGCCTTTCTTTTTGTCTTCTTCTTCTGGGACTCCTATGATTCAAATGTTGGTGCATTTAACATTTTTCCAGAGGTCTCTGAGGTTGTCTTCATTTCTTTTAATTCTTTTTTTTTTCTTTTTTCTTCTCTGCTTCATTTATTTCCACCATTCTATCTTCCACCTCACTTATCCTATCTTCTCCCTCAGTTATTCTACTGTTGGTTCCCTCCAGAGTGCTTTTGATCTCAGTTTTTGTATTATTCATTATTGGTTGACTCTTTTTTATTTCTTCTAGGTCCTTGTTAATTTTTTCTTGCATCTTCTCAATCTTTGTCTCCAGATTATTTATCTGTAACCCCAATTTGTTTTCAAGATTTTGGATAATTTTTACTATCATTATTCTGAATTTTCTTTCAGATAGACTATCTCCTCCTCTTTTGTTTGTTTTGGTGGACATTTATCATGTTCCTTTACCTGTTGAATATTTCTCTGCCTTTTCATTTTTTTTTAGAATGCTGTGTTTGGTGTCCCCTTTTTGTAGCCTGGAAGTTTGTGGTTCCTCTTTATTGTGGAGGTTCTTCCCTGTTGGTGGGTTGGATGAGTGGCTTTCAAGCTTTCCTGGTTAAGGAAGCTTGTGTCAGTGTTCTGATGGGTAGAACTGGATCTCTTCTCTCTGTAGTGCAATGAAGCGTACAGTAGTGATTTTTGAGGTGTCTATGGGTTTGGTGAGACTTTTGGCCACCTGTGTTTTAAGGCTCAGGATTATGTTCCTGAATTGTTGGAGAATTAGCCTGGTATGTCTTGCTCTGAAACTTTTTTGCTCTTGGGTGGAGCTTGGTTTCAGTGTAGGTATGGAGACTTTGGGATGAGTTCTTGTCAATTAATGTTCCCCGGAGTCAGGCATTTCCTGATGTTCTCAAGTTTTGGATTTAATCCTCCTGCCTCTGACTTTCGGTCTTGTTCTTACAGTAACCTTAAGACATCCATCCATACAGCAGCAATGATAGAACACCTAGGTTAATGGTGAAATGATTCTCCACAATGAGGGACACCTAGAGAGATTCACAGAGTTCCATGGAGAAGAGAAGTGGGAGGAGGGAGACAGAGGTGACCAGGAGAAGAAGAGGGGGAATCAAAAGGGGAGAGACCAGTCTAGCCAATGAGCAGTTGCCTAAGTGTTCTCCACAGCCCAGAACACCCAAAGAGATTCACAGAATTAAGGAGAGAAGAGAAGGGGGATGAATGAGATAGAGGTTACCTGGGGGAGAAAGAGGAGAATCAAAAGGGGAGAGAGAAATCAAGCCAGTAATCACACTCCTATGTAAAAATGAGTATTGAAGATTGGTTTCTTAAAGGTAGAAAATTGATAACAAATACCAAAAAGCAAAGATTAAAAATCTAGAGTAGAGTTTAAACACTCAAAAATACAATAATTTTTTTAAAAATTCACAAAAAATATAAAAAATATACCTATGAAATTAGCTTTAAAAATAGGGTCTTTTTTGGCAAGGTAATAGTAGATTATAAAAATGAAAATTAAAGGAGTAATAAAGAACTTAAAATTTTAAAAATTAAAAAAATTAAAAATGATAATAGTAAAATATATCTAGGAATTTCTCTGGAGCTGTTGAGGGCAGTGTGGGGTCAGTTCAGTTTCAGATAGTTCCTTGTTCCAGCTTATACTTCTTCTCAAGGTCTATAGGCCCCTTCCAATGTAGTCAGTGATAACTACAGGGTTTTAATCTGTTGCACCTGTCACTTCCAAAAGGGTTCCTTCTTCACTGTTTCAATTCTGGTTTCCTCTGTGTGTATGCCCTGCAGTGGGGTTGCTGGGTCATAAGACAGTTCTATTTCCAGTTTTTTTTAAGGAATCTCCACACTGTTCTCCATAGTGGCTGTACTAGTTTGCATTCCCACCAACAGTGTAAGAGGGTTCCCTTTTCTCCACACCCTCTCCAGCATTTATTGCTTATAGACTTTTGGATTGCAGCCATTCTGACTGCCAGCACCACTTTTTAAAGAGATTGTCTTTTCTCCATTGTATATTTTTGCCTCTTTTGTCAAAGAAAGATCAAAGCACTGGTCCATACGAAACCTTGAGTGCTTCCTACTATCTTGGAGAATAATTCACAAAACTTAGTGGAAATACAGGGAAGATTTTATAAGAAAAATTAGCTAGGTCTTATTTTGTTAAATCAGTGATTGATGTTTATCTTACTACTACTGCTGCTGCTTCTAAGTCACTTCAGTCGTGTCCAACTCTGTGTGACCCCAGAGACAGCAGCCCACCAGGCTCCCCCGTCCCTGGGATTCTCCAGGCAAGAACACTGGAGTGGGTTGCCATTTCCTTCTCCAATGCATGAAAGTGAAAAGTAAAAGTGAAGTCGCTCAGTCATGTCTGACTCTTAGCAACCCCATGGACTGAGGCCCACCAGGCTCTTCCACACATGGGATTTTCCAGGCAAGAGTGCTGGAGTGGGGTGCCATTGCCCTCTCTGGTTTATCTTGCTACTTCCTCTCAAACCATTAACTTAGGCAAATCTTAAAAGGTCGCACAAATCACTGCCTGTAATCTAGGAAGTGTTTAATAGGCTTGCAAATTACAGCACCAAGAAGCAAATGTTTGTAATATTAAATTATCTTAAAGCTATTTATGTTTTAAAATATTATGTAATACTGAGGAAGAGGAATAATTGTTTGAGGAGAAATTAGAGGTCTGCATAACAGAAGATGCTTCCTAACTTTTGCAAATGTAAATTGTTTTTTAAATGTTTCTAGTGAACAGTGAGTGTAGCTCAGATAGACTTGTGCCTTCAAAGGAGACACTGGGATAATGAACATAGATATCTCCTGTATTCAAAAAGACTTCCTGACCAGTACTTTACTAATACTGTTGTTCTGACAATAAATACTAATAAAATAAAATGTTTAGAATTAGTCAAATGTATTATGGCAGGAACAAGTGAAATTTTATTATAATGTTTACTTATAATTTAGGTTACTGTAGAATGCCTTTAAATAAAGAATTTAGCTTGAATCATTTGCAGATGATTCACTTGATGTTAAATGATCTGAAAAGGAAACCGTTTTATTAGGGCAAATCAGTTCTAAATTGAGTTGATATAACTGACGCAGTAAGCATGTCCATAGATTGAATGTGGTTAATACAACTGTATCCTCTCAATTGTAAAAGGAATGCCCATGGAATTAACAATTTTTAATACATTTTATGCAGCTTTTTGAGTAAATTATGTTAAAGTTCCTACTATTCTCTTTGAGACAGGTTCTCCAGTTGCAGAAGGTGCTCATAGCTTATCTTCAAGCTATTTGGCAAGAGAGCTGGCCAATAATTTTTAATAATGTTTTTGATATAATACTTTACATATAATAAAATTTACCTTTTCATACATTTAGTTTTGACATTGGACACAATTATGTAAACATGACCACAATTTGTTATTCATCTGGTGATGAACATTTGTGTTACATCTAGTTTGGGGCTATTATGAATACAGCTGCTATGAATATTATGTATGTCTTTTTGTAGACATGCATTTTCATGTCCTTGGGTAAATACTTAAGAGTAGGATTGCTGAGTCAAATGGCAAGAAAGGCTATATTTAATTTTATAAGAAACTGCAAGACATTTCCCAAAGTAGCTGTATGGCTTTACCCTCCCACCAACAAAATATGAGACTTTTAATTGCTCCACATTCTTCTCATCAGCACTTGCTATTGTCAGTCTCTTTAACGTAATCTACTGTAGTATGTTGGTGGGACTACCAGACCACCTTACCTGCCTCCTGAGAAACCTGTATGCAGGTAAAGAAGCAATAGTTTATATAACAGAACATGGAACAATGGATTGGTTCAAAATTAGGAAAGGAGTATGTCAAGGATGTAATTATCACTCTGCTTATTTAACTTATATGCAGACTATATCATGCAAAATACAGGGCTGGACAAAGCAAAACTGGAGTCAAGACTGCCAGGAGAAATAGTGCAGATGACATGTGCAAATGACACCACCCTAAAGGCAGAAAGCAAAGAGGAACTAAAGAGTCTCTTGAGGAAGGTGAAAGAAGAGAGTGAAAAAGCTGGCCTAAATCTCAACATTCACAAAACTAAGATTATGGCACGCGGTCCCATCACTTCATGGCAAATAGATGGGGAAACAAGAGAAACAGTGACAGACTTTATTTTCTTGAGCTCAAAAATTACTTAAAATGGTGACTAAAGCCATGAAAATAAAAGATGTTTGCTCTTTAGAAGAAAAGCTATAACAATCCTAGACAGGGTATTAAAAAGCAGAGGCATCACTTTGCCAATGAAGGTCCGTTTAGTCAAAGCTATAGTTTTTTCAGTAGTCATGGATGGATGTAAGAGTTGTACCATAAAGAAGAATGCCGAAGAATTCATGCTTTTGAACTGTGATGTTGGAGAAGACTCTTGAGAGTCCCTTGGACAGCAAGGAGATCAAACCAGTCAATCCTAAAGGAAATCTATCCTGAACATTCATTGGAAGGACTGATGCTGAAGCTGAAGCTCCAATACTTTGGCCTGATGCTGGGAGATCATGATGAGAAAGATTGAAGGCAGGAGGAAAAGGGGATGACAGAGGATGAGATAGTTGGATAGCATCCCTGACTCAAAGGACATGATTTTGAGCAAACTTCAGGAGATGATGAAGGGCAGGAAAGCCTGGCGTGCTGCAGTCAATGGAGTCACAATGACTCAGACAAGACTGAATGACTGAACATCAACAACAACAGTATGTTGGTGGTAGCATCTCTTTGTGGGTTTAATTTGCATTTCCTTTATGACAAACAATATCAAACATTTTTTTCAAGTGTTTATTGGTCACTCTCATATCTTCTTTGATAAACTGTATGTTCAAATATTTCACCTGCTTTTTATTCTGTGAGTGGTCCTATATTTGTTCTATAAGAGCTCTTTATGCATTCTGAATGCAAGTCCTTTATCATATTTGTGATTTACAAATTTTTCCTCCTAATATATAGCTTATATTTTCATTTTCTTAACAGTGTCTTTTTTTTTCCCAAGAAACTAGTCCATCCTTTATTGTTCAGAAGGCCTTTTTATACTTTTGATAATACATAGAAGTCAATGGGTAACACAAAGTTATGCTGTGTTAGCAGCCCAGATTCTTATCAAAACCAGGCTTTTCTCTCTGCATACCTAGTTGTATACACAAGTCTTAGGTAATTTACATCATCTTCTGGCCAAAAGGCCAATTATCATTGTACAGCCTTTTTTTCTGATAAGGGTTTGTCAACCAGAAGACTTATTTGTGTTGATCTTCCCAAAGTCTGGTGCCACTCTCAAAAAGTACTAAATAAAGTTACATTCTTACATAGCAAGGACACAAGAGGAGTGCAGTGATATATAACAAAGAGAAAAGTAATTAATTCAAAAGTCTAGTGTTGCTAACATCAAAATTACTATATGTCTTATTCCATATCCCATTTATATTGATTAACATCTTCCCAGGGGCACAGTGTCTTTTGAAAAGCAATGATGTGGGATTTCTCTTTTTTTAATGAATTCTTTCTCTTTTTTAGTTTTTTTGATATAAATTTATTTATTTTAATTGGAGGTTAATTACTTTACAATATTGTATTGGTTTTGCCATACATCAACATGGATTCTTTCTTTTAAGTGTCATGATTTTTTTGTCTTATTGAAAATTCTTTGCCTAACCCAAGGACATAGAGAGTTTTTCTTCAGTTTTCCTCTAGAAGTTTTATAGTTTTTGGTTTCACGTTTAGGTCTGTTATCCATTTCTCATTAAATTTTGTATATTATGTGAGTTAAGGTTTAATACATCTTTTTTGAAGGGCATATGGATTTACAAGTTTTCAACCACTCTTTTTTGAAATGTTGAAAGATCATTCTTTGTGCATTGAATTTTCTCAGCATCTTCATCAAAAGTCAACCAAATTTGTATGTGTGTGTACATATATACATATATAATGCAATATATAATATATATTTCTGAACTATTATGTCCATTAATCTATATGTCCACACTTTTACCAACATCACACGTTCTTAACTTCTGTAGCTTAAATAGTAAATGGCAATTTCATGGCCATTATCTTATTTGACCCTTATAACCCTCAAGCTAGAATTGCCAACGATTACTAGTATTATATCCATTTTATTGACGAGTATATACAATCACAGGTTAATTGTCCTGCCCAAGTTTACACAATTATCAGTAGATCTGGCACTAAAATCATCCCAAACGTAGTTTATTGTTCTTTTCCTACACATCTAAGAAAAGTAGTAAAGAAAGACTGAGTTTCAAATCATTGTAAATTTGGAGATATTTTCTGAATAACAGACTCTTACATAAGGGTGGGGGGCTCAGCAAACTATTTGATAGTCTTATGAAAAATTTCAGCCCCTCTTTGTTACAGAATAATAACCTTTTTAGTTCTCAATGTTTGACTTTGTGAATGGTACGTTTAGCATTACTGCATCTGCTATTGCTCTTTACTTGGGGTAAATTGGGCTGTGTCTATTCTTAATCCTGATCTGAATGCTAATTAGGTTTAATGTAGGATGAGTCTTTCCAAGAAGGGAACTGCTTCTTGATTTTTCTCTTACCAGGATTTATTTGATTGGATTTTCGACCTTGCAGATTATTTTCTGTTGGTGATTTGCTTGAAAAGCAGCCTTTGAGTATTAGGATAATTTACTTCTGTGCTTTAGAATCCTTTATGCTAAACTTTTATCTTTTTATTGTCTCTCTAATTTGATTGCTTTTTAAAAGTTTTATTGTGCATCAAACATGTGTAGTCCTAGATTTGCACAGAGTAATTCATTATTTGATGCTTTCTCCTTCAGAATGAAGAAGTCAGATTCATTGAAAATGAGTTAGAGATTCAGAAGCAAAAAAATTTTAAACTTCAGACATTTGTAAGAAGCTTGATACTAGCTATAAAAGCTGACAATAAGGAACAACAACAGGTAAGCAACAGAAGAGAATAGCAAATTATAACATATAATGTTGAAAAGTGGCAAGTCACACTTGTGTTCCTCATAATTCTTTTCGTTTTTATACCTCATTCCTGCTTGTCATCAAGGAAGGATTTTTTTACCTCCTGACTTGTTAGTATAGCTTTCTTGGGAGTAAATACTCAGATTTTTGTGCTGCTTTAGTAGAAAATCAAAATGATTAACATACTTTGTTAATTCCAAGCCAGTATCAAGTAGGGAAAACATTTTAAATTTTTAAAATATAATTATTGACTCTATTCTCTATCTTGTACATATTATTTCATTTAATTAATTTTAAAGAAATTCTCGAAACAGTTGGAGAGGCACATATTTTGGGACCTCCTATGAATGAAAGAAGTGAGGCATTTGCCTCTCTTCTAGATTTCAGTTACCTTCCAGCCCCTACTAAAGTTCACAGGTGTTTGAATACCTTCTATATCATGATATGTTGCACATCACTAAAAAAATTGAAATTGCTTTGTGAAATTCTTTGTAACCACAGTGCAGCATTTACTTTTCCCAATTTAACTAGAGTGTTTGATTCCACTACCCCAAAGATGAAATGAAATGTCTTCTATTTGTCACTGATTTTTTTTTTTTGGCAAATTCTTCCCAGATTACATTTTCTGCCTCAATTTTTCTATTAAAATTTGTGTAATAATTTTTAATCTTGCTAAAAAGGAATATGTTAGTGTCACTCAGTCATGTCTGACTCTTTACAACCCTGTAAACTGTAGCCTGCCAGGCTCCTCTCTCCTTGGGATTTCCTAGGCAAGAATATTGGAATGGGGTGCCATTTCCTGCTCTAGGAGATTTTCCCAACTCAGGGATCAAGCTTGTGTCTTCTGCATTGCAGGCAGATTCTTTACCATCTGAGCCACCAGGGTAGCCTAAAAAAAAATAAATAAATAAAATAAAGAATTATGTTAAATGCTATATTTAATACTAAATGATGCCAAATATGCCTGAGTTGTGCACTATCATGTTGATTCCTGATTATAAGAGAAATTCAATGTAAGTAGTATATTACACAGGTAAGCCTTAATTAGGAAGCAGTCTCAGTGGTTTCTATTCAGCTAGAGTACAAGCATTTATTCCTTATATCCAAGCAAGACATATGTAGCCTATTCCAGTCATCTCCAAGGAAAAATATTAGTCTAAGCATCCCACAATTCTCCTGCTTTTAATAAGGAAAACATCTTTATATATTTCATCAAAGTACTGAACCACAAAATTTAAGCTATAATTTACTCATGAGGCTTAATCTAGCATGTACATTATGTGTCCAGTTTCATGAATTGTGTTCCACCAATGCTGTACACACACAGACATCCCAAGATGGTAGTTACCAGTCATATTTGCCAGTTTTATTTAGGCATTTTGGTTTATTATGTGAGCTAAGCATATTCCATGGCATATTGAAAATGTATTTGTTTTTTAGGAAACTAAAATACAGATTTTAAATGAATAAGATGATAGTCTTGAACCTGGTCCCTGAAGAACTGTAATTTTTAATTACATTAATATTTTAAAAAAGGAAAAATAGAATTAGGTTCAATATGGGAGTAATTTGGGGTGTGGTCCTAGTCCCAAAAGTCATGCATGGTTTGTATTTCAGAGTTATGTGGTCAGCTTATTCGCAATTGTCTATGACTTTTTATATCTAGGAATAGCACACAAGCTGCATTTTATTTTCTTATTCTAACCTGGCTTTATCCTTCCCCCAAAACCACTAAAAAAATAAGAAAAGTACCTATTGTACATTTTACTTTTGCCCTTTTCTTCTACTTTTCCTCTGAAAAAGGCTGATGAACTAAGATATGGACAAAATATTGGCTGAGGGGTGGGGGAGAGATAGTTATACAAAAATTGTACTGAAAATCACAGCCTATATAATCAGCATCGAAGTACAAAATACTGATTTTTGTACTTGAGATTGAGTATAATGAATCTCCAAATACAGTCTAAAAATATAGAAGATACCAACACAAAATTACCCAAGTCTTCTCTTAAATTACTGATCTTTATGAAATGCTTAAAGGTTTATTTCGGGAAGGACTTGATTTTTATTCTGCCTAATAAAAGAGAATCATTGTGTCATTGGTTTCTCATTTTAAAATCCTATTTTTCTGTTAATCTTAATTTGGGTAAGTTGAATGAGATGAGTGGTCCACAGAATATTTTGCCACCATGAACCAGTACAGGATTTGAAAATATATGATAATGTCTGACTGAATATTAGATTATCCAAACTAATAGCCATTTTTAAATAAAAATAATGTTGTCAGCACTGTACTAAGTCATTAGTTATGATCTTTCTTCCCTTGATAATTCACTATGTGATTCTATTCTATTGAGAAATGCTATAATCTCTTAGGAAGAATGGCAATAGGTCACACTCTGACTGGTAGAGAACCTGGAGTGAAGCAAGTTCATTGTGTTCACTTTAGTCTATGAAAAAGACAGCTCTAGCAACTGACACAATCTGAAGATTTGTTCAGGGTGCCAGTGTTGCAATCCAGAAAGATATCGAAAAGGAATATTTTTAAATGCACCTCATGCATTAGTAGTGTCTCGTTCTGCCTCAGATATTAAAGTTTTCCTATTTCATACTGTACTGATTTTAGTCAGGCAACTACATTAAATGAAAGACAAAGAAATAGTAGTGCTTCTTTGATTTGAAGGTCTTCCTGCTAGAATTTAAATGTTGTTAAGTTTACTCACCTACATGACTCTCCATTATGCTAAGCTTTGTTCATTGGAACACTTTGCCCTGTTTAATATGGCTTCTTTGCACTTGCAAAGTGAAATAAATCCAGTGATGTATTTCTCATAAACTATGATCAACCACTGTCACCAAAGGCTTTGTTGTACTATACTGGGTTAGTGTTAAACAACTGACCTAGAAGAAAATGGTTCTGTGCCCTATTACTGCAACCTAGAAACCTTAGGAAGCATGTAGTACCTTTAGGTGACTGCTTTGTAAACAGTACTCTCAGTTTCACCAAGAAGTTCATGAACCATTTAATAGCAAAAAATAAATAAATTTTTGTACAAACAGGAGTTAACCTTTACTTTTGCAGCCTGACAGAAAGTTCTAATCTTTTCTCTAAAAAAAAAAAAAAAACTATAGAATTTACAACTGTCACTTTTAATAAAGAGAATAGGAGAGTACTGTCTTCAACAGTGGATTTCATGTGTTCTCTATCATGCCCTGTCTTTCTGTTCATTATTTGCATAGAAGTAAACCTGCACTTGATCTTTTTTTTACTATTGCACCCAAAGCTAACACTACAACTAATGTTGTCTAAAAATTGTCGAGATATGTTACATTATTTTTAGTATTGGGAGCAGCAAACCATTCATTTAGTTTGCCATTTCTGATGGTCAAATGGGCATCAGCACTACCAGCCAGATAAAACTTGATTAATTATTTATTTTTCTAGTATGAATGCATGTTCTGCAACTCCAGATGGAACAATTACACCGTGGCAAAACTTAGTTCATGGCTCTTGCCTTATCCTAATTACTCCAGAAGAGAGATGAGCAGTCCTCTAGAAACATCATTACACAGCCAAATTCACTGGTTCAGCAGAGCCTTTATGAATGCTTGGCCATCTGTAGATATGACCATAGCCTAAGGAAAGAAAAAAAAAATCACTTGGACTTTTGAAATGCTAAAATTTCATCTAAAATAGAATAGCTGAACTTTTCCCCTAATTGCTTAATTATTTCTCCCATTGAAGTACAAAATAGTCTTGTGAACACAACAGTGGATTTCATGTGTTCTCTATCATGCCCTGTCTTTCTGTTCATTATTTGCATAGAAGTAAACCTGCACTTGATCTTTTTTTTACTATTGCACCCAAAGCTAACACTACAACTAATGTTGTCTAAAAATTGTCGAGATATGTTACATTATTTTTAGTATTGGGAGCAGCAAACCATTCATTTAGTTTGCCATTTCTGATGGTCAAATGGGCATCAGCACTACCAGCCAGATAAAACTTGATTAATTATTTATTTTTCTAGTATGAATGCATGTTCTGCAACTCCAGATGGAACAATTACACCGTGGCAAAACTTAGTTCATGGCTCTTGCCTTATCCTAATTACTCCAGAAGAGAGATGAGCAGTCCTCTAGAAACATCATTACACAGCCAAATTCACTGGTTCAGCAGAGCCTTTATGAATGCTTGGCCATCTGTAGATATGACCATAGCCTAAGGAAAGAAAAAAAAAATCACTTGGACTTTTGAAATGCTAAAATTTCATCTAAAATAGAATAGCTGAACTTTTCCCCTAATTGCTTAATTATTTCTCCCATTGAAGTACAAAATAGTCTTGTGAACTGTGTTTTAGTGTGATGGACAGTATAACCGGGCAGGAGTATTTCAATAAGTTACATACAATTTTAAAGTCCTTTAGCAGTGATCACTGAACAGTCAAAACTGGTATGAAAATCACTTATCTCAGACACTTCAGAGCATTTGGTTCAGAGTAGTTGTTCATTTCTCTCGTCATTCCCTGTTTGTAGGTTACACTCTACATAATCCACACTCTCAAGATCTAGTATTTTATTACTTCTTTAATAGTATATGAAGAGTTTTCTCTTAGAAAAGATGTTGTATAAGGTTCTGAGAGAGAAATGCTCCTTTCTTTAAATCTGTAAGAATAAATCAATGTGAAAGGACCACAACTATAAAGTTGGAAAAGTATGTCCAAATACTAATTCAAAACAATTGATTTTTCTGACTCAGGCATTGCTGTCAGATTTACCTCCTGAATTAGAAGAGATGGATTTCAATCATGCCTCGCCGGAGCCTGATGATACCTCATTCAGTGTGTCTTCTTTATCAGAGAAAAATGCCTCAGACAGTTTGTGATTGGGGTGGGGGAGGGATATATGATACAGCCTTTTGGCTACTCAACAAGTATGCATTTCAAGATAGTTGCTTTGTGCTGCCCCAAAATTCTTCAGCTGGAAAAATATATTGTTGAAGCAATGTATTCTGGGAAGGATGAATGAGATATAATGGCTGTCGTGCAAAATGGTACAGATGATACAAAAAAAAGTTTGTAAAATTTAAAAGCATTGTTTGAGAGTTTTTTCCCAAGCTGATGGAACTCTGGAGGAAAATGTATTTAATTTTGAGCAGTTTAGCTATGAAATGCATAATGCCTAATTTCGGAAAAGTTTTTTTTTGTTTGTTTGCTTTATAGATGAATCTTAGTTTTAGTAATAGCTTTGACCAGAGACACAAAAAGATATTTCAACATAGCTTATCAAGTTACTGAAGCTTGACTAGTCTTGTTTTTGTAACCATTGCATCTTTCTTCCTCTTTCCTTTTCCTGTCATCCACATACACTTTTACTCAGGAAAGTAGACTGAAAATTGAAAACAAAACATTAAAAATGTTTTAACCTAGATAAATCTTGGGGTTCATTTTTAAACTTCTGTGAAAATTTGACTAAAATTAATGATTGAAAATTGAAGTGATTGCTAGTATATAATTGTAAAATATTGATATTCTTCCATTATTAACCCAAATATTTGGGGGGAGGAGGAAGAGCATTATGGAAAAGTAATTTAACCAACATGAAGTCAAATAAATTGTTAAATGTATAGAAAGAAAATGTTGTAAAAGATTCATCTTAATGGGAACTCTTTATTGCTGCAAGTGACAAATATTGATAAGATTCACATTCTACTACTAAATTTGTATAACTAAGTTAGATGAAAAGTTGCACAAGTATTATAAGTTTATCACCATCATCATAATGTTTTTTCAGTTCTAGATTTTATGAAACAGGAAGTTAAGGTAAGCCACTGAGTTTTCCTTTTTTTAATCTAATCACTGAGCTTTGCCACCAAATTTAGCTCATTTCCATATGAGCCTTGTACAGAGTTATCAGCCAAGGATAACACTCAAAAGAATTATACCACTTTGGTTGTAAATCACAGTTCTCTGAATTTCCTGAATACTATTCTATGAGTGTACTCCTAAAATAGGCATTCTACCCAGTTGTTCTCTTAGCAGGTACCAAATGGCACAAAACAATTTTTTGCAGACTTTCCCTTCCAGGGCACCAGACCACATTACCAAGACCCATAGAAGGGAAAATGTCAGTTTCTCCCTGTGCACACAATATCACATATTTGTGAGTTGGCAGTGTGAAACTGTATCATATGGTTAAATTGCTATCTATACTTAAAAGATCTTCCTGGGAACATCCCCTGGAGAAGGAAATGGCAATCCACTCCAGCACTCTTGCCTGGAAAATCCCATGGACAGAGGAGTCTGATAGGCTACAGTCCATGGGGTCGCAAAGAGTCAGACAAGACTTCACTTTCACTTTCACTTATACTTAAAAGATTAATGAAGTAGCTAGATGGCACTTTTGACCATCAAGTTCCTATGTCAGATATTTTCCTAATTTGTAAGTAAAACCAACTTTGATCTTGGAATTCACAGATGCCAACTTATGAATACAGAAAGGCAGTCATGGATGTCTTTGACCTTGCAATTTCCCTCCCCCGCACACAAATAAATAAGATTTATTGATAATCCTTCACTTTGTCAGCTATTTGATTTAGTATTGCTGCCATTCTACTAGGAGAACGCAATGGCAACCCACTCCAGTACTCTTGCCTGGAAAATCCCATGGACGGAGGAGCCTGGTAGGCTGCAGTCCATGCGGTCACTAAAAGTCAGACATGACTGAGCGACTTCACTTTCACTTTTCACTTTCATGCATTGGAGGAGGAAATGGCAATCCACTCCAGTGTTCTTGCCTGGAGAATCCCAGGGATGGCGGGGCCTGGTGGGCTGCTGTCTATGGGGTCACACAGAGTCAGACACGACTGAAGTGACTTAGCAGCAGCCATTCTACTATTATGGTTCTTTGTTAGCAGAAATATTTCAGTTGTAAGGTATGCTCCCTTTTAGCTGAGAGCCATATAGTTCTTTTTAAACAATGTTTAGTACACCTTGTTGACAAGTCAAATTCCATTCAGAGAAAAGAGGGCTGAGTAACAGAACCTGGGATACTAAGTTTAAATTTATCAGTCACACTAATTCCCCTATGAGATAAAAAGTCCCTACTATATACAGCAAACTTAGAAAACATTTCTTAAGGTAGCATGAACAAATTCAAGGGCTTCAAGTCTCTCTTAGGACTTTTTACTAGTTGTTAAGGTTATCTTTAGACTGATTTTTCCTGCTTCAGTTTAAACCCCTTATTATTTAGTTCTTGCTACAAAGTAAAAAGAGGTGATTCTCTTATACATCTTTCAACTCTGTGGCTTAAACTTGTCACACCTCAGCAACTAGTCAATAAATCAAAAAATATTCATTGAACTCCTACATTAGGGACATTGGATTTCTACTCCTCAGCAAGCTGTAAACTTCAGAATAAATTGTTTATTTTCACTTTTTCAGGAATATAAATAAAATTATGGAAGTTGAAATTTTAATAGATTTAAAGATTTTTGCCAGGTATGATTCCTGGAAGGAATCCTAGTCTACAGCTTTGAGCAGAAGTGTAGATGATTCCCTTGCCCGTTTAAAGTTACATTAAAAAAGAAAGCATAAATCATAACAGTACACTTAGGAATCTTTTTGTACTGACATTTGTGTTTCAGAATTTTCTGTAGCAGGAATCAAAGGAAATAAATTATATCCAGAAAAACAACATTGGCAGGATGAAATTATATACCATAGATTTTGAAAAACATTCCAATGTTAAATATTAAAATCTATTATAAAGAAATGTATTTTCACATGTATAGATTAGAATGCTTTGAGTAAATTCAGAGCAGAAAAATATCAGTTTATGGACTGCTTTGTGAACATCTTCATGACTGGGAGGCGAAAACAGCTGGTGTTTCTTTCTTTAGGGCTTTAAAACCATAATGAAGAACAACCTATCTGAAGCCATACTATCTCTCACAAAGGCAGAGGTCAAAAATGAAAAAAAAAAAAAAAAGAACACAACTTTCTTTTTTTCTGTTCACTACCCTTTGATGTCTGCTGTTGGACTAAGATTGTTGTTGTTTAGTTAGTAAGTTGTGTCCAACTCTTTTGCAACCCCATGGACTATAGCCCAACAGGCTCCTCTGTCCATAGGATTTCCCAGACTATAATACTGGAGTGGGTTGCCATTTCTTTCTCCAGTGGATCTTTCTGACACAGGAAATCTTTTCAAACCCATTTCTCCTACATTAGAAGGTTGGTTCTTGACTAATAAACCACCAGAGAAACCCTGGCTTAGGATAGCCAACTAGTTTCTAAACAGGAAATATATAGCTAAGAGCACTTTTCAAAGTGTGTATTTTTTAAAAAGAACCTAAAGTAACCTTTCTCATTTCAACAAAGCTAAAATTAATCCCAAGAAAATGAGAACTGCAGTTACCCTGGAGAATAGGAAAATTAGCACATGCAAGGAAAACATTATAAGAAAATTGGCCTTTTCATGGAACTTAGGGATATTTTGTTATAAGATCAGTTATCAACAGCAGGACTTTTGTACTACCATTGAAGTCTTGTGATAGAAATGTTATTGTTGAGGAAGAAAAGGCCACAGTCCAGTCACATCCTGTGCTCTGTATATTATGAAGACCTCAAAAGATGTCCAACAGGTAATTTCTCCAGATGGTAATATTTATTTTAAGGCACTTTCACAGTCAGTAGTATGTAAGTTTGTATGAGAAAACATAAGTGGTAAGTTTAAAATAATTCTAGGCTCTAAGACTGACTTTGTTGCACCTTTTTAAGGAAGACGAAGTAGTCCGCCCATTTCCAAGGAATAGTTTCTTCATCTTGGCCTGATAGCTTTTGATCATATTTAAGAAGAATTCTTAAAACTCCTTCCTTTCTCCATATTGCAGTGATAGTAATCAAGGAATATTGCTTTTTTTTTTTAACAAATATTGGATTTTCATTCTCATCCCCCAAATGCCAAATTCTGATAGATTAGCTTTTTAAGGGAGTTCTTAGTACCATTAGGTCTAAATGATGAATAAAAAGGTTTAGCTTTGAAGCTGGTATTATCCTTGGCAGACAGCACTGTATCATGGTCTTCACCAAGCTATGCTCTGTGATGTTAAAATGGAGGAGGCTACTAACTTGTGAGCTTACAGTCAACATACCATTGCCCCAAACAAACCTAAGAACATATTTTCTGGGGGATAAAAGAGAATAAAGTGCTATTTTCATGGAAACATATTTGGATTGCTCCATTAAAGTGTACTGAGTATATATTGTTTGATATTGAAATTTTATGTTGTATTAACTTGCTAATTTATTTTAGTATCTTGTGTCCCACTTTACTGGCACTACCTCTGAAACATACTATCATGTTAAAACCATATCAGACAGTAATGTGAATTTTTTGTAGAGTTTTTATTTAAACTTTTATAGAGGCAATAAATGATTTCCAGCTAATAGAAACATCTCTTTCTATGTTTATTTTTTCTACAGATGAATTTTTCCTCCCCAAGATAAAGTTCTGACAAAAAGACTAAAAAATGAAGAGAATAATAAGGTATTTGGAGGCAGAGTAAGGAGAACATGGAGTGCTCAAATGGAAATTTGGATGATTACCTAGCTGACATGTGTATCATCCTTAATTGAGTTCACATAACAGAGAATTACTCCACCAGTGGAATAGAGTGAATATTCAATAACAGACAATAAATTTGTCCATGATAGTATATTCAAATGGTAAAGCCAGCAAGAAATAACCACAGTTTAAACAAAGAATGCTATTTTTATAACATTCTTTTTAAGTGGCAATGTTGCATTGAACTTCTAGCTCTCTTTGACACTGGTTGAATATGCTTTTAATTTGAATGAAATATACCCATAATTGTGTGGTTAAAGTCTTGTGCCAGTTAAAACTTTCCATGTTATCAAATGGGGGAGGGCAAGGGATGAGCTTCAAATAGCACATCAGCAGTTTTCTTTCCCAGTTGATACATTTTCAAGAATGCTTGAAGGCTCTTCAAATGACCCAAGTCTTTCTCATATCTGCAAAAACATTGGCTTAAGATGGTGAACTCTTTGATTTTATAAAAATAAATGGGAATCATTACAAATATATTTAAAAAAACAAGTCAATGGTTGAGTATGTCTATAAAATTGAATGACTTTTTCAAACACTTTGAGACTAGATTTTTGTATTTCTTGTTTATATCATATTATAGAAATAATACATGTTCATTGTAGACATTTTAGAAAATACAGATAAAAGAAAAGCATGGCAAAAACTATCACAATATTGTAAAGTAATTATCCTCCAATTAAAAGAAATTAATTTTTAAGAAAGAACACATGCAATTCCACCACCTAATAATAAGCATTGTTAACATATTAGTATATCTAATTCCAGTCATTTATTCTGCATATTACATATATCCAGCAATACTGGAATTATACTGATTGTACCGTTATAAGTCTTGCTTTTTTTCTTAACAATTTATTGAAAGTATTTTCCCAGGTGACCAGGGGATTTTATTTTTTAATATATACAAGAAAAGGCAAACCTGCTACTAATGAAAATACATTTATTCTAGAGAATTAACAAGTATCTGCTTTACATAAATATTATATACTTTTTAACCATAGATTTATAACAAATGATACTATTTCTTTACTTTCATGATAATAGAGTAGCTATATTTTGGATGCCAGTTACAAGATACTTCTCCTTAATACTTCTACCTCAATAATGTTTTTTATCATCTATACTAGTAATATATTCTAAACTTGAAAAATGGGATCATTTTGGGTATGAAAGGTCTCATATTGGGTACACCATTATGTACTTGGAGCAATAATTTTTTTTTGAAGTCAGATTGTAATTCCAATTATTCTCTAAAGAATAAGACTGTTTCTTTTTATTATGTTGTTCTGTTTCAACCAGTTTGGGAAATTTGGAAAATGCTACCAATTCTGGATCTTTTTGTGAAATAATCAATATTTATATCTCTATTTTATCATATGATGTATACAAATACCAGGAATATGATAATCAAGTAATTACTCTTATTAGCTTAAATTGGATAGCTCACAGTTCTGAGACACAGGTCACAGGTTTGATCTCCATTCAGATGAGTCAGTTTATACAAAAGGGAATTTACATTCCCACCAACAGTGCAAGAGGGTTCCCTTTTCTCCACATCCTCTCCAGTATTTATTGTTAGTAGGTTTTTTTTTTTTTTTTTCCTGATAATGGCCATTCCAATTGGTGTGAGGTGATATCTTATTGTAATTTTGATTTGCATTTCTCTAATAATGAGCAATATTGAGCATCTTTTCGTGTGTTTATTTGCCATCAGTATGTCTTCTTTGGAGAAATATCTATTTAGGTCTTCTGTCTTTTTTTTTTTTTTTTTNAGGTTTTTTTTTTTTTTTTCCTGATAATGGCCATTCCAATTGGTGTGAGGTGATATCTTATTGTAATTTTGATTTGCATTTCTCTAATAATGAGCAATATTGAGCATCTTTTCGTGTGTTTATTTGCCATCAGTATGTCTTCTTTGGAGAAATATCTATTTAGGTCTTCTGTCTTTTTTTTTTTTTTTTTGATTGGAGTATTTGTTTTTCTGATATTGAGCTATATGAGTTGCTTATATATTTTGGAGATTAATCCTTTGTCATTTATTTCACTTGCAATTATTTTTTCCCATTCTGTTGGTTGTTTTTTCATCTTATTTATTGATTCATTTGCTATACAAAGCTTTTAAGGTAAATTAGGTCTTACTTGTTTGTTTGTGTTTTTATTTCCATTGCTCTAGGAGGTGGATCAAAGAGGAACTTTCTGTGATTTATGTCCAAGAGTATACTGCCTATGTTTTCCTTTAAGAGTTTTATAGTTTCTGGCATTTGTGATTCCTGCCTCCTTTGTCAAAGATAACATAGCCATGGGTATATGTGTTTCTCTCGGGGCTTTCTGTCTTGTTCCATTGGTCTGTATTTCTGGTTTTGTGACAGTACCAAACTGTCTTGATGACTACAGCTTTGTAATATAATCTAAAGTCAGGAAGATTGATTCCAACAGCTGTTTTTCCTTCTTAAGATTGCTTTGGCTATTCAGGGTTACTTGATTACCCATAAAAATTGTGAAGTTTTCTGTTCTAGTTCTGTAAAAATGCTATTGGTAGTTTGATAGAGATTGCATTGAATTTTTACAATATTGATTCCTCCAATCCAAGAACATGATATATCTCTCCATCTGTTTGTGTCATCTGTGATTTCTTTCATTTATGTCTTATAGTTTTCTGTACATACAGGTCTTTTGACTCTTTGGGTAAGTTTATACTAGGTATTGTATTCTTTTTGTTGCAATGGTGAATGAAATTGTTTCCTCAATTACTTTTTATGAGTTTTCATTGTTAGTGTATAGGAAGGTAAGAAAATCCTGTGTATTAATTTTATATCCTGTGACTTTACTAAATTGAATGATTAATTCTGGTAATTTTCTGGTGGCATCTTTAGGGTTTTCTATGTATAGTTCATGTCATCTGCAAATGGTGAGAGTTTTACTTCATTTCCAATCTGGGTTCCATTTATTTCTTTGCTGTGGTTATGACTTCCAAACTTATATTGAATAATAGTGTGAACCTTTGTATTGTTCCAGATCTTGGAGGAAATACTTTCAGTTTTTCACCATTGAGAATAATGTTTTCTGTGGGCTTGCTAGATATAGCTATATTATGGTGAGGTAGGTTCCTTCTATACTATTTTTATGGAGAGCTTTCTATCATAAATTGCTGTTGAATTTTGTTGAAGCTTTCTCTGCATCTATTGAGATATTCATATGGTTTTTATTTTTCAATTTGTTAATATGATGTATCACATTGATTGTTTTGCATATGTTGAAGAATGCTGACATCCCTGGGATAAACCCCACTTGTTCGTGGTGTAGGATCTTTTAATGTGTTATTGAATTCTGTGTGCAAGAATTTTGCTAAGAATTTTAAAATCTATGTTCATAACTGATATTTGCCTGTAATTTTGTGTGTGTGTGATGTCTTTGTCTGGTTTTGGTGTCAGGGTAACTGTGGTCTCAAGTGAAAGAGGATAGTGAAAAAGTTGGCTTAAAGCTCAACATTCAGAAAATGAAGATCATGGCATCCGNCCTTAGCATTCTGAAACCTGGGATTGGCAAGTCTGCTTTATACAAGCATTTGCGCAGTGGCCTGAGTGGTAAGCACTATGCTAGACACTCTGAGGGTCAAATGGATGAGTCAGAAAGAATCCAAACCTTCTTTAACAATCTAGTGGAAGGTACCACACAAGACCACAAATGGCCATCCAGAAGCAGAGCTAAGAGAAAGGTGGTCCCAACACGGCACTCTGAGGTCACAGGAGGTTAGGTATCTGATTCAAGGATGAGGAAAAGCTTCGTGGAGGAAGATTCAGATTTCAAGAGGCAAGACTGGATCTCAGAATTCTGAGTCCATAAGTCCACTGCTTCCCCCTTGAGGCCCCTGAGACCTTGGCACACAAACCTCACCATTCCTGACTTCACATACCTCTCTCTACATTTCTGCCTGAACCAGACAAAGGAGCCCTATCTGTGAATACAGCCAAAGAGCTGTCTGAAAACAGTACACTTCACAAACAAATACACTGTCTTGTTCACTAATTGTTCACAGTAAATTATGTTTCTAACATTTGCTGTTTGAAACACGGGCATATTGTGCAAATCACCATTATTTACTCATCTAATGGGAAAATTCACTGTCCACCTTATGATTCAAGGAGTTTAAGCAGTGCCTGTTAGGTGTCAGCATTGTGGAGGAACATGAAAACATGTAAGACAGAATCCCTCCCTTCGAGAAACAAAGGGGAGCCCAGTGAAGACTGCTTAACAGATTAAACACACTGAATCAGGTAACAGAGTAAAGAAGTATCTTATTAAGAGGGCTTGAATCAGCACACGAGAGGCTCTTTTCTTGGAGACTAGCTCCCCCTTACTCATCAGCACACTTCTAAACCAGGAAGCATAGTACAAAAGTTCTTTCCTATTAGAGAACAGACTATATATATATATATATATATATATATATTTTTTTTTTTTTTGCAGCATGCCAAATACTCTTCAGGATTGCTGAAGCTCTTTGAATACACTTAAAAATAAGCCCAGGAAGTAAAACTGAGGAGAATAAACAACTGCAGATCATTTTCTAGCGTTTCCAACATATTTATTCCATTTTCTTCATGGTTTCATGTAGCAGTTACTCGCACTGATTGACTTTTAAAAAAAGAGAGGAAAGAAAACTGGAATAAAGTTGACCCAGATGTGTACAGCGCCTCGCTCTGGGAAAACGCACGCAGGCCGAGAGACTTCACACACTTGAAAGGCAGCTGCGGTGGAGGCTGCATGGGCTGAGGTTTATGGCTCAGAGTCTTGCACTGCAGCAAGAAGGTCAAGTGAAGGGTAAAATGGCTGTGATGACCTAAGTCTCACTTAAAAATCCCGCCATGGCTTTAGGACTTTCTTGGGAACAATGGGGTTGGGAGAGGCATGGAGAGGTCCTTTAATCCACCTATCACCACACAGTACCTGAAGACAATTTCACCGTACTACTTTTCTTCAAATGCATAAAGATTCTGTTGTCATTAATAAAAATGGTATCTACTAAAAGTACCTGAATTGGAGTTTTTTTCATATGCACTTACTGAACAGAAAGATACTATAAATGTAACCATCATCTCAGTTCAGTGTTTCAGGTAAAAGGGTAAAAAAAGGACCTGGACATCCCTAGTGGTCCAGTGGCTAAGGCTTTGCACTCCCACTGCAGCAGTCCCAGGTTTGATCCCTGGTCAGGAAACTTGATCCCACATGCTGCCACTAAGAGTTGCATACCACAGCTAAAAGATCCCACACGCCACAACTAAGACCTGGTGCGGCCAAAGACATTAATCAATCAATTAAAAAAACTTTAAGGAACCTGAGGAAAAGTATCCATGCTAAAGATTTACGGAGGGAGGACAGTGTAATCCCAGGGTGGAAGGCAAGAGGGAATAAGGGAAGTGAGGTACAAAAGGAGATAAAGCAGATACAGAGTGACACGTTCACTAGCTACCAAGGTGTCACAAACATGGGAAGCCCAGGTGGCTCAGTGGTAAAGAATTCCCCTGCCAAGGCAGGAGATGCGAGTTTGATCCCCAGGTTGGGAACATCTCCTAGAGGAGAAAATGGCAACCCACTTCAGTATTCTTGCCTGGGAAATCCCATGGAGAGAGGAGTGTGGTGGGCTAGAGTCCATGGGGTCACAAAGTCAGACACGACAGCACATGTGCACTCAAGCATTACTGGAGTATGAATGCTTTTTATCATCCTTTCATTCATCTGTATTTTACTTATATAATTAAGTAATAAACTTCCTTTTACAAAAGGAAAATGGGTCCTCCTGTACAAAGATGCTGGGAGCCAAAGGCCTAAACTTGTGAGTCATGAATAAGGAATCAGCATTTCTGTGTAGGATTTCCAGTTGGTGACCTCATTCATTTCTTTGCCTTTCTCCTTCATGTCTACAAAAGGCTTCAGCACCTTATAAGGGAGCCCAACTGAGTGGCTTGCAGTAAAAAGACTGGAGTAAGTACTACATATGTGCCCATTCTTGGCTATGTGATCTCAGCAAGTACAGACCTCAGTTTCCTCAACTGTAAATTGGAGGTAACAATAAATCTGTCCCATGCAATTGTTCTGAGGACCCAGTGTCATAGCATAAATCAAAATAGTATAGAAGAAGCAATGTACTACTTGCGCATTAGACATCATCTTAAAGTACTAAGGAAGATCAGGAGAGCCAGAGATGCAGGAGAACATAGATTTTGAATATGGGAGGATTTTTAAATTCATAGTAAGATTAAGGAGCAGTAAGAATATATTTATTTCTCTTGCTCTTGAAATATATTTCTTTCTCTTTGCCTTGCTATCAGGATAAAGAGAATTGCCTGACACTTAAGTTCTAGTTACAGGCAAGAACATAACCTGAACTTTGGCAACTCTGCCTACAGCTAAAGGCAGAAAATACTGTTAGAATTTACCAAGGTTCAAGAGGGAATTCAAAGATTCACAAAATTTTAGAACCAGAGGCATTATAGCTTAAAATTTCACATTTTATAGATTTATAGATAAGAAAAGCAAAGTTCAGGTATCTACACAGCAACTTACCCAGGGTCACATAGCTGTGGAAGAACTGTCTTTTGTAATCATAAAACAATGACAATCATGAGTGTTTTTAACACTGGCTGTGAGTATCCTAGCTTATTCCTAAGGGTGACTTAGATTGCTGTTTGCTCATAAATACCTACCTTTATATAGTTAGAATGTAGGCACTAAATACTTGACATAGTTGGTTTCATCTCACTGTTGAAAGAAGTCTATGAGGGAAGCATCAATGGCCCCTTTTCAGAAAGAGAAACTGAGATTTAAAAAGCTTAAGCAATTTGACTGAGGTTGTACAACAGACCCAACAGTAGGCCACCAAAATCTAAGTTCTTCACCCATGAGACTCCACATCCAGGGGTCTCCTTAAGTCCCTGTCCAACGTGCTTCTACTGTGTCACGGTCCTAGGTGAGGCCATAGCCACCCTCTATCAAGAACATTCCACACCTGACACATGACTTGTTTCCAGCATAAATGAGACCCACGGCATCTGGAGAGAGCTGCTTATAACCTGATCAATTTAACTATGGTGACCTCATTCATTTCTTTGCCTTTCTTTGTCATTTCCTATACTTTTGACAAACTTGGGTAAAATATAAACACCCTTACAGTATGGGGAAGAACAGATCTCAGCAAATGGTTTTGCTTTGAGGTCTTTTCCTAAGTCCCTAAGCAAAACAACCTGCATACAAATTTCTCAAGAGGCAGGTTAGGTGGTCTGGTATTCCCATCTCTTTCAGAATTTTCCACAGTTTATTGTGATCCATACAGTCAAAGGCTTTGGCATAGTCAATAAAGCAGAAATAGATATTTTTCTGGAACTCTCTTGAAGTATAAAAGGGATAGAGAAAGCTTCAGACATCAGAAGGGGGCAGAAAAGTTAGCAAAGGAGTTATATACTCTCCAATTAGTTATTACAATGAATCAAAAGAATGTCCTGAGGTTGCAAAGATCTTACTAGACCCACTCCCACAATCCACATTTCAAGATAACAGGATTAGCCAGAAGGCCCTCAGGAAGGAGAAACTGTCCTAAAGCAGGATACATCCCTGCTATATAATCCTTAGTACAGAGTTCAAACTGAGTTGTTTAGTTGTGTAATCATTGGTTCCAGGTTTAAACATAAAAACGTTTTATGTGACTAAGACTAAGGAATATAGAGGGAAAAAACGTTTGTCCTTTCCTCCTCCTTGAGAATTCCAGACTCCTATCTCCTTGGGGACTCTGGGACTTCTTATCAGTGTACCTAGGAATTGACTCTCTCACTTCCAATGAACACCCAAGACTGATCTCCTTTAAGATGGACTGGTTGGATCTCCTTGCAGTCCAAGGGGCTCTCAAGAGTCTTCTCTAACACCACAGTTCAAAAGCATCAATTCTTCTGCACTCAGCTTTCTTTCTAGTCCAACTCTCACATTTATACATGACTACTGGAAAAACCATAGCCTTGACTAGATGGACCTTTGTTGACAAAGTAATGTCTCTGTTTTTAATATGCTATCTAGGTTGGTCACAACTTTCTTGCCAAGGAGTAAGAGTCTTTTACTTTCACGGCTTCAATCACCGTTTACAGTGATTTTGGAGCCCAAAAAAATAAAGTCAGACACTGTTTCCACTGTTTCCCCATCTATTTGCCATGAAGTGATGGGATTGAATATTCCAGCAATTTTGGAAAAACTCAGCCATGGCCACAGGACTGGAAAAGGTCAGTTTTCATCCCAATCCCAAAGAAAGGCAATGCCAAAGAATGCTCAAACTACCACACAATTGCTCTCATCTCACACGCTAGTAAAGTAATACTCAAAATTCTCCAAGCCAGGCTTCAGCAATACGTGAACCATGAACTTCCAGATGTTCAAGCTGGCTTTAGAAAAGGCAGAAGAACCAGAGATCAAATTGACAACATCTGCTGGATCATGGAAAAAGCAAGAGAGTTCTAGAAAAACATCTAATTCTGCTTTACTGACTATGCCAAATCCTTTGACTCTGTGGATCACAATAAACTGTGGACAATTCTGAAAGAGATGGGAATACCTGACCACCTGACCTGCCTCTTGAGAAACCTATATAGAGGTCAGGAAGCAACAGTTAGAACTGCACATGGAACAACAGACTGGTTCCAAATAGGAAAAGGAGTACATCAAGGCTTTATATTGTCACCCTGCTTATTTAACTTATGTGCAGAGTACATCATGAGAAACACTGGGCTGGAAGAAGCACAAGCTGGAATCAAGATTGCCGGGAGAAATATCAATAACTTGTCTCTCAGTGTTGCATCTGTCTCTTATACACATCTAGATGTGTATAAGAGACAGGTTCATGGTTCATGTATTGCTGAAGCCTGGCTTGGAGAATTTTGAGCATTACTTTACTACAGTGTGAGATGAGTACAATTGTGAGGTAGTTTGAGCATTCTTTGGCATTGCCTTTCTTTGGGATTGGAATGAAAACTGGTATAAGATTAGGTTGTTTATTTGTTGTTTTTCTTATTTCTTGGGGTAAACTTGTGTCATTATAAACTTCCCTCTTATCACTGTTTTTATTGCATCCCATAGGCTTTAAGTTGTCATGTTTTCATTGTAATTTTTCTAGGTATCATTTTATTAATATTCCTTCTTTGATTTCTTCATGACCTCTTGGTTATTTAGAATCAAATTGTTTTGCCTTCATTTACTTGTGTTTTTTTACATTTTTTTTCTTCCTGTGATTGATATCTGATCTTACAGCATTGTGGTAATAAAAAGTGCTTCATACAATATTGATTTTCTCAGATTTACTAAGGCTTGATTTGTGACCCAACATGTGATCTATCTTGGAGAATGTGCCATGTGGATTTGAGAAGAAGTTAATTCTATTGCTTTTGGATGAAATGTCCTGTAAATATCAACTGGGTACTTCTGATCTGCTGAATTATTTAAGACTTGTGTTTCATTATAAATTTTCTGTCTGGATGATGTGTCCATTGGTGTGAGTGGGGCATTACAACACCCATCTATTATTGTGTTACAGTTGATTTCCTCTATTATAATTGTTAGCATTTACCTTATGTATTGAAGTGCTCTTATGTTTGGATCAATAAAAGCAAGGAGAGATAAAAAAGCCTTTCTAAGTGATCAATGCAAAGAAATAAAGGAAAACAATGGAATGGGAAAGACTAGAGCACACTTCAAGAAAATTAGAGATACCAAGGGAACATTTCGTGCAAAGATGGGCACAATAAAGGACAGAAGCAGTATAAATCTAACAGAAGCAGAAGATATAAACAAGAGGTGGTAAGAATACACAGAAGAACTGTGCAAAAAAAAAAGATATTCATGACCCAGATAACCATGATGTGATCACTCACCTAGAGTCAGACATCCTGGAGTGTGAAGTCAAGTGGGCCTTAAGAAGCACCGCTACTAACAAAGCTAGTGGAGGTGATGGAACTCCAGTTGAGCTATTTCAGATCCTAAAAGATGCTGCTGCTAAAGTGCTGAACTCAATATGCCAGCAAATGTGGAAAGCTCAGCAGAGGCCACAGGACTGGAAAAGGTCAGTTTTCATTCCAATTCCAATGTTAGAAAATGTCAAAGAATATTCAAACTACTGTACAATTGCACTCATCTCACATCCTAGCAAAGTAATGCTCAAAATTCTTCAAGCTAGGCTTCAACGGCACACAAATCAAGATTTTCTGACGTTCAAGCTGGATATAGAAAAGGCAGAGGAACCAGAGATCAAATTGCCAACATCTGTTGGATAATATAAAAAGCAACGGAATTCCAGGAAATCATTTACTTTTGCTTCATTGACTACATGAAAGTCTTTGACTATGTGGATCATAATGAATTAGGAAAATTCTTAAAGAGATCAGAATATCAGATCACCTTATCTGCCTCCCAATCACTTCATGCAAATACATAGAAAAACAGTGGGAAAAGTGACAGACTTTATTTTCTTGGGCTCTAAAATCACTGCACATGGTGATTGCTGCCATGAAATCAAAAGACACTTGCTCCTCAGAAGAAAGGTTATGACCAACCTAGACAGCATTTTAAAAAGAAGAGAGACATTACTTTGCAAACAAAGGTCTCTTTAGTGAAAGCCACAGTTTTTCCAGTGGTCATCTATGGATGTGAGAATTGGACCATAAAGAAAGCTGAGTGCTGAATAATTGATGCTGTTGAACTCTGGTGTTGAAGAAGACACGCGAGAGTCCCATGGACTTCAAGGATGTCAATCCAGTCAATCCAAAATAAAGAAGTCCTGAATATTCATTGGAAGGACTGATGCTGAAGCTGAAGCTCCAATACTTTGGTCACCTGATGGAAAAAAACTGACTCCTTGGAAAAGACCATGATGCTGGGAAAGACTGAAGGCAGAAAGAGAAGGGGACATCAGAGGACGAGATGGTTGGATTGCATTACCGTCTCCATTGACAGGAGTTTGAGCAAACTCCAGGAATTGGTGATGGAGAGAGAAGCCTGGCAGCTGCAGTCCATGGAGTTGCAAAGAGTTGGACATGACTGAGCAACTGAACTGAACTTATGTGGGTGTGTACATATTTATAATTATTATATATTATTTTTGGATTGATTCCTTGACCATTTTGTAGTCACTTTCCTATCTCTTTTAATCAGTTTAGTTCAGTTGCTCAGTCGTGTCCGACTCTTTGTGGCCCCATGAATTGCAACATGCCAGGCCTCCTTGTCCATCAACAACTCCCAGAGTTCATCCAAACTCATGTCTATTGAGTCAGAGATGCCATCCAACGATTTCATCCTCTGTTGTCCCCTTCTCCTCCTGACCTCAATCTTTCCCAGAATCAGAGTCTTTTTCAAATGAGTTGGCTCTTAGCATCAGGTGGCAAAAGTATTGGAGTTTAAGCTTCAGCATCATTCCTTCTGAAAGGTTGTTGCTGAACTGCAAAAGATGCCAGGATTCTTGGCCTCCAGAGGAGAAGAATTCAACCCAGGGCCAGAGACGAGGCTTGATCGCTCAGTGCTTTTGTGTAATAGAGTTTTCAGTTCAGTTCAGTTCAGTCACTCAGTCGTGTCCGACTCTTTGCAACCCCATGAATCGCAGCACGCAAGCCCTCCCTGTTCATCACCATCTCCCGGAGTTCACTCAGACTCACATCCATTGAGTCCGTGATGCCATCCAGCCATCTCCTCCGTCGTCCCCTTCTCCTGCTGCCCCCAATCCCTCCCAGCATCAAACTCTTTTCCAGTGAGTTAACTCTTCACACGAAGTGGCCAAAGTACTGGAATTTCAGCTTCAGCATCATTCCTTCCAAAAAATCCTAGGGTTGATCTCCTTCAGAATGGACTGGTTGGATCTCCTTGCAGTCCAAGGGACTCTCAAGAGTCTTCTCCAACACCACACTTCAAAAGCATCAATTCTTCGGTGCTCAGCCTTCTTCACNCTTTCTGCCATAAGGGTGGTGTCATCTGCATATCTGCGGTTATTGATATTTCTCCCAGCAATCTTGATTCAGTTACTCATAATAGTCTTATGTTTCTTTAAATTTCTGCATTGTATGTTGTAACTTCTTTTTCATTTCTAACATTATTGATTTGAGTTTAATCCCTTTGTTTTTCATGAGTCTGCCTAATGGTTTGTTGATTTTGTTTACCTTCTCTAAGAACAAGCTTTTAGTTTTATTTATCTTTGCTATTGTTTGTAAGAACTGGACCATAACGAAAGCAGACTGTCAAAGAATTGATGCCTTCAAACTGTGGTGCTGGAGAAGACTCCTGAAAGTCCAATGGAAAGCAAGAAAATCAAACCAGTCAATCTTGGGGGATCACTGGAAGGAGTGATGCTGAAGCTGAAGCTCCAGTATTTTTGGTCATCTGATGCAAACAGACAATTCATGGGATAAGTCCCTGATGCTTGGAAAGATTAAGGGGAGAAGGAAAAGCAGACCTCAGAGGATGAGATGGCTGGATATTATCACCGATGCAATGACCATGAGCCTACACAACCTCTAGGAGATGGGGAGGGTCAGGGAGGTCTGGTGTGCTACAGTTCATGGAAATGCAAAGAGTTCCACGTGACTGGGTGACAAATAACAAAAACATTGTTTCTGTCAATTCTTTTTCCTGTATTTCTGCTCTGATCTTTATGATTTCATGTCTTTCTCTAATTTTGGTAGTTTTTGTTCTCTTGCCTTAGGTATAAATTTCAGTTCAGTTCACTCAGTCATATCTGACTCTTTGCAACTCCATGAGTTGCAGGACGCCAGGCCACCCTGTCCATCACCAACTCCTGGAGTTCACTCAAACTTATGTCCATCAAGTCAGTGAGGCCATCTAGCCATCTCATCCTCTGTCATCCTCTTCTCCTCCTGCCCCCAATCCCTCCCAGCATAAGAGACTTCTCCAGTGAGTTAGCTCTTTGCATCAGGTGGCCAAAGTACTGGAGCTTCAGCTTCAGCATCAGTCCTTCCAATGAACACCCAGG
>SJYX01013027.1:0-12298 GCA_006410675.1 Oreotragus oreotragus | reverse complement strand
GGTTGGTAGGGGTGGGGGGAGGTCTTGACAGGCATTCCCTACTCACAAGCAGAAGGTCTTTTATCCACCATCATGATATGAGGTGGGATCAACTTCATCAACCTCAACCAGAACAGTTCTGAAAGACCTGAGCCACACGAGCTTTACAGAATAAAGCAAGAGAACAGAGAATTATGAGTGCCCTTCACGACATTATAGTTTTAAATAATGGGGGAATTCCTGGATCATACTCAACTTAAGGACAAGGCTATTTTTCCTAATACACTCAATTTCTAATATATCATACAGAAGTGACAAGACCTCTCTCCATGTGAAATCATAGAAACTGGTTAAAATAAGCTAAAAAGACCAGAAAAAATTCTGTAGCGCTTTCTCTTGCCTGACACAAGAAAGAGATGTCACTAATGTAAATCAGTACAGCTAAAAGTCTGGTGATAATGCAACATTCAGACTTTTCATGCCAATATAATAAGAATTAACAAAAGGGAGTTTTTTTTTCTCTTTCTCTCGCTTATATCTCCCTGTTATATATATCTATGTGCCTATCTGAATGTGTGTGTGTGGCTCAGATCCCACAAATACAGCACCAGTGAAAAACAGATGACATGAGAAAAAAAGGTTTCTATTCTCTTTCAAGCAAAATTAATACGAGTTTCTTACAGATGTGTTTCTCTTTTTAAAAGATAATCCACTTTGCAAACTGATGATCATCCAATTCTCCCCATCTAGAAGCTCTCGGGGAAATTAGGTAGATGGTGTCTGACTTATAAAGCCTAGCAGATTTCTTTTCTTTGAAGGAATTCCAGACCTGGCCCTTCTGTGAGGATACTTGTGAACATTCCAGTACTCCCTACCAAGCAGAACAAAGCTCCCATTTCACACAATTCCAGATATCCTCAGGCCTTCTAAGTTACCACCTGTGGTTGGATCTGAGCAAACAAAAGCCTAAAAGAGGAGACAAATCATCGGTAAATCTCTTAGGTACCAATCCACAAATACTAGGAGGCAAGGGAAATAACCAGGAAGGTCTTGAAGTGATGCTCAGAAATTATGATCTGGTTGTCATCAGGGAACCTGTTGGGATAAATCAAATGACTGAAATGTCAATACTGAGGAATGCAATCTGTGAAGAAGAGAGGACAAGAGGTGGGGAGAAAGGGCTCAAGCTACAGATCAAAGAGTTGGACTTGCGATGAAATACAGATGGATGATAGAGGAAGTAGCAGTGCTGAAGCTTTATGAGTTAAGGTAAAAGAAGTATATGAAATAAGGGGAATTAGCAGCACAGGTCCTCTGTGCACTACTAAATCAAGATGACTCACTGATAAACTACTGTAGAGGGACAAAACAGATACCCATGTCCCGTCAATAAATCAATGTAGCACGCAGTATCAGCCTTGGCATAGACGTCTCACCTCTCTGTTGCTGTCCACTGAAATGTTCCATGTTCTTCTCCGCCTTTGCCTCCTTCTGACTCCCAGACAACCGTGGGCACTAAGACCTCTGCTTAACTTCCTGCCTTTGAATTAATGACGATATTCTGGGTTTCATTTCTTTAGGTCCCTTAGGCAGGTGGTGACCACTTGGAGTTTAAAGGCACAGTATAAATAAACCAAACATAAGTAAAATGCTAAATGACAAGATCATAAACTTGCCACTCTAGATTTCAATTACTGAGCTATTTCTTAAGGAATAATAGAGAGAGCAAAATGCAGGTCATCCGGGAATTTTTAGAGCTGTGTTACTATTAGCTGCTTGTTTCTAAAGTGGAAAGGGCAGTGAGAGGTGAGGCAATTTGGGCCTGCTCACGAAAACCAAGGAAGAAACCATCAGGAATCTGGAGGTGAAGGGCACTTGGGATCGTAACCTGATTCCATTTGCTATGCTGAGAGGAGGCTGATTTGTGCAACTTCTCCCAAATACACAAAACAGGAAAAAGGTGAAGCCATAAGAGAGAATTCTACCCTGAAAGTTAAAACTCACATGGGAAAAATCTGTGAAGCAAAATTACACTGTGAAATGTCATTCTCTAAAGGGCTTAAACAAGAAGTGTGATAAATGTTATTACTCTGCAGTGCCATACGGGTGTTGAGGACTCAATCACTGCTCTGATTTTGCCCAACAAGTGCAAGAAGGCAGTTAAAGGAAAACAGACCCTGTTCCAAAGTGCTTTCAGGCTAAAGGCTTCAGGGAGAGAAGCAAAATGGGAAAACCACTAATACAGCCATCAAGCTCATAAATAACTTTGAATCATCACTGACTAGTTGCCCTCTAAGGTTTAAAGGCACCTTAAGGTCAGGATAAGCAAAGAATGAACAGAGTTAAAGGTCAGAAAAGTTCAGAGAAATTCCACTTAAGAACCAAAGAAAAACCAGTCTAAACCAATCTTTAAGACTGATTTTCTTAATGATCTCAGCAAAACAGTTGCAAGAAACCCCCTAATGTCATTCCAAGATCAAGCAAGTATGTCTAAGACTGGAGAACAGCTGCACTTCTAATCTGGGATACAGATAAAAGAGCATCTAAACAGTTAGAAATTAACACCCACAGGGATGATGCCCAGATACGTGAACACAGAAATTGTACAAAATGCGTGCATGCATGCATGGATATTGAGATATATATGTGTATGTGTGCTTGTGTGTGTGTGTGTGTGTATTATGTCATGTAATCATGAATTCTAGTTTCAGTACAAAAGAGACAGATTTCATTAATTGAAAGTGTCATTTTAAACTTTGTTTCATATTTAATTTTGACCTTTGAAATGAGTCAACATTACATATACATAATATTTAATATAAGCTATATTATCCAAGTTGTGATCAAGTCTTCCCAGGCTAAAAACATCCTGACAACATCTTCCATGAAGAGCCAATAAATTAAGCATCTGAGGATACCACGAAAGAGAAGAGCACAAAGAGCCAAGAATCAAAAGAAAGGAGTTTATTCTCCAAACTCCATTTGTGTGCATGATCAAAGAATGTTCTCTCCCAGGGCACAAGGCCCCTTTCAAGTTTATCAGTAAACCAAAACTATACTTTGGGGTTTAGGCTTTCCCAGAAATGATGCCAAAAGACTACCCTCACATACCTGCATAGCCAGACGGGAAAATATACCAATGACATATTGAATTTTTTAAAAAAGAAAGTTATAAAGCAAGACACATGGTATAATATCATTTTTATTAAAATACAAACACAAGTTATAAATGCACATATTTTATGAGCATAGTAAGAGATCTGAAAAAATATTTTAAAATCACTAATGGTATTTGCTCAAACAGAAGTAAAAGTGAAGGGCTGACTCCTATTTTGAGAATTCACTTTTGTATTATAGTAATTGTGTCTGATTTTTATAGTTTTGTAAAAGTGAAAGTGAAGTCACTCAGTCGTGTCTGACTCTTTGTGACCCCATGAACTGGGGCCTACCAGGATCCTCCATCCATGGGATTTTCCAGGCAAGAGTACTGGAGTGGGTTGCCATTTCCTTCTCCAGGGGATCTTCCTGACCCAGGAATTGAACTCGGGTCTCCCGCATGATAGGCAAATGCTTTACCATCTGAGTCAAAACCAACATTAATAGTCTCAGAAATTAACCTTGAGATTTCCTAGCTGCCTTCTATGACTGTTTGTTAAAATGAAGTAATATTTGTCCATCCAAATTCTATAAAATCTCTTAAAGTCAAGAACTGACATTCTCTTAAAAGACAAAAGTAGTCAAATCACCTATATCCATAATAACTAGTTGAAGAATACACAAAAGGATATAAAATACGATGTGAGAAATGGTAAACATGGGGATGGGGAATTAACATGTAGGGTGGTTAGAATGTATTCAAACTTAAGATATCATCAACTTAAAATAATCAGATATAATATATGTTGTTATTGTGAAACTCATGGTAATGGCAAACCAAAAACTTAAGATACATGCACAAAAAAGAGAAAGGAATCCAAACATAAAACTAAAGATAATCATCACACCACAAGGTAAGAGAGAAAATAAGAAAAAAGGAAGGAAAGCGAACTACTAAAACAATCAGAACACAATTAACAGAACAGCAATAAGTACATACCTATTGATAGCTACTTTAAATGTACATGTATTAAATACTCCAATAAAAAGATATAGGCTGAATAGATTTAGAAACAAGACCCATATATTTGCTACCTATAAGAAATTCACTTCAGATATAAAGACATACACATACTAAAAGTGAGGGGAGCGGGGGGAAGGTATTCCCTCCAAATAGAAACAGAAAGCTGGAATAGCTATACTTACCTTAAAAAATCTAGATTGTAAAACAAAGATGGTAAGGAGAGACCATGGGTGATATTACATAAGAAAAATAGACCAAACAAGAAGATAACAATTATAAATATATATATTCCCAACATAGGAGTAAAATTAACAAACGTAAAGGGAGAAATTGACAATAACACAATAATAGTAGAGGACTTTAACATCCCACCTACATCAATGGACAGATCATCCAGACAAATAAATCAGTAAAGAAACACTGGGCTTAAACAACAAACTGGACCAATCAGATGGATTTAAAGATACATTTCATTTCAAACAATCCATTCAAAATCAGAAAAACACACATTCTTTTCAAGAGCACATGGAACATTCTTTAGGACAGATCACCTGCTTTGCCACAAAACAAGTCTCAATATATTTTTAAGAAGATTAAAATCTTATCAAGTATCTTTTCTGACCACACTGGCACAGGACTGAAAATCAACTACAAGAGGGGTGGGGGAGTGGGGGAGACTGCAAAAAATAAAACAAATACATAGAGGCTAAAAGTATGCTACTAAACAAACAATGGGCCATTGAAGAAATCGAAGAGGAAATCAAAAACTACTAGAGACAAATGCAAATGGAAACACAACAATCCAAAATCTATGAGACACAGCAAAAAGAGTTCTAAGAGGAAAGTTTATAGCAATAAAAAAGCCTACCTCAGGAAACAAGAGAAAATAAACAACCTAACATTAGACGTAAAGGAACTAGAAAAAGAACAAACAAAATCCAAAGTTAGCAGAAGGAAAGAAATCATAAAGATGAGAGCAGAAATACATGAAATAAACACTAAAAACAACAGAAAAGATCAATGAAAGGAAGAGCTGTTTCTTCGAAATTGAAAACCTTTAACCAAACTCATCAAGAGAAAAAAGAGAGAGATGATCTGCCCAAATAAACAAATCAGAAGTGAAAAAGAAGTTACAATGGACACCAAAAAAATACAAAAAATCATAGTTGCACTATGAACAACTATCTGCTGATAAAGTGGATAGTCTAAAGGGAACGGATAAATTCCTAAAAATGTACAATCTCCCAAAACTTAATCAGGAACAAATAGAAAATGTGAACAGACCAATTACCAGTAATCAGATTGAAGCAGTAATTTTAAAACTCACAACAAACAAAATTCCAGAATCAGATGGCTTCACAGATGAATTCTACCAAACATTTCAAAAAGAGTTAACACCAATCCTTCTCAAACTATTCCAAAAAACTGCAGAAGGAACACTTCCAAACTCATTAGATGAGGTCAGCATCACCCTGATACCCAAATCAGACAAGACATCACACATTAAAAAAAGAAAATTACAGGCCAAAATCAGTGATAAATCCTCAACAATATATTAGCAAATCAAATTCAACAATACAGTGAAAGGCTCATACATCAGGATTAAATAGGATTTATTCCAGGGATGCAAGGATAGCTCATTATCTATAAATCAATCAATGTGCTACATCACACTGACAAAATTGAAGAATGAAAATAGTATGATCGTCTCAATAGTAACAGAAAAAACTTTTGACATAATTCAGCATTCCTTGATGATAAAAACTCAACAAAGTGGTATGCAGGCACAATACCTCAACATCATAAAACATCATATGACAAACCTACATCCAACATCACACTCAGCAGTGGAAAAGTGAAAGCATTTCCTCTGAGGTCAGCAACAAGACAAGGATATTCATTCTCACCATTTTTATTTAACATAATACTGGAAGTCTTACCCAAAGCAATTGCACAAGAAAAAGAAATAAAAGGAACCCAAATTGTAAAGGAAGAAGTAAAACTGTCAGTGCTTGCAGATGATATGATACTCTATATAGAAAAAAATAAGGACGAAACCCCCTCAAAAAAACCATTAAAACTAATAAATGAATGCAGCAGAGTTGCAGGATACAAAATTAATATTAAAACATAGGCAGGACACTCCCTGACATCAGCTTTAGTAGTACTTTTTGGATCTCTCCTCAAATGAAGCAAACAAAAGCAAAAACAAACAACTGGAACTAAGTCAAACTAAAAAACTATCCACCTACTGTACAGAAGATATACAGATGGCCAACAGGCACATGAAAAGACGCTGCTGCTGCTGCTAAGTCACTTCAGTCGTGTCCGACTCTGTGTGACCCCGTAGACGGCAGCCCACCAGGCTCCCCCGTCCCTGGAATTCTCCAGGCAAGAACACTGGAGTGGGTTGCCATTTCCTTCTCCAATGCATGAAAGAGAAAAGTGAAAGTGAAGTCACTCAGTCTGTCCGACTGTTAGCAACCCCATGGACTGCAGCCCACCAGGCTACTCCGTCCATTGGATTTTCCAGGCAAGAGTACTGGGGTGGGGTGCCATTGCCTTCCCCGTGAAAAGACGCTCAACATCATTAATCATTGGGGAAAAGGAAATTAAAGCCATGAGATAACACCTCACACCTGTCAGAATGATGGTTTTCAAAAAGACAACAAACAACAATTGTTAGTAAGAATGTGGAGAAAAGGGACCCCTTGTACTGTTGGTGGGATTGTAAATTGGTGTAGCCATTATGGAAAACAGAATGGAGGTTCCCCAGAAAATTAAAAGTAGAACCTCCATATGATCCAGCAACTTCACTTCTTGGTACTTATTCACAGAAAACAAAAACCCTAATTCGAAAAGATATTTGCATGCCAATGTTCACAGAAGCATTATTTATTTATAATATCCAAGACACAGAAGCAACTTAGGTATCCATCAATAAACAAATGGATAAATAAGATATGATATGTATAAGCACATATATATACACACATATATAAAAATATATATATGATATATATGCACATATATATACACATTATATATATGTATATACACAGTAGAATATTACTCAGCCATTAAAAAAGACATCTTGCCACTTGCAACAATAAGCATGGATCTAAACAGTATTCAGTTCAGTTCAGTCATTCAGTTGTGTCTGACTCTTTGTGACTCCATGAATCGCAGCACGCCAGGCCTCCCTGTCCATCACCAACTCCCGGAGTTCTCCCAAACTCACGTCCATCAAGTCAGTGATGCCCTCCAGCCATCTCATCCTCTGTCGTCCCCTTCTCCTCCTGCCCCTAATCCCTTCCAGCATCACAGTCTTTTCCAATGAGTCAACTCTTCGCATGAGGTGGCCAAAGTACTGGCGTTTCAGCCTTAGCATCAGTCCTTCCAAAGAAATCCCAGGGCTGATCTCCTTCAGGAGGGACTGGTTGGATCTCCTTGCAGTCCAAGGGACTCTCAAGAATCTTCTCCAACACCACAGTTCAAAAGCATCAATTCTTTGGCACTCAGCTTTCTTCACAGTCCAACTCTCACATCCATACATGACCACTGGAAAAACCATAGCCTTGACTAGATTAGCCTAAGTGAAAAGTCTCACAGAGAAGGCCAAATACTGCATGATCTCACTTAAATGTGGAAACTAACAGACAAAATGAAAAAAGTCATAGATACAGGGAACAAGCAGGTGGCTGCCAGAAAGGAAGGACGCCTGGAGGTGGTAGAAACAGACGAAGGGGATTAAGAGATACAAACCTCCAATTAGATAATAAATAAGCCACAGGAATATAATATACAGCATGAGAAATATAGTCAATAATATTGCAAAAACTTTGGGGACAGACTAGATATGGTGGTGATCATTTCATAATGTATGTAAATGTCAGATCATTATGTAGTATTCCTGAAACTAACACAATATTGTATGTCAACTATATTTCAATTTAAAAAAAGAATTTCCCTTCATTATGAAAGATGAAATATATATACACACATATATATATACACATATATATGATATATGTGCACATATATACACACACTATATATGTATATACAGCGTGGAATATTACTCAGCCATTAAAAGACATCTTGCCATTTGCAACAATAAGCATGGATCTAAACAGTATTAGGCTAAGTGAAATAAGTCTCACAGAGAAGGACAAATACTGCATGATCTCACTTAAATTTGGAATCTAAAAACCAAAACAAAATGAAAACGGAGTCATAGATACAGACAACAAGCAGGTGGCTGCCAGAAAGGAGGGAGGCCTGGAGGTGGTGCAAACAGACGAAGGGGATCAAGAGGTACAAACCTCCAATTATATGATAAATAAGCTACAGGAACATAATATACAGCATGAGAAATACAGTCAATAATATTGTAATAACTTCGTATGGGGACAGACTAGACATTGTGGTAATCATTTTATAATGTATGTAAATGTCAAATCATTATGTAGTATACCTGAAACTAATACAGTATTGTATTTCAACTATATTTCAATTTAAAAAAAAAAAGAATTTACCTTCACTCTGACAGATAGAAAGATTGAGCTGATGTTCCAGGATAATGAGACAAGAAACATGATAACTACATATAACACATAAGCCTGGTCTGGGTCTGAACCAAAGAAAGTTGCTTTTTTTTGGTCTTACTTTAAAGGACAGTCAGTTCAGTCACTCAGTCGAGTCCGACGCTTTGCGACCCCATGACTGCGGCACCCCAGCTTCAAATTTGAATAAAGTCTATAGTTTTACTAGTGTTGTCAGTTTAATCTTGATGTTAATAACTGTACTGTGGTTAAGTACATGCTTAGAATATTCACTCGGGTATTTAAGCATAAGGGGCAACTATTTTGTCTTTCACCTACTCTCAGTTGGGTCAACAAAACGCAGACATAGATGGAGAGAGAGATGACAGCAAGCACGGTAAAATGTTAACACGTGGGCAACCTTTATACTATTCTTGCAACTTTTCTATGAATCTGAAATATTTCAAAATAAAGCTTTAAAAAAGACAGAAGGAAGGAAGAAAGGAAGGGAGGAAACTTGCCTTGCCTTCTACTCCTTCCTCACAAATGATGGTCCAGTAGCCTTCTGTTTTGTTTGTTTACTTGGTTTTATACATTTACACAGTTTGATCTTGTCAGCTCAAACTGATATATCTTCAGAAGGAAAATCGAGTTTTCACAAATACTCGAGACTAATTTAGCTAATAAACATCTCAAGGTATTTCAAAAGCAAATGTTTGATAGCAAGAGTGATTGACCTTACTAACAGGGCAGAAGATATAAGGAATTTAGACAAAGTCAGAAAAAGTCAGTAGTAGGACTGAAAACAAAAACCAAGTTTCCAAGCAGCTCATTCAGTTTGATTTTTTTTTTAAGCCAAAATTTTGTGATGCAGCAGCTATTCTACAGTGGAAAACTGCCCCTGGGAAGAAACAAGAGTTCATCAAAGGCAGAGGGTCAGAGTCCTCTGTCTGCTGTGGAGAGACACTGGTCATATTGCTATGCACCCCATAAATCACAAATAATAATATCCTGAGGCATTCTTTCCTGTATTAAAAGATAAGAACTCTGTTTTTGTTTCCAGACCCATTGCTCTCCTTCCCCGCTTCATACAGCTCATGTAATTCAGAAGATAGACTTCATTCAAAGAATGAAAAATAGTTAAGTCTGAATCCCGGTGCCTCTCTTCATCAGTTCAGCAACTGCAGAACGTTATCTGCCTTGTAAGTACTCAGCTCCCTCTAACAAGATGAATTTCTTTCCTAAAACAGGTTTATACTTAGGGCTTCACCACCAGCAATGTTCGCACCACTCTGAGAAAAAGATGCATTGCTATATACGGGCTTTACAGATTGCAGGTAGACCTCAGCTTTGGAGAAAAAGAGATACACAAAACTCAAAAATAATGACTCTCCACCAAAAAATGAGAAGGAGGCATTCTCCATGAACTCTGGCAGAATCAGAGAGGCAGGCTCCAAAATCATCACCCAGCTGAAGATGGCTTCACAGGCTTTCTGCAGGCAGCACTGTCTACACACTCCACCCAAAGTGTAGTCCATACACCAGCAGCTTCGGTGCCCCCTGAGAGCTTGTGAGAAATGCAGACTCTCAGGCCCCTCCATGGTTATGTTGAATCAGTATGTGCATTTTCACAAGATCCACAGGGTATCTGTATGCACGCTGGAGTCTGAGAAACACCGGACTACAGGAAATTATGCAGTAGAGAGTTTGAGCCTAGAAGCTAAAGGAAAACAACTGTGTGCACATGCACACACATGCGTGTGCGCACACACACACACACACACTGGGACCACAAAATGGGACCACAAAAGGACACCCCATTCTAGCCTGAACCACCCACAGGCTGGTACCCAGCACTCTGCCATCTCTCTTCCCTCCACCCTACCACCCCTCCCATGAGTCTTGGATCCATGACCCGCAGTCACCCTAAGTCAAGGACAGGTGCTGAGAAGCCTCACACCCTGTTATCCCAGAAAGATGACCATATGATTATCTTTCATTCTATTAATGTGATGAACCATATTTACTGATTTGCATGTGTTGACATCATCTTTGCATCACAAGGGTGAACCCCTCTTGACCATGGGGTATATAAACCCCTTTAATGTGCTGTAAATACCGTTTTGTTGAGAATTTTTGTGTCCATATTCATCAGGGATATTGGCATGTAGTTTGTTTTGCTTATAACCCAACTGCTTTATTTTAGTTGTCTGGGAGACAAAAGGAAATAAATGGAAACAAGTACACTTACTGAGTGACTATGTAACCAGGCCCTGTCCCTATGTCATCTCATTGCTTCTAACAACCATGCAAAGGTAACAGCATTAGCTCTAATTTACTAATTAAAAAACTGAAGCTTTGCCCTAGATCACACAACAAGAAAATGTTGACATGGGATCCCACTCTGGACTGCAAGTTCTGTTCTTTCTGCTGTACCACAATGACACAGAAACTGCGATTTTTCATCTTATTTCTTAAAGGGAAGGAGGCAGCGCTATACGACTCCACTTTCACAGGAAGCTAGATTCTGTCCACGGCAGGACATCTGGTTTCAACAAGGCCAGAAACTGTGCAAGTTGTTCCTGAAGATGGGAAGGAAATTTATGAAATGTGATGAAATCTTTGTCTGACCACCTTCTAAGCACCTATAGAGGTCAACCAAGCCAAATATGTCCCAGAGCACGCATTTCCCTTAAAGCACTGACTTGAACGACGCCATGGAGAGAAACCCACTTCCATAAGAAGGTACCCATTCCATTTAAACATGTCACCCTCAAATGGAGTCAAGTAGGTTTCAACTGTTTCTCAAAAGCCACACAGAATATTCCATACCACCCTTTAAGAACTGAAGACAAAAACCAGGTCACACACAAAATAAGAATTTCTTTTCTGCCATTAAATACACTTGGTCTTTACTCCCTTCCTCAGATGACAGGATTTTCAATCCCGTCTTCCATTCTGGTTCTGCCCCCAGGCACACATCACACCCCACATGAGCACCCGTACCTAGCCCGTCTCGCAATTATGGCCACCTTGTGGCTGAGGCAGAGTCACTTTCTTCCTTTAGTTTCACCCCATCTGTCTCTTTCCATCCTGATTTTACCCAGGCCCTCACACACAAGCTGATCCAAAATGTAATCCATCTATGGAGGGGCGATGCTCTGATAACTGCACAAATGCATTAACTCTCCGAAGCGTTTCACCAACCCACTCACCCACCTGCCTCGGAAGACTCCCGTTTTGAAGTGGCAATGTGGTCAATCAAGTCGGCTTCATGTTCCATGGCCCACACAGTACGGAGAAAAAATTAATGACACTGACTGTTCTTGCTAGAGAAGCAACTCAACTAGACAGCAGCCTTCATGACGACAGGAAAGGAGCTCTTCACTTTTAGCCATCCTGTAAGAAAAGAAAAAAATACATGTATATGGGGAGGCAGGGGTACCTGATGTACAGATGAAATAAAAAGCCATTTGCCCAAAGGCCACAGCAAGACTTGCTCTACTGGCCTAAGTAGAAACTAGGATTCCTCTTCTCACTCAGTGCTTCAGCATTTCACAGACACCAAAGGCAATGAAGGCAGAGACTTGATTTAGAGTCTAAACTCAGCCCCTGTGGTTTGCAGATTGGGACTTCCAAAGCAACTCAATGGAAA
>SJYX01013026.1:0-17302 GCA_006410675.1 Oreotragus oreotragus | reverse complement strand
ACTTTGGCCACCTCATGCGAAGAGTTGACTGATTGGAAAAGACTCTGATGCTGGGAGGGATTGGGGGCAGGAGGAGAAGGGGACAACCGAGGATGAGATGGCTGGATGGCATCACTGACTCAATGGCCATGAATCTGAGAGAACTCCGGGAGTTGGTGATGGACAGGGAGGCTGGCGTGCTGCGATTCATGGGGTCGCAAAGAGTCGGACACGACTGAGCTACTGAGCTGAACTGAACTGAATGGTACTTTGTATACAGCAATCCCAGAACACTCATACACCTGTCTTGAACTAGTACATGTGTTGGATTCCCAAAACAATCAACAAATTTTGTACTATATCACATACACGTGATACAAATACCAGAAGGGACTGATTTGTTATGAATACTGATAAGTTTAAGAAACCAACTGGAGTAAACAAATCCAAGTGTTTCTTAGACCATGAATCACCCTGAAGACAAAAATAGAACATTGTTTTTTCTGGGGGACCTTTAGGTACAGAAGGCAGAGTTAATCCTATTCTTCAGTTCATAACACATGATCTCTACGTATGCATAACAAGATTTTGTTTCATTTTTTGTTCTCTTTTTCCTTATTCCCCTTCCCAGCCATAGACAGCATTATAACTTGTCTGATATTTATAATTTTGTGTTTTTTCAAAATGGGTACTGTCTTCCATGTGTATATTTTAAATCTACATAAATGATATCATGTTTTAAATCTCATTGTGTTTTTCCACTCAGCTGGAAGTTTTAAAGAGGAAAATTGTACAATTTGTAAATGAGCAGTTTGCTCTTTCATTCCAATTCTCACATCCATTTAATTCCTTCCCTCCTCTGTTCTTCCTCCCTTCCTTCTTTTTTTTTTGTATAACACTAACTAGGACCTTCAGTACTAAGTTAAAGTACAGCAGAAACAGAGGGCATTCTAGTCTTGTTGCTGATCATAAGGGAATTGTTTAGTCACTAAGTCATGTCTGACTCTTTGCAACTCCATTGACTGTAGCCTGCCAGGCTCCTCTGTCCATGGGATTCTCCAGGCAAGAACACTGGAGTAGATTGCCATTTCCTTCTCCAGGGGCGTCTTCCCGATCCAGGGAGGGAACCTTTGTCTCCTGCATCGCAGATGGGTTCTTTACCACTGAGCCACCTGGGAAGCCCACCCTTCAGGGAATATATATCCACTCAATATCTGGCGTGGATCGCCAGGATGTCAACTTTACCAAATTAAGGAAATGCCCATCCTTCTGTTCTTAGGGTTTTTAAAATTATAAATAGGAGCTGAATTACTTCCCTTTTCTATATCGACTAAGATCACAGAGAACTATACCTTCATCTTTCAAAACAGGAAGCTAATAGATGTCTAAAGCTGCTAAATCATGAACAGCAGGAGGGCATTTTATTTCAAATTATGATGTCAAATACCAGAAAAGTTCAAAAAAGTAAAAGCCTTTCATTCTGGGAAGTTAGTTTGGAAGATGGGTAAGGCAGGAGATTGCTGTTTTTGTCATATAACTTTCCTTTTTTTTTAATTAGCTATATATGCATGTATTACTCTGATTTTTTTTTAAAAAAGAATGCTTAATTTAGCCATAAAGTGAGATACGATTCATGTACCATATGAACCTACACATTTATTTTTTTTTAATTTTTACTTTATTTTACTTTACAATACCGTACTGGTTTTGCCATACATTGACATGAATCCGCCACGGGTGTATATGAGCTTCCAATCCTGAATCCCCCTCCCACCTTGAACCTACACATTTAGTATACAATCACACGATTTTTAGTATATTCATAAAGTCGTGCAGTTATCACTACTAATTCTAGAACACTTACATCAACCCAAAAAGAACCCGCGTACCTGGTGGTAGTCATCTCCCATCCCTCACTCCTTACCTCATCCCCTAGCAACAACTCATCTACCTCTTGTCTCTTGTTATCTGCCTATTCTGAACACTTCATATAAATGGAACCATATAATATGTAGCCTTTATGACTGGCTTCTTTCATCTTTCAAGGTTCGTCCATGTTACAGCAGTACCCATTTTTTTTTTTTAATAATTGTATTTGTTTTCAGCTGTGCTGGGTCTTCACTGCCGCTTCGGCTTTTCTCTGGTTGCAGTGATCAGGGGCTGCGCTCTAGTTGCAGTACACGGGCTTCTCGTTGCAGAGCACGAGTTCCAGGGCATGCAGGCTTCCGTAGTTGCAGCACACGGGCTCTAGGGCACGGGCACAGGAGTTGTGGTACCCAGGCTTAGTTGCCCTGCACCAAGTGGGATCTTCTTGGCCCAGGGATCAAACCATGTCCCCTGCATTGGCAGGTGGATTCTTTACTAATGAGGGAAGCCCCCCCGTTCATTTTTATAGCTGAGTAATATTTCATTGTATACATAGACCACACTTTATCCGTTCGTCCGTTGATGGAGATTTGGGCTGTCTCCTTTCCGGCTATTCTGAATAATGCCGCTATGAATATTTGTCAAGTTTTGTGTGACAATGTTATCAGTTTTCTTGGGTGTATACCTAGGGGAGGAATTGCTGTGTCATATGGTAACTCTCTATATACCTTTTTGTGGAAGTGCCAGTTTTCCTAAATGGTTTCATCATTTTACTAAAGGTCAAGTCTTAATGGTTCTTTTTATTTTAAAAAAGTATTCTTGTTCATTTGTCTGTGCCAGGTCTTAGTTGAAGCACATGGGATCTAGTTTCCTGACCAGGGATTGAACCCCAGACCTCTGCATTGGGACTGTGGAGTCTTAGCCAGTGGATCACCAGGGAAGTCCCCTTAATAGTTCTTATAGTCTTCATCATAATCTGACTTTGGCCTCCATCTCCTGCCCAATTTCTCATTAGCTCTGCCAACAAATGACATTCACAGCTTTCTCATATGTCCCAGGCTGTTTCTCACCTCTGACCTTTGTTTCAGTTTCATATGCCTGGAAAGCAGGCTAACCTCCATATCGTATCTGTTAACTGCCTCCTCCAGAAAGCCTTCCCTGCCTTCATTCCTGCTCCCCTAGGATGAGGTATGGAGAAGGCAATGGCACCCCACTCCAGTACTCTTGTCTGGAAAATCCCATGGACAGAGTAGCCTGGAAGGCTGCAGTCCACAGGGTCGCTGAGGGTCGGACACGACTGAGCGACTTCACTTTCACTTTTCACTTTTCATGCACTGGAGAAGGAAATGGCAACCCACTCCAGTGTGTTCTTGCCTGGAGAATCCCAGGGACGGGGGAGCCTGGTGGGCTGCCGTCTATGGGGTCACATAGAGTCGGACACGACTGAAGTGACTTAGCAGTAGCAGTTAGCAGGATGAGGTAAGGTGCCCTCTTCTCTGTGCCTATACAGTAGGTAATTAACATGCTTTAAATGCCGTAACAGGTTTTACAATTATGCTTTTTTGCCCTCAGTTTTACTGAAGTCTAGTTGTTGTACATCAAAGTGATTCTGTTATACACATTCTTTTTTATATATTTTTTTCATTATGATTTACCCCAGGTTAGATATAGTTCCGTGTGCTACACAATAGGACCTTGTTGTTTATCCATCCTAAATGTGCTGAAGTGTAATAGTTTGCATCTACCATCCCCAGACTTCCAGTCATCCCTTTCCCTCCCCGTCTCCCCCTGTAACTGTGCTTGTCTACCTTCTGCACTAGGAGGAATTCTTTAAATGCAGTTGTTGGTTTTTTTTCCCTTTGTATCCCTCGAACCTACTGGTAGCCTTCAATAAATGGCTGTTGAATGTGTGACTTCTAGACATTTACCAAGGGTCTACTAAGAGCCGGTATACAGAGAGACCAGATATGAGACTAGTACACTGAACAAATGTGTGCAAGACAGTCCCTGCCCTGAATGGGGATGAGCCCCTAGTCAATGGGAAAGATGGACACAGAGACATACAAAACCAAGCAAGATCAAAAAGCAAACTCATGAGTTCAGGGGCTCGGACGACTCAAAGTAAAGGGACCTTAAAAAGTCTTCCTTTGTCTTCTTTCATTTTTCCAAAGCCCTACACACACTCCAGAGGGCTGTCATACCATTTACACTTGCCAAATTGTGTTAAATATTTTATGTGCATAATTTCATTTATTCCTCACACAACCTTACGAGAAAAGTATTGCACTGCTCCTAATAGACAGACTAAAAAAAACTAAGTCTCATAGAAGTTAATTCCTTTGCCCAGGGCCACAGAGTGTTAACAGCTTGAGTTTAAGCCCATATCTGTCCAACCCCAAAGGCCATGTTCTTAATCAATATATGCCCCTCCCCAAACTATAGTATACTACTCATATCAACCTAAAACATCCTTCCAAGAAACACAAATAGCACTTACAACTCACATAAAATATTTCTTTAAAAACAATACATCAAATACTTTCCTTATTTCATTTTGCAAATATTTACTGAGAACCTCACACACTGGGCTTCCCTGGTGGCTGACAGTAAAGAATCTGCCTCCACTACAGGAGACCCAGGTTTGATCCTTGGGATGGGAAGATTCCCCTGGAGAAGGTAATGGTTACCCACTCCAGTCTTCTTGCCTGGAGAATCCCATGGACAGAAGACCTTGGTGGGCTATGGTCCATGTGGTCAGAAAGAGTTGAACACGACTGAATGACTAACACTTTCACAATTTCTTTAACTTCACATACACTAGGCACAGATGACACTCAATTTAACTCTAATCAATACACAATTCTAGAAACTGTAGCATATTTTTCTCCTCTCAGTTGAGTAATGTCAAACATTTAAGTTGATTTATAGCTGAGCAAGTTATCTAAAAGCAAGCCTCGGTAGCATAGCGGTTAGGCAGGCAGGTAGGCAGGCAGGCTAGGGTCCGTAGGTCAGGAGTTCGAATCCCAGGCCAGGCAGGTAGGTTAGGTAGGGCCCTAGAGTGCAAGGGACCGACCCCCTTGTTGTTGGAGAAGACTCTTGAGAATCCCCTGGACTGCAAGGAGATCCAACCAGTCCATTCTGAAGATCAGCCCTGGGATTTCTTTGGAAGGAATGATGCTAAAGCTGAAACTCTAGTACTTTGGCTACCTCATGTGAAGAGCTGACTCATTGGAAAAGACTCTGATGCTGGGAAGGACTGGGGGCAGGAGGAGAAGGGGACGACCGAGGATGAGATGGCTGGATGGCATCACTGACTCGATGGCCATGAATCTGAGTGAACTCTGGGAATTGGTGATGGACAGGGAGGCCTGGCATGCTGCAATTCATGGGGCTGCAAAGAGTCAGACATGACTGAGCGACTGAACTGAACTGAAGTTATCTAAAACACAAAAAAGCAGCTAGTGTCATAGTAAGGTTCATTATAGCTAGACCTACCCAGCCATCTCCCAACAAATTGTGTTCCCTCACCATGTACCACCGACCACTCTTCTCTTCCTCACTGGCAATGTTCTACTTTTTTCTCTGCTTACTAAAATCCATCCTCTTATATGGGGCCACTCCTGATTAGGCCAAAAGCAGTCTCTTATCTAGATTATTTATCACCCACATCAGTGGTTTCCAAACACAGCTCATTAAAATAAACTGGCTGTTAAAATGAAAATGCCCTAAAATCAGCGGAGACATTGACAAAGCAAAGGCCTAGAAACTATCGCGCATACATGCTGTCACATCCAACTCTTTGAGACCCCGTGGACTATAGCCCGGCAGGCTCCTTTATCTGTGGGATTTTTTAGGCAAGAATACTGGAGTGGGCTGCCATTTCCTATTCCAGGGATCTTCCCGACCCAGGGATCAAACTCCCATCTTTTGAGTCTCCTGCATTGGCAGGCAGATTCTTTATCACTGTACCACCTAAGAAACAATCTAAACGTCTATTTAAAATGGATTTGGTTAAATCATTATGGCATATAATGTGAGGACAAAAAACTAAGTTACATTAAGTGAAAATGTAACTTAATGTGCATGGAATCCAGTTTTTCAGAAAGAAGACAGGTAGGTAGATAGATAAAACAATCTTGTACATGCACAGTATATATTAATATCCAGAAAGATTAAAAAGAATATCATGCATGATTGCCTTGAAATGGAGCACACACAAAAAAACCAAGCTGTGAGAAAACTCATCTTGCTCTTCTGTAATTTTACAACTTTGAACTATCTGCCTATATAGATGGATACATTTTGATTATATAAAAAAAAACAACCCACAAAACCCAAAAAGACTCTTAAGACTCAGCTCAGTTCTAAAGATCACAATCTTTGGGGGCAGGAACTAGATTTTTTAAACTGTTAAACTATGTAGAGATTCTGATGATCAATAAATTGGCTTAGGAACCACTCATATGGTACTTAAGGCCTCATATATTGAAGTGTACATATGAGACTATAACTTTATACCCATAACTAGAAAAGCATGGAGGGAGAATATTTTATACTGTTTTCCCTATAGTTCTCATCTCAGAAGAGGTACTCGATAAATATTTTTTGACAAGGATGGTGTAAAAGTATAACTATTTTTCTATGACATTTCATTCCAGGGCAGAAAGGTTTTTAAAAATACATTTAACACGACATTATGGGACAATTTTAAATGACCGCTTTCAATATATGAAGGGCCAAACATCAAAAGTGCCAACAATGATCTTTTTATTTTTTTAAACACCACAGGTATGGCTAGACTGCAAGGGCAAAGGCCACTCCTGATTAGGCCAAAAGCAGTCTCTTATCTAGATTATTTATCACCCACATCAGTGGTTTCCAAACACAGCTCATTAAAATAAACTGGCTGTTAAAATGAAAATGCCCTAAAATCAGCGGAGACATTGACAAAGCAAAGGCCTAGAAACTATCGCGCATACATGCTGTCACATCCAACTCTTTGAGACCCCGTGGACTATAGCCCGGCAGGCTCCTTTATCTGTGGGATTTTTTAGGCAAGAATACTGGAGTGGGCTGCCATTTCCTATTCCAGGGATCTTCCCGACCCAGGGATCAAACTCCCATCTTTTGAGTCTCCTGCATTGGCAGGCAGATTCTTTATCACTGTACCACCTAAGAAACAATCTAAACGTCTATTTAAAATGGATTTGGTTAAATCATTATGGCATATAATGTGAGGACAAAAAACTAAGTTACATTAAGTGAAAATGTAACTTAATGTGCATGGAATCCAGTTTTTCAGAAAGAAGACAGGTAGGTAGATAGATAAAACAATCTTGTACATGCACAGTATATATTAATATCCAGAAAGATTAAAAAGAATATCATGCATGATTGCCTTGAAATGGAGCACACACAAAAAAACCAAGCTGTGAGAAAACTCATCTTGCTCTTCTGTAATTTTACAACTTTGAACTATCTGCCTATATAGATGGATACATTTTGATTATATAAAAAAAAACAACCCACAAAACCCAAAAAGACTCTTAAGACTCAGCTCAGTTCTAAAGATCACAATCTTTGGGGGCAGGAACTAGATTTTTTAAACTGTTAAACTATGTAGAGATTCTGATGATCAATAAATTGGCTTAGGAACCACTCATATGGTACTTAAGGCCTCATATATTGAAGTGTACATATGAGACTATAACTTTATACCCATAACTAGAAAAGCATGGAGGGAGAATATTTTATACTGTTTTCCCTATAGTTCTCATCTCAGAAGAGGTACTCGATAAATATTTTTTGACAAGGATGGTGTAAAAGTATAACTATTTTTCTATGACATTTCATTCCAGGGCAGAAAGGTTTTTAAAAATACATTTAACACGACATTATGGGACAATTTTAAATGACCGCTTTCAATATATGAAGGGCCAAACATCAAAAGTGCCAACAATGATCTTTTTATTTTTTTAAACACCACAGGTATGGCTAGACTGCAAGGGCAAGTGGTGAAGTCCAAAGGTAAGACTGTAAGACTTAGGGATGAGCTTCACTTCCTCCTTGCATGAATGAGTAAAACCAGCATCTAGAGGAAACCAAAGTTGTGGATAATGGATTACGAATGAGTCCTGCATTATCACTGAGAGCATTCAAATCCCCTTCCTCATAAGGCAAAGTACTTCTCCCTTCTCTCTGGTGACAGACATGCCTCTTCCACAGTTCCCAGCTTCTTCTTCTACCGGTGCTTCCCATGTCGATTAAAGCGTTTGTACAGAAAGCTGATGCGTTTGTTCAGGTTGTGCAGGTCATCAATGAACATCCGATTTCCTACCATTCTCTTCTTTCGAATACAACGCTGCAGTTCATTCCCCTTCCAGCCTCGAAGCCACACGGGGCCCTTGATCAATTCTTTGGGGTGCTTTTCAAAGTTTCCCAGGATCCCGATACTGTCATATACCCCGAACATCGCCCTCTTCTCGTTCCAACGATCAATCACTTTAGGGGACGGGAGGGTGACCCTTACATGGAACAATCTGGGAACATCCAGAAAGAAACTTCTGCAGGCCAGCGGCACCAGGCCCCATAAGCCCCTGCCTGCCACCCGAGAGAAGCTCCCTGCCATTGCTCTCGTCTCTCCCCTGCAACACTGCACGAGCCCTAGAGGGAGGGCTAGACGTGGCCTTCCAGGAGATAACAACCTTCTCCGCTGGGGTCACACGGGTACTAACTGCATGCAGCCATCGTGGATTTTACCCAGGTAGCTCTGGGCTCAAGGCCCATCCCAGCCCCGCCCCGCCGCTTCCGTTCTGCCCGCCGGAAGTTTTTAATGCGCTAGAAGAGCGGAGGTGTCGTCTTACTTGTTTAGGGAGTACCGAGGATGAACTTCAAGCAAGAAAATTCACCCATTCTTATTTTCTTGGGCGTCCCTCAACTGAGGGAGATGAAGGTCCAGAACCCGGAGCCCAGAGCTTTCTTTCTCCGTGCCCCACAGCAGCTTTGCGCTATAGCTGTTTTTATTCCCCCTATTCGACCGGGGAGGAAATCTGAGGCTGAGGGAGTGAAGTGAACTGCTGGACGTCACAAAGCAGACGAGATGGCGGAAGCTGGACTAGAGCCTAAGCCTTCTAACTGTCGGCTCCTGTCCTGGGGGGTGACTGAGTGGGTCACTCTCCCAGGGGCACGGCCACTGCTCAGCTAGGAACTCGACTTCTCCAGCAGGCACCGCGGAAAAAAGAGGACACTGTACGGAAGAAGGCGGCCGCGAGTGCGGGGGTGGGGCGGGAGGAGAGAGCTGGAATCTAAGTCCCGCCCTCCTCGGGCATTCCGGCTCCTGCGCTCTGATTGGCCGGTCTCTGCAGCGAGCGTCGCGATTGGGTCCCTTGCGGCCGTTGAGATTTGAACTCCAGTTTTGTGGCTTTGCCCGCGCCGCGCGGGGCTCAGTGGCGGGAGTTTTCCTCTGCCTGGCGTCTATTGGCCGGTTTCTCTCCCCGCGGGAGTGCTGCCTCGCAGATTGGTGCATATTGTGCCCTTCGTGGGGTATTTTTTTTTCTTTTTAATTCCAGCCCCACGACGCGAGTTGGAGGAACGGCGGGTGAAGCTCTCTTGTAAGGTGTGGTGTTCTGGGGGAGCGGGGAAGAGAGGCCGGGAAAATCTGGCATCCGGCAGTGAGATGCGGTATTAGACTGTAGGTTTAGTAGATGAGTCCCTTGTGGTACAACGTGGTGGAAACAGCCATAGATCCGCAGTGGAATTTGGGCAAATCGCTTAACGTTCCTTTGTTTCAATTTCCTCATCTGTAAATGGGACCAAATTACCATGGACTCCATGAAATGGACATTTTGGAAATTTAGACCAGGTATGACGTTCGCGTAGCCTAATAGAACCTGGCATAGAGTAAACAAATAGTAAATATGAATGTTCTGTCATTCTGAAGACAGGAAACCCATCAGCTCACACTGGGTCACTGTTCTGGTCTTAGATGAGACCTCTCTATATTACTTTTCTCATAAAAACAGAAATAACAGTGCTAACTTAACGCATTGATATGCCACTTTACAGTTCTTTAAGTATTTTAATATTTCTTGATTCCTTTGATCCTGAGAGCAACTTTGCAATCGGAGATCAGTAATCCTGTTATACAGATGAGGCCCAGGGGGTTAAGTGACCAAGTTTCAGAGTCACAATTAGAATTCAATTCTAGTCCAGGGTTAATCACATCCTTTAAGATAATGTTATTAGCTTGATGCAAAACTAAAAAGCATGTATATTCGAGGAGGAAAGTAAAAGAAGCAGATTAAAAAGACAGCTTTTAGATGTAGACCCTGACTTATTTGCTGTTTGGCCTCCAGCCCTGTGAGCCATTGGGGGAAAGATGTCTCCCCAAGTATGGGAATTCCATCTGCCCTTATCCCCAGAGGAGTTGTTGAAAAGTGGAGGGGTGAATCAGTATGTCGTGCAAGAGGTACTGTCCATCAGACATCTTCCATCGCACCTTAAAGGTAAGACTCCATAGCTGCCACTGTGACTAGCACTTCAGAACAACCGCCGGAATCTGATTCTATTGTCTGTCTGTTCCACTACACCACTGAGCTCCATGGGGGTGAGATACATGTCTTTTCTATTACTGTTCTCTGTGTAGTGTTGTGTTACATGAAGAATATATTCATTAACCACTTTCTCTAAGGTACACAATAAGCAGTTCTGGTGTATATGATTAGTCTTTGGGGAGAATTTAATTTTTGATGTTTACCTCTTACCATATGCCAGAATAGAGTCATGGTGGTTTTAAGAATTATAGGAGAAGATGTCTCCTAGAATGTCTGAGACTTGACCTGACCTGTGTCAGGGAATCGTTTTTTAGAGTAGATCACATTTCCAGGAGTGTGCAAAGATGGAGAAAAGCATATGTGTGCAGTAGCAATACTGAACAGTATACGTGTAGTTCAGTTACACCCTGAAGCCTATAGTTGACTGCAGACAATTCCTGCAGTTATCAACACGACCCCATGCATAGTGTCACTGTGCTGCTTGGAAGTGTCTTGTAGATTGCTTTGGAGAGTTACAGAGAGTAGAGATTAAGTCTGTTATTGCCCACAGCAAGTAGGGTTCATTCATTATCAAGCAGCTTGATATAACTGCAGCTTGTCTCTTCTTGGCCTTTCCATTACTGTTACCAGATGACAGCTCCTTGCTCTGACGAGCAGAGGGAGAGAAAGGGATTTTTCTATCTTTTATAACAATTGGATTGCTTTTGGCATTTAGAACCCTAAATATAAGTTCTTTAAATAACTCATGATCAGATCATTTAATTTATTCAAGTATTTACTGGTGATAATGCTGTTTGCCAGGAAGTGTTCTCTTCAACTGGGGATACAGTAGTAAATAGACAGGATGACAAAATTGTTTCTCTCACGGCTTTCAACAAGTAATAAATAAATTGTAAATACCAAGGAGAAAAAATTTTAAATAGAAAAAGAGTAGTGTGCCTTATAGATTGGCATTTTATGTTGGATGATCAGAAAAGACTTGCTGATAGGTGAAGTTTAAGCAGAGACCTTACCATTGAGGACATTAACTATGCAGATTCCAAAGGAAGGGCAGACAGGAAAAGCCCCTGAGGTGGGAAAATGACAGTGTGGTTGGAGGGGAGTATGCTAGGAAAAAAGAGGTCAGGTGAGAAGTAATACAGATTATTCTAGAGTCTTGAACCTGAAAATGTCTTCAGGAGCATTAGTATCATTAGTTAGGAGCTTATCATGATTTATGAGCTTATTAGAAATGCAAGGTAAAAACCCATCCCCAAACTGCTGAATCAGAAAATCCATTTCTTAAGAAGATCCTCAGATGGACATTTAGTGGCTCAGACATAAAGAATCTGCCTGCAATGCAGGAGACCCAGTTTCGATCCCTGGGTCAAGAAGATTGTCCTGGAGAAAAGAATGGCTCCCCACACCAATATTCTTGCTTGGAGAATTCCATGGACAGAGGAGCATGGTGGACTGCAGTCCATAGCATCACAAAGTGTCTACTGTGTTGAGCAGAGACTGTAAAGAGCAGGGGAAGAAGCAGGGGCTAATTCAGAGGCTAATGAAATACCAGGGAGCTCGCTTGAGGTGATAGCACAGAGGTGATCATAAAAGGTTAGATTCTGAGTAAATTTTGAAAGTAGAGTCAACAGGATTGTTGATTGACTGGATTAGATTTACAGGGTTAGAAAAAGAAGAATCAAGGATGATTATAAGGCTGTTTGACTTGAGCACCTAGAAGAATGGAGTTGTCATCTACTGAGATGGGGCAGTGTAGGAAAGGAGAAGGTTTAGACTGTTGGTTATATGCTTATGGAGTTCAGGGGAGAGGTGCCAACTATTGATACATATTTGGGATTTAATATTCAACATATAGAGGGTGTTTAAAGCCATGAGATTGAGTTGAAGAAGAAAAGCAATTTCAGACATAAGACCTAAGACAGCCCGACTTTTGAAGGCTGGGAAGATGAGAAAGAACCAATAAAAGAAATTAAGGGCCAGTCACTGAGGCAGAAAGTGAGCAAAGATGCTAAGTGGGAGCTAAATTAAGAGACGTTTGAAAAGGGAAAGGAGAGATCAGCTGCACATTTAATCCTGGACTTAGCAACGTGGCACTTGCTGGTAACCTTGCTGAACACTATTTCAGAATGGTAGGGTCAAAAGCCTGATTGGAATACATTTGTGAGAAAGTGGGATGAGAGAGGTAATTAGAGATGGTAGGTTTAGATAAGCCTTTCTGTTTGTGGTTTTTTTTTTTGTTTGTTTGTTTGTTTTTTTTTGCTTTAAGGAGTAGCAGAGAAATAGGGTGTACCTAGAGGGGCAAACAGAGTCAAGGGCGGATTTAGTTTTGTTTTGTTTTTTTTTTTCAAGATGAGCAACGTTACATGTGTTTATGCTGAATGTGGGGCTTCCTAGGTGGTGCTAGTGGTAAAGAACCCACCTGCCTACACAGGAGGTGTAGGAGACTTGGCTTCCATCCCTGGGCCAAGGAAGATCCCCTGGAGGAGGAAATGACAACCCACTCGAATATTCTTGCCTGGGAAATCGCATGGACCGAGGAGCCCAGTAGGGTACAGTTCATGGGGTTGCAAAGAGTCGGACATGACAAGTGACTGAGCATGCGTGCGTGTTGCCGAATGGAATAATCTGGGATGGGAAAGTTGATGATGCAGGAGGGAAAGGGAGGAAGGATTGTTGGAGAAGCATCCTTTAGGGGGTCAGAGAGTCTGTGATGGGGGGTTGGGGGAGGAGATGGTTTTATTAGAGCAAGGACGGTTTATCCACGGCAGTGCAAGAGAAAGCAGAGCATATGGACCCCGATGCAGATAGTGCCTGCCGATGCAGATAGTGCCTGCCGGTAAATACAGAGTTTGGCACAGCTGGAGTTTCTCTTCTGTCTGATTCTGTTTTGTTATGGGTGGAGAAAAGGTGTGAAATAATGCCTAGAAGAAAGCAGATAGGCCTGGGAACTTGTAAAAGGCTTACTAAGGGCCTACTTGAAGTCCTGAGATGAGAATAGATGGCATGGTTGTATGTTTTTTCAAGCCACGTTTATAAGTTTTAAAAAGTAGAACAGAGAAATGAATATGTGATGTGACCTCGACAGTCGAAATAGTATGCATAGAAGAGAAACTGAAAAAAAATTGGCCAGATGTTAACAGTGTTTGTTTTTCTCATTTTCACTTTACTGTATTTTCTAGATTACAGAAGGAGGTTTGTAAGAATGGGAGGTAGCTTACAAGTACTGAGTTACATTGTGTGCCAGCTATTTATCCTGACTGCTTCACATGGATTATCTTGCTTAATCTTTACCAAAAAATTCTGAAAAGCCCTATGAGATATGATCTGTTATTATTCCCAATTTACAAAAGAACAAACTGAGACTTGGTAAGCTAAGTAACTTAGTCTAGTAAATGTTCAAGCCGAGCATAAATGTAAGCAGTGAACTAGACTAGATCAGTGGGTGATGCTTCAGAGAAGTAAAGGGGGGTGTGAATGGAGAGAATCATTGAATGTAATAAAAAGTAGGTAACAGGTAATCTTTGAAAGAATAGCTGTTAGATTCATCAATCTCAGAAACTAGGTTTCAGGGAATTGAGAAAGATTAGATAGATTTTAATGGGACATGAGAGCAAACTCAAATGAACGGCATTGATTGTTATTGTATCGTTTGTTTTAAAGAAGTGGGGGCCTGAGCATGTCAGAAAGAGAATGTTCCCTGGAAAGGATGAACTCAGAGGTGAGAGAAAGGAGATAAGACTTTGGCAAGGCAGTGAGAACAGCTTAGCATTGGAACAAAATCTTTCCACTGGAGACTGAAGCAAAGTGGGAAGGTGTTGGCGGAATGATTTGTTGACTGAGAGGCAGGATTACTTTGGGTCTCTTTCTTTTGGGTAAAGTAGAAAACAGTCATCGACTAAAGGAAGAGAGGCAAAGGGTCAGAAAACGTATAAAGGGGAGGATATGCTGTGAGTATAGTGTAAGGAGTCAGTAGGAGTTGGGGAAATAAAATAGTTTGTTAAACATTGCAAAGGACCAGGTCATAGTTGGACAGCATAACACTGATGTGAGGATGAGTCAGGTCAGCGAGCCAGCAGTGGTAACGGAGTACAGGTTCAAGCTTTACTTTCCAGGCAAACCAACTTGGGGCCGCAGAAAAGATTTTGACAGAATTTTCTCCCTCCCCACCCAAAGAAAGAGCTACAACTTGTTTCAAAAATTGACTCCATACAGGGCTCCATACAAGGCTACCGGGTTTCCCCGGTGGCTCAGCAGTGAAGAATCCTTCTGCTGGTGCAGGAGACTCTGGGTCAATCCCTGAGTGGGGAAGATCCCCTGGAGAAGGAAATGGCGACCCATTCCAGTTTTCTTGCCTGGGAAATCCCATGAACAGGAGCCTTGTGTGCTACAGACCATGGGGCTGCCAAAGGGTCGGACACAATTGAGTGACTAAACCGCAACGACAGCACCCTCATTACGTTGGGCAGCAGCAGCAGCAGCTCTCGGACTGCCACGTAATCACCAGGGTCGACAGCCTGTACTCTTAAAGCCATCCTCTACCCAGACAGCCATTCTGCTTTCCACTTTGAGGAAGTACAGCATTCAATAAAATTACAAGAATTTATTACAAAATATTACAAGAAATATTCACCACTTTATTAGAAAACAGGCTTTGTACTAGGTGGTTTTTGCCCCCAACTGTAGTCTGTTATAAGTGTTCTGAGCATGTTTAAGGTAGATTAGGCTAAGCTGTCGGGGAAGGCAATGGCACCCCACCCCAGTACTCTTGCCTGGAAAATCCAATGGACGGAGTAGCCTGGTGGGCTGCAGTCCATGGGGTCGCTAACAGTCGGACAGACTGAGCAACTTCACTTTCACTTTTCTCTTTCATGCATTGGAGAAGGAAATGGCAACCCACCCCAGTATTCTTGCCTGGAGAATCCCAGGGATGGGGGAGCCTGGTGGGCTGCCGTCTATGGGGTCACACAGAGTCGAACACGACTGAAGTGACTTAGCAGCAGCAGCAGCAGGCTAAGCTGTGGTATTCAGTAGGTTAGGTAATATTAGATTTTTGATTTAACAGTGTTTTCAATTTGTAGCAGATTATTCCAAATGTAGCCCCATGGTAAATCAAAGCAAGTCTGTGGTAGCAAATGAACCTAAGTGTATTGCAGATGTTTCACATAACACACTAAAGGACTAGAGAACTAAGCAACTAGGAAAGCCAGCATTTTGACTGTGAGCTATATAGGAAAGAGCTTTACACAATTAGCGTCAGGTAGTTAGTAAATTTATTTTTTAAAGGGGTGTGGGTTAGCAGTTCTGAAACTGTTACATGTGTATACTAGGATTAAGCAAATACATAAATGAACTTATGTTTTTAATATACACTAGAGATAAAAATAGATACAGAGGTATGTCCATTTATACCTACACACATGTGTGTCCTGCATTTCGCAGTCTGGGTGGAAGGAGCTCCTAGTGGTCAAGTTCGGGACAGTCTGAACAACAAACGAAAAAGTAATAGGAATGGATTAAAACACAGAATGAACAAAACATTCATGAGCCCACTCTGACATAAACAATTAAATACATAAATTATGTATTGAAGGGAAAGAAAAGCTCATACTTGGAGTGGCATTCCCATTAGTAAATACAAAAAGAATGATAAAAAATAGACAAATCACCATTTAATAAAAGTAATGTTTGTGGCAGGTAAGAGTCATCCATTGTTGCTTAAATTAGGGGGCAGAATGTAGTGAGAAACAGAATGTTTGCATAGTTGCAAAGTATCTCCCTACACAAGATACTTATTAGTTGCAAAGGGGAAAATACTAACTTTGCAGTGGAGACACCTGGCGAACCCTACCGACTGATCAGTTAACATTGCCAATAATAAGGCATCGTGTCCTTCTGGGTATAATGGTTGAAGGACGCAACCTCCCTTTTTCAGTGATCTAGCCAAAAGCACATGACCTCAACCTAATCATGAGAAACTAGCAGACAAACCCAGAGTGAGGAACATTCTATAGAATAAGTGGCAAACAACACTTCAAGTGTCAAAGACAAGTAAGGAGGTGTGATGGCTAAATGCACTGTGGTGTCCTAGGTTGACTCCTGGCCTGGGAAAAGGATAGAATTAGAACAGCTAGCAAAACTCAAGCTCTGTAGGTTAGTCATTAGTGTTCAGTTAATGTTCTTTTTTTGGTTTAGAATAGATCCTTATAGTAATACAAGATGTTACCATTGTCTGGGTGAAGAATAAATGGAACTCTACTGTTTTTACTACTTTTATCATTTCAGAATCTAAAAAGATTCTGAGTTTGTATTCATTAGTAAGTTGGACAAGTCACAAAACTATTCTGACATTTAATTTCTTTTGCCACAAAATAGACACAGAACTATTTGCTTCATCTGGCTCAGAGATGGAGTCAGTTCAGTTCAGTTCAGTCGCTCAGTCGTGTCCGACTCTTTGTGACCCCATGAATCGCAGCACGCCAGGCCTCCCTATCCATCACCATCTCCCGGAGTTCACTCAGACTCACGTCCACCGAGTCCGTGATGCCATCCAGCCATCTCATCCTCGGTCGTCCCTTTCTCCTCCTGCCCCCAATCCCTCCCAGCATCAGAGTCTTTTCCAATGAGTCAACTCTTCGCATGAGGTGGCCAAAGTACTGGAGTTTCAGCTTTAGCATCATTCATTCCAAAGAAATCCCAGGGTTGATCTCCTTCAGAATGGACTGGTTGGATCTCCTTGCAGTCCAAGGGACTGTCAAGAGTCTTCTCCAACACCACAGTTCAAAAGCATCGATTCTTCGGTGCTCAGCTTTCTTCACAGTCCAACTTTCACATCCATACATGACCACAGGAAAAACCATAGCCTTGACTAGGCGGACCTTAGTCGGCAAAGTAATGTCTCTGCTTTT
>SJYX01013025.1:191118-218912 GCA_006410675.1 Oreotragus oreotragus | reverse complement strand
CATCACTTCATGGGAAATAGATGGGGAAACAGTGGAAACAGTGTCAGGCTTTATTTTTTTGGGCTCCAAAATCACTGCAGGTGGTGATTACAGCATTGAAATTAAAAGACACTTACTCCTTGGAAGGAAAGTTATGACCAACATAAACAGCATATTAAAAAGCAGAGACATTACTTTGTCAACAAAGATCTGTCTAGTCAAGGCTCTGGTTTTTCAAGTTCTCCTGTATGGATGTGAGAGTTGGACTATAAAGAAAGTTGAGCCCTAAAGAATTGATGCTTTTGAACTGTGGTCTTGGATAAGACTCTTGAGAGTCCCTTGGATTGCAAGGAGATCCAACCAGTCCATCCTAAAGGAGATCAGTCCTGGGTGTTATTGGAAGGACTGATTTTGAAGCTGAAACTCCAATAATTTGGCCATCTGATAAGAGCTGACTCATTTGAAAAGGCCCTAGTGCTGGGAAAGATTGAGGGCAGGAAGAGAAGGGGATGGCAGAGGATGAAATAGCTGGATGGCATCACCAACTCGATGGGCATGGGTTAGGGTGGACTCCGGGATTTGGTGATGGACAGGGAGGCCTGGCATGCTGCGTTTCATGAGATTGCAAAGAGTCGGACACGACTGAGCGACTGAACTGCACTTAGTGGAGAAATAATGAAATGTTAATACTAAAAATCATAATTGATTTTGTTACACACTCAGGTTCTTATTAGCAGTGAGACTCCAAACTGTCACTATACATTAGATTGTTCAGTTCTGGCTACAGATATTTTCTGATATTCCTTATTTTACAATAATCAAAGAAACAAATAATTATATCACCTTTTTTGAGCTAATATCTCCTAAATATGTCTGCTAATCTCCTCTAGGCTGTAGGCATTTAAGAAAGTGATTGTGCATTTGCACCATCATCACCCAGAATGAATTCATGCATATAGTAGTGACATAGTAATTACTTCTGTGACCAGATTGACTGATTTTATCACCAAACTCTTTTTGACAGATTTCACTATTCACCTTGATCATAATTTTAGACTGACTTTTTCTCTTAAAAAATTGCTTCAAATCTAAAAATCTCTTAGAAAATAATTTAAAATGTTTAATGTCCTTATAATTGGCTAATCTAAACCATCATTCTAAAATTCCAACCCTTACAGCATGCAATTGTTTTATTAAAATGTATCTCCCTTTCAGTGTGAAGATCTGAAATAATTATTTTCTTTCTCTGTTTTCTTCTACTGATTCAATTTTATTTTTATGCTTCTTATCAATATTAGTATAATACAAGGATGTGCTATAGAATGATGTGTTCTTTTCCATCAGTTGCATTGGAAAAATTTATATTAACTAGTTCAAAATATCAGAGAAGGCAATGGCACCCCACTCCAGTACTCTTGCCTGCAAAATCCCATGGACAGAGGAGCCAGGTGGGCTGCAGTCCATGGGTTCGCTAAGAGTCGGACACGACTGAGTAACTTCACTTTCACTTTTCACTTCCATGTATTGGAGAAGGAAATGGCATCCCAGTCCAGTGTTCTTGCCTGGAGAATCCCAGGGATGGGGGAACCTGGTGGACTGCCGTCTATGGGGTCACATAGAGTCAGACATGACTGAAACAACTTAGCAGAAGAAGCAGTTCAAAATATATTATGAAATATGTCCAATCATTTCTGTAAATTAACTTTGGCTTACAGCAAAACACTCTGAAATCTATGGTGTCTTTAAGATTACTCATTTATCCTAAGATTCTGTTGGCTAGGATGAGTTATTGATTCTTCAAGTTTTGAACTGGCTCAGTCAAACTTGCTTGAATTTGCTGATGTAACTGAAATAATCTTATGTCAGGAGATAGCTAGATAATTCAGGATGGATTTAATCACTTATCTGAAAGTTGGAAGGCTGTTGTTGGATGACAAAATAGATGAAATTGAGTTACATGCCTCTTATCATACAGTAGACTAGTTGAAAATTCTTCATATAGTAGTTATATGATATCAAGAACAGCAAAGGAGGCAGGCCCAAATCTGTAAATATTTTTTTTAAAAAGCTCTTGTGGCATAACTTTTCTTGTATTCCATTGGCCAAAGAACTCTGAAGACATTGTAAAAGTGCCATCGTGAATGGAAACTATAAAGGTATACACATGTAAAAAAGTAGTGGACATATGATTGTTAACAATCCACAGCAATTTTCTCCCAGTTGATTTGTCCTCTCCAAGATAAAAATATCTATATTAAGTAACACTGGTTATTAAATGTCTCATCCAACCAGCACATAATCAGTTCAGAATCTCATGCTTTAAAATTGTATGCAGAGATGGTTTCTCAGATGTGTCTCCCAATGACTTATAATGCAACCAACATACAATATTTATGTCAGGAGGGAGTAATGGTCATAAACACACAGAAAAATGGAGAAAATGGGAGGTACCTGACAATCACTGTTACATATCAATGTAGTAGCCAAAAGTTATCCCAAATCTGAAATCAAAAAATATTCCTCAATTTGACCTGTGTTCTCCCCCAAAGTAACTTCTGTTTCATTTTTATCTGTGGATATCTACCCTATAAACTAATTTATTTTTCCATAAAATGTAAGTCACATGTGTAGCTTTGTGTCTTTTTAAACCTCCTTTCTCTTCATAGCATGGTAGGCACTGAAAGATCCTTTTCACTTTGCATTTGAACCCTTTTAGTCCAAGCTGGCATTACTTTTACCAATATAACTTTTGAAATGTCCTGTGAATTTCCTCTGAACATGATTGGTTCCTTTGCATTACTTAATCATCACACTCACAATCTGGGCAGATATCTATAAAGTGGAAATTTCAGCCTGCTATGAGACAATGTTCTTGATTGTTAGAAGCCTTTTGGTCTAGTTGAGGGAGTATACTAGGCATCAACTTAAGTCATTCTGTAGTCTTAATAGTTGGTTTTTACCTATATTTTAAATTTTCTTTTGACTTTCAGACTATCTCCTCGTCTAAAAATCTTTTAAACTCGAAAGTCTGGAATTGATGACAAGTGTTTTGTTTTTTTTTTTTTCTAAATTGGAAAGTACTGGATCATTTATATTCAGTCAAATTCTTTCTGCAAATTGTGCTATTTGAGTTTAGTTAGTATCTTTCTTGTGTATTACTATCAATAGTTAAAATAAAACAATGATACTTCCAAATCTTTACCTGGAAATCATCTGCCACTGTTCACAAGAATCTTTTCTGTACCAAGTCATCACAGACAACATTCTTCAATTATTTCACTATTACAAATGTGACTTGTCATTTTCCAGTTTTTCTTTTCAAACCAGTTTCCCCATTGCATTACCAGTCTGATCTTGTTGCCTTATATCAAATTCAACCCACATAGTTTAAATTTTGGTTTGGGCATCAGCTCGTTTCTGCATTAGTTCTTTTGTTTCTTCAGCAATTATCTATTACCACACAAAAAGCCATCCCAGCACTTAGTGTCTTCAAAGAAACAAAAAACACAAAATTTTTTCTAATATTTCTGTGGATTGGATACCATATTGTTTAATTGAAGTACACATGTATTTGAAAACTTAAGAGAAAGTTCAAGTAGAAAAAAANTGCAAAGAGTCGGACACGACTGAGCGACTGAACTGCACTTAGTGGAGAAATAATGAAATGTTAATACTAAAAATCATAATTGATTTTGTTACACACTCAGGTTCTTATTAGCAGTGAGACTCCAAACTGTCACTATACATTAGATTGTTCAGTTCTGGCTACAGATATTTTCTGATATTCCTTATTTTACAATAATCAAAGAAACAAATAATTATATCACCTTTTTTGAGCTAATATCTCCTAAATATGTCTGCTAATCTCCTCTGGGCTGTAGGCATTTGAGAAAGTGATTGTGCATTTGCACCATCATCACCCAGAATGAATTCATGCATATAGTAGTGACATAGTAATTACTTCTGTGACCAGATTGACTGATTTTATCACCAAACTCTTTTTGACAGATTTCACTATTCACCTTGATCATAATTTTAGACTGACTTTTTCTCTTAAAAAATTGCTTCAAATCTAAAAATCTCTTAGAAAATAATTTAAAATGTTTAATGTCCTTATAATTGGCTAATCTAAACCATCATTCTAAAATTCCAACCCTTACAGCATGCAATTGTTTTATTAAAATGTATCTCCCTTTCAGTGTGAAGATCTGAAATAATTATTTTCTTTCTCTGTTTTCTTCTACTGATTCAATTTTATTTTTATGCTTCTTATCAATATTAGTATAATACAAGGATGTGCTATAGAATGATGTGTTCTTTTCCATCAGTTGCATTGGATAAATTTATATTATCTAGTTCAAAATATCAGAGAAGGCAATGGCACCCCACTCCAGTACTCTTGCCTTCAAAATCCCATGGACAGAGGAGCCAGGTGGGCTGCAGTCCATGGGTTCGCTAAGAGTCGGACACGACTGAGTAACTTCACTTTCACTTTTCACTTCCATGTATTGGAGAAGGAAATGGCAACCCAGTCCAGTGTTCTTGCCTGGAGAATCCCAGGGATGGGGGAACCTGGTGGACTGCCATCTATGGGGTCACATAGAGTCAGACATGACTGAAACAACTTAGCAGAAGAAGCAGTTCAAAATATATTATGAAATATGTCCAATCATTTCTGTAAATTAACTTTGGCTTACAGCAAAACACTCTGAAATCTATGGTGTCTTTAAGATTACTCATTTATCCTAAGATTCTGTTGGCTAGGATGAGTTATTGATTCTTCAAGTTTTGAACTGGCTCAGTCAAACTTGCTTGAATTTGCTGATGTAACTGAAATAATCTTATGTCAGGAGAGAGCTAGATAATTCAGGATGGATTTAATCACTTATCTGAAAGTTGGAAGGCTGTTGTTGGATGACAAAATAGATGAAATTGAGTTACATGCCTCTTATCATACAGTAGACTAGTTGAAAATTCTTCATATAGTAGTTATATGATATCAAGAACAGCAAAGGAGGCAGGCCCGAATCTGTAAATATTTTTTTTAAAAAGCTCTTGTGGCATAACTTTTCTTGTATTCCATTGGCCAAAGAACTCTGAAGACATTGTAAAAGTGCCATCGTGAATGGAAACTATAAAGGTATACACATGTAAAAAAGTAGTGGACATATGATTGTTAACAATCCACAGCAATTTTCTCCCAGTTGATTTGTCCTCTCCAAGATACAAATATCTATATTAAGTAACACTGGTTATTAAATGTCTCATCCAACCAGCACATAATCAGTTCAGAATCTCATGCTTTAAAATTGTATGCAGAGATGGTTTCTCAGATGTGTCTCCCAATGACTTATAATGCAACCAACATACAATATTTATGTCAGGAGGGAGTAATGGTCATAAACACACAGAAAAATGGAGAAAATGGGAGGTACCTGACAATCACTGTTCCATATCAATGTAGTAGCCAAAAGTTATCCCAAATCTGAAATCATAAAATATTCCTCAATTTGACCTGTGTTCTCCCCCAAAGTAACTTCTGTTTCATTTTTATCTGTGGATATCTACCCTATAAACTAATTTATTTTTCCATAAAATGCAAGTCACATGTGTAGCTTTGTGTCTTTTTAAACCTCCTTTCTCTTCATAGCATGGTAGGCACTGAAAGATCCTTTTCACTTTGCATTTGAACCCTTTCAGTCCAAGCTGGCATTACTTTTACCAATTTAACTTTTGAAATGTCCTGTGAATTTCCTCTGAACATGATTGGTTCCTTTGCATTCCTTAATCATCACACTCACAATTTGGGCAGATATCTATAAAGTGGAAATTTCAGCCTGCTATGAGACAATGTTCTTGATTGTTAGAAGCCTTTTGGTCTAGTTGAGGGAGTATACTAGGCATCAACTTAAGTCATTCTGTAGTCTTAATAGTTGGTTTTTACCTATATTTAAAATTTTCTTTTGACTTTCAGACTATCTCCTCGTCTAAAAATCTTTTAAACTCGAAAGTCTGGAATTGATGACAAGTGTTTTGTTTTTTTTTTTTCTAAATTGGAAAGTACTGGATCATTTATATTCAGTCAAATTCTTTCTGCAAATTGTGCTATTTGAGTTTAGTTAGTATCTTTCTTGTGTATTACTATCAATAGTTAAAATAAAACAATGATACTTCCAAATCTTTACCTGGAAATCATCTGCCACTGTTCACAAGAATCTTTTCTGTACCAAGTCATCACAGACAACATTCTTCAATTATTTCACTATTACAAATGTGACTTGTCATTTTCCAGTTTTTCTTTTCAAACCAGTTTCCCCATTGCATTACCAGTCTGATCTTGTTGCCTTATATCAAATTCAACCCACATAGTTTAAATTTTGGTTTGGGCATCAGCTCGTTTCTGCATTAGTTCTTTTGTTTCTTCAGCAATTATCTATTACCACACAAAAAGCCATCCCAGCACTTAGTGTCTTCAAAGAAACAAAAAACACAAAATTTTTTCTAATATTTCTGTGGATTGGATACCATATTGTTTAATTGAAGTACACATGTATTTGAAAACTTAAGAGAAAGTTCAAGTAGAAAAAAATATGCACAATGAACTTAAGCCATCAAGTTATTGTTTAATCATTTCAATATTATTAAAGTTCACCAGATTAATTGTGAATGAGCATAATGGAAATGTGTGAATAATCCATATAAATATAGGTAGTCAAAAAGTTGGCACTAAACAAGTATTTAAGCTAATAAAAGACTCCAAGCCCAGGTTTTGAGATTAAATAGAAGACTTTTTTCTGGAAGATAATAAGAGGACTAGTAGAAGAATAGGCTGGTCCTACCTTAGGCTATGAATCTATCAATATCTCAAGCATATGACTAAAAGATTTATGTTTGAGAACCAAGAATAATTTAATAATTAGCTCTAGTATCTTAGTTTAAAAGAATATCAGCTTTAGAAAAGAAGTCTAAGACTTAACAGATACGGAGATGGGAATCAGATAGCATCAACTTTAGGAAGCAGTTTAGGTTCCACAAACCAAAAACATGGTAGTTCATGTTAGATAAAGGTAGGTCAGAGAATTTGTTGTTTTCTAGATATTCAGGTTGTAATCGACATGTCATTTTTTAACTAGGAGCATGAAGAATGATCATTATCTACTTCCAATTATCTTGATTTCATTTTGTAATTAAAATTTATTTTTTTAATTTTATCATGAACCTTATTTTTTATTTTATTTAAAACTTTTATTGAAAAATTGAAGTATAGTTTATTTATATTATTTCATGTATACAGAAAAGTGATTCAGTTTATAATATATGTATATATTTATATTTATTCATTTTAGATTATTTTTCATTATAGAATACAATAAAAATACTATTTTTGTATATAGAAATAAATATAACTATATAGAAAATATATATAACTATTAGAAAATAAATATTTTTTAATAAATATTTATGTGCTATACAGTAGGTCCTTGATATAGTAATGAGTATCTGGTAATCCAAATTCACAACTTATTCCTATATCCTTTTCATTTTAGTAATGAGTGTGTTTTCTATGTCTGTGTTTGTATTTCAGTTTTGTAAGTAAGTTCATTTGTATCATTTTCAAAGATTCCACACGTAAGTGATATTATATAATATTTGTCTCTTTTGGTNCTATATAGAAAATATATATAACTAATAGAAAATAAATATTTTTTAATAAATATTTATGTGCTATACAGTAGGTCCTTGATATAGTAATGAGTATCTGGTAATCCAAATTCACAACTTATTCCTATATCCTTTTCATTTTAGTAATGAGTGTGTTTTCTATGTCTGTGTTTGTATTTCAGTTTTGTAAGTAAGTTCATTTGTATCATTTTCAAAGATTCCACACGTAAGTGATATTATATAATATTTGTCTCTTTTGGTCTGATAATCTATGATAAAAGAGGAAAGAATATACAAGGAAGAAGATATGATTTCTTCAGTAAGTGGTACTGGGAAAACTGGACAGCTACATGAAAAAGAGTGAAGTTAGAACATTCTGTAACACCATATACAAAAATAAACTAAAAATGGATTAAAGACCTAGATATAAGACAAGACACTATGAAACTCCCAGTGGAAAATATAGGCAGAACACTTTGACATGTATCACAGCAATATTTTGAGGGGATCTGTCTCCTAGACTAATGAAAACAAGAGCATAAATTAACAAATAGGACCTAATAATTAAGCTTAAAACCTTTTGCCCATCAAATGAAATCATAAGCAAAACAAAAAGACAAACTATGGAATGAGAGAAAACATTTGCAAGTGATGTGACCAACAAATAATTAATTTCTAAAATATACAAACAGTGTATATAGCTCAATGACAGAAAACTAGACAACACAATAAAAAAACGGGCAGAAGCCCGACACAGACATTTCTTCAAAGAAGACATACAGGTGGCCAACAGGCACATGAAAAGATGCTCAACATGGCTGATTATTAGAGAAATGTAAATCACTGAGGTACCATCTCACATAGGTCAGAAAGGCCATCATCAAAAAGTCTACAAATAATAAGTGCTACAGAGGGTGTGGGGAGAAGGTGACCCTTTGACACTTGGTGGAGCAAGTAAACTGTGCAGTGACTGTGGAAAACAGGATAGAGAATTCTTAAAAAGTTAAAAATAAGAGTTAACATGTGATTTAGCACTCCCACTCCTGGGCATATGTCTTGAAAAGATGAAAACTTTAATACTTCAAAGAAGATAAATACATTCCAGTATTCATAGCAGTACTCTTTACAATAGCCAAGACACAGAAGCAAACTAAGATGAGTGGATTAAGATGTGATATCTATAGATAATGAGTATTACTCAGCTATAAATGACATTTGCAGCAACATGGATGTAACTAGAGATTATCATATTTAGTGAAGTAAGTCAGACAGTAATCTTGATTTCTGATGAGAGGTTTTCTGTTTTCTCTTTACTTGAAACTATTAAGGCCATAAGTCTAAATATGTCCTTCTCTTTGCCTCATGGGTCTCTTTCTAGTATTTACTTTATCAGATCTCTTTTCAACACTGCTTGACTTCTTGAATTCTTTCAGCTGCATGTTCTGTTTTGTTTCTGTTCTGAGCTAGGGATTTTTGTTGTCAAAATATGGAGATAATCTGTGTCAATTAAAAAAAAAAACTCATTCTTAAATGCCCATTGATTCTTCCAATTACTCAATAATCTCTAACCACAAGACAAAGGCTACTTACATTTATGGAATGAAAAGTTTCTTTACTTTCCTAAATACTTTTTACATTTCCTAAACAAATTAATAAAATGATTCACCTTTATGTACATCTCCTTACCATCCATAACATCATGAAAAAGACAGAAGCGTGCCTGTTAAGTTTCAGAACACCTTACAGTTATTTTCAGCCATTTAGCAGTTCTATTAGCTACCATTGAGTTCTATTTCCTCCTATAAGACTCATCAAATCTGATCAAATCTCATCCTCACCCCATTTGTTTTAATCAATGTGAAATATTTATAAATCCAGTGGAGGTACAAGTTGANATTTCTTCAGTAAGTGGTACTGGGAAAACTGGACAGCTACATGAAAAAGAGTGAAGTTAGAACATTCTGTAACACCATATACAAAAATAAACTAAAAATGGATTAAAGACCTAGATATAAGACAAGACACTATGAAACTCCCAGTGGAAAATATAGGCAGAACACTTTGACATGTATCACAGCAATATTTTGAGGGGATCTGTCTCCTAGACTAATGAAAACAAGAGCATAAATTAACAAATAGGACCTAATAATTAAGCTTAAAACCTTTTGCCCATCAAATGAAATCATAAGCAAAACAAAAAGACAAACTATGGAATGAGAGAAAACATTTGCAAGTGATGTGACCAACAAATAATTAATTTCTAAAATATACAAACAGTGTATACAGCTCAATGACAGAAAACTAGACAACACAATAAAAAAACGGGCAGAAGCCCGACACAGACATTTCCTCAAAGAAGACATACAGGTGGCCAACAGGCACATGAAAAATGCTCAACATGGCTGATTATTAGAGAAATGTAAATCACTGAGGTACCATCTCACATAGGTCAGAAAGGCCATCATCAAAAAGTCTACAAATAATAAGTGCTACAGAGGGTGTGGGGAGAAGGTGACCCTTTGACACTTGGTGGAGCAAGTAAACTGTGCAGTGACTGTGGAAAACAGGATAGAGAATTCTTAAAAAGTTAAAAATAAGAGTTAACATGTGATTTAGCAGTCCCACTCCTGGGCATATGTCTTGAAAAGATGAAAACTTTAATACTTCAAAGAAGATAAATACATTCCAGTATTCATAGCAGTACTCTTTACAATAGCCAAGACACAGAAGCAAACTAAGATGAGTGGATTAAGATGTGATATCTATAGATAATGAGTATTACTCAGCTATAAATGACATTTGCAGCAACATGGATGTAACTAGAGATTATCATATTTAGTGAAGTAAGTCAGACAGTAATCTTGATTTCTGATGAGAGGTTTTCTGTTTTCTCTTTACTTGAAACTATTAAGGCCATAAGTCTAAATATGTCCTTCTCTTTGCCTCATGGGTCTCTTTCTAGTATTTACTTTATCAGATCTCTTTTCAACACTGCTTGACTTCTTGGATTCTTTCAGCTGCATGTTCTGTTTTGTTTCTCTTCTGAGCTAGGGATTTTTGTTGTCAAAATATGGAGATAATCTGTGTCAATTAAAAAAAAAAAACTCATTCTTAAATGCCCATTGATTCTTCCAATTACTCAATAATCTCTAACCACAAGACAAAGGCTACTTACATTTATGGAATGAAAAGTTTCTTTACTTTCCTAAATACTTTTTACATTTCCTAAACAAATTAATAAAATGATTCACCTTTATGTACATCTCCTTACCATCCATAACATCATGAAAAAGACAGAAGCGTGCCTGTTAAGTTTCAGAACACCTTACAGTTATTTTCAGCCATTTAGCAGTTCTATTAGCTACCATTGAGTTCTATTTCCTCCTATAAGACTCATCAAATCTGATCAAATCTCATCCTCACCCCATTTGTTTTAATCAATGTGAAATATTGATAAATCCAGTAGAGGTACAAGTTGAGCTTTCAAAGGATAGGACTCATCTGTGATATTTTCTTCTGGGATATATTGACAAACCTTTACTATGTTATTTCTTCCTAGACTCAGGCAACATGAGTTACTTGAGAGAGAGAGAGAAAGTGATATTAATTGCTGAAGTCTGAGAAAAGTATTCTTATGAATACAAACAGCTGACATTTTCTACACCCCTAGGGATTTATTCTTACCACAAAACTGTTGTTTAAAGGGAAAAAAATGACTGCCATGCTTCCTGAGATATTGGTGCTAGCCATATAATGACCAGGGAAATTTTGAAAGTCCCCGTGGATCTACATTAAAGATGTGTCCATTAATCTATGTCCAAATGACTGTCCGTTCTTCTCTTAGTTTCTCAGCAATTCTAAAGAAGAAAAACTCTAGGCATTGAGAAATCAATAATCACAGCTCCAGTTTTTCTACTTCTTATGGGAGGACATCAACAGAGAGAATTATTAAAACCAACATTAAGTTAGCAACACTAATATCCTAAACTCACTTCTTTCATATATCTGATACATGGCATGATAAGTACCATTTTTTCTTCAAAGATTATCAGAAACTTGAAAGCAGACTCTGTGCCTTATGTATATGTTTATCATCAGAGCTTGTGTTCAATAGATTCTTGTTAATTCTTTCAGAGAATAAATAGCTGAATGAATTAATGATTGTAATAAAAATTGAATAGCTATATTATTCCGACATCATAAAAGCACTGATTTTACAATAATCTGTAACACTGTTAGAGCAAAACTATTACAGTGACTTTAACTGAACTGATTTGATTTTTTAAACAAAGTCATGATTAAGCATAATTAGAAATAGTTTTTTGTTTAAAAGTGTTAAAGGTCTTAATGTAGTTGATGCTTTGTCTAAAGAAATGAAGAACCTCTAGGGCTTTCCCACAATGTGTCAATACATCATGTGGATAGATGATTAATAAATACATCTTAAAATTTTTATATTTCCTTAATGGAAATGAAATATGTTCAGAGTTAGAAAGTCATGTCATATCATTGTTATCATGGAAAAAATATCATTGAATAATTTTGTTAGGAAATGAATTAGGGAGCATTCTATATAAGTAGAAAGATTCATACAGAATGTAGAAATGTACATTGTGATCAGCCACAAGAATTTATCTAAAACAAGTGTGTTATTTACCTATTAGTAATAAAAAGCCTAATATAATAGCAACTTAATTTTCTATGCAACAGTACTGGAGTGGGTTGCTATTTCCTTCTCCACGGGATCTTCCCGATCCAGGGATCAAACCCAGGTCTCCTACATTGCAGGCAAACACTTTACTGTATGAGCCAGCAGGGAGCCAAATCAACATAGAAACATTTTTCTTCCTCAGACAAGTTGAATCTGACAGCAGTATAAAGCTTTTATAAAGTAAGCCAGTTTACTAGCCTACCTGGTCAGCCATACTTAGCACATTAATTTACTCCAAATTCAATTGTGATCATAGAAAACTGAAGAATGCACCCTGTCTTGTTAAAGATACTCCTTGGAAAAGACAGCTGATAAATATTATCTCATTCCATTGGCTAGATCTTAGTCACATGGCTATAATTATTTCCAAATAAGTCTTGGAAATACAGTGCTTATTCTAAATGGCCATGTATCCAAATAAATCCAGGATTCTAGTTATAAGAAAGAAAGGAAGAATATCAGGAAAAAGTAGTGGTTTCAGCTACAAAATGAGTTAAATGTAAAAATATGGTGCTGATTTAACAGACTTCTTTGACAGTGCCAGATCTCAGTTTCCTTTCTGTGGACAGATGAAATCATATACATGGTTGTTGTGGTTAAAATTAGTTGTCAACCTGGCTCTTTATTGTTCTCAGATATTTGAGTGAGTGAGTATGAGTGCTCAGTTGTCCACCTCTGCAACCTCTGCAATGGACTGTAGTCTGCCAGGTTCCTCTGTCTATGGAATTCTCCAGGCAAGAATACTGCAGTGCTGTCATTTGCTGCTCAAGGGGATCCTCCTGACCCAGGGATTGAACCAGAATCTCTAATGTCTCCTGCATCAGCACGCAGATTCTTTACCACTGTGACACCCGGGAAACCCCAGTCAAATATTTGGTCAAATATTATTCCAGCTATTTCTGTGAAGTATTTTTTTTTTTTGAGGAGATTAACATATCAGTAGATTTGGGGGAAAGCAGATTACACTTCATAATGTGAGTGGACCTCATCAAATCAGTTGAAGTACTTAATAGAAAAGGACTGACATCCTCTGAAGATGAGATAATTCTGCCACCATACTTTTTCCAACTCAGAGTGTAGCATCAAGACTTCCTTAGTTCCCAAGCATAACAGGCTATACTGCAGATTCTGGACTTGTTGAACTCTACAATAGCATAAACTAGTTACTTAAACTCACTCACTCCTTCTCTCTCTTTCTCTGTCTCTGTCTTTCTCCCTACTCCCCTCCCCAACAACAAAGGCTAATAGAGTAGTTTAAAATCCAGTTGATTCTTTACAACAAGAAGGCAAACCAGCAACAATGGATGTTACCTACCAGGTGTTGCTCTGTTGACAAAGTAGATACATTAAAATTTAGGTAAAGTTGCTAAATTATTTCACCACCATCAAACTTGCACAACCATTGACTATATATTTTGTAGAATTTTCCAGGTCAGAATACTGAAATGGGGAGCTGTTCCCTTCTCCAGGGAATCTTCCCATCCCAGGGATCAAACCCAGGTCTCCTGAATTGCAAGCAGATTCTTTACCAGTTGAGCTGCAAGGGAAGCCTAAGAATACTGGAGTGGGTAGCCTATCACTTTTCCAGTGGATCTTCCCAACTCAAGCTTTTGCACAGAAAAAAACCATTGGCAATATGAATAGACAACCTGCTAAATGGTAGAAAATATTTGCAAATTGTGTTACTAATAAGGGTTAATATCCAAAATATATAAATAGGTCATACAGCTGTACAAAAAAAAAAAAAAAAAAAAAACTAGTTAAAAATGGGCAAAAGACCTGAATAGACACTTTTTCCAAAGAAGCCCTGTAGATGGCCGACAAGCACATGAAAAGGTGCTTAACATTACTAGTCATTATAGAAATGAAAATAAAAGCCACAGTGAGATATCACTTCACACTAATCATAATGGCTACTATCAAAAAGTCTACAAATAAATGTTGGCTAGGATATAGAGAAAAGGGAACACTTATACACTGTTGGTAGGAATGTAAATTGGTATAGATACTATGGAAAACACAAACACTGATGTATATCTCTAAGGAAACAGTGTATTAAGAAAAATAAGGAAGAGGCTGCAGAATATGCTGAACTTTTGGCCAAGAGAATGAAGGAGGACACACACACACACACACACATAAATGCCTGGAATAAATTGCCAAGAGATAGAAGCTATCCCTCTCTGAGAGCTTCTAAGTCTGAATCGAGTGAAAAATGAGATGTGCTAGAAGTAACATCAGATAATGACATAATGATCTCTATTCATTTCCAAGGCAAACCATTCAATATCTCAGCAATCCAAGTCTATGCCCTGATGAGTAATGCTGAAGAAGCTGAAGTTGAATGGTTCTTTGAAGACCTATAAGACATTTTAGACTAATGCCCTGAAAAGATGTCTTTTTCATTATAGGGGACTGGAATGCAAAAGTAGGAAGTCAAAAAATACCTGTAGTAACAGGCAAATTTGGCCTTGGAATACAGAATGAAGCAGGGCAAAGGCTAATAGAGTTTTGACAAGAAAGGTCATAGCACACTGGTCATAGCAAACACCCTCTTTCAAAAATGCAAGAGAGGACTCTACACATGGACATCACCAGACGGTCAATACCAAAATCAGATTGATTCTATTTTCTGCAGCCAAAGATGGAGAATTCTATACAGTCAGCAAAAACAAGACCCGGAGCTGACTGTGGCAGAGACCATGAACTCCTTATTGCCAATTTCAGACTTAAACTGAAGAAAGTAGGAAAAACCACTAAGCCATTCAAATATGACCTAAATCAAATCTCTTACAATTATACAGTGGAAGTGAAAAATATAATCAAGGGATTGAATCTGACAAACAAAGTGCCTATACATTGTACAGGAGGCAGGGATCAAGTTCAACCCCAAGGAAAAGAAACGCAAAAAGGCAAAATGGTTGTCTGATGAGGCCTTACAAATAGCTGTGAATAGAAGAGAAGCAAAAGGCAAAGGAGAAAAGGAAATATATACCCATTTGAAGACAGATTTCCAAAGAATAACAAGGAGAAATAAGAAAGCCTCCCTTAGTGATCAATGCAAAGAAATAGAGGAAAACAACAGAATGGGGAAAACTAGAGATCTCTTCAAGAAAATCAGAGATACCAGGGGAACATTTCATGCAAAGATGTATACAATAAAGGACAGAAATGGTATGGACCTAAGAGAAACAGAAGATATTATGAAGAGGTGGCAAGAATACACAGAACTATCCAAAAAAAAGATCTTCATGACCCAGATAATCACAATTCTGTGAACACTCACCTAGAGCAAGACATCTTGGAATGAGAAGTTAAGTGAGCCTTAGGAAGCATCACTATGAACAAAGCTAGTGGAGGTGATGGAATTCCAATTGAGCTATTTCAAATCCCAAAAGATGATGCTGTGAAAGTGCTGCACCCAGTATGCCAGCAAATTTGTAAAACTCAGCAGTGGCCACTGAACTGAAAAAAGGTAAGTTTCATTTCAATCCCAAAGCAAAGCAATGCCAAAGAATGCTCAAACTACCGCACAATTGCACTCATCTCACACGCTAGCAAAGTAATGCTCAAAATTCTCTAAGCCAGGCTTCAGCAATACATGAACCATGAACTTCCTGATTTTCAAGCTGGATTTAGAAGAGGCTGAGGAACCAGAGACCAAATTGCCAATATCTGCTGGATCATCAAGAAAAGCAAGAGAGTTTCCAGAAAATAATCTACTTCTGCTTTATTGATCANCATGAACCATGAACTTCCTGATTTTCAAGCTGGATTTAGAAGAGGCTGAGGAACCAGAGACCAAATTGCCAATATCTGCTGGATCATCAAGAAAAGCAAGAGAGTTTCCAGAAAATAATCTACTTCTGCTTTATTGATCATGCCAAAGACTTTGACTTTGTGGACCACAATAAACTTGGAAAATTCTTCAAGCGATGGGAATACCAGACCTCCTGACTGGTCTCTTGAGAAACCTATATGCAGATCAGGAAGCAACAGTTAGAACTGGACATGGAATAACAAATTGATTCAAAATCAGGAAAGGGGTACATCAAGGCTGTATGTTGTCACTCTGCTTAACTTATATGCAGTGTACATTATGAGAAACACTGGGCTGGAAGAAGCACAAGCTGGAATCAAGATTGCTGGGAGAAATATCAATAAGCTCAGATATGCAGATGACACCACTCTTATGGCAGAAAGAGAAGAAGAACTAAAGAGCCTCTTAGTGAAAGTGAAAGAGAAGAGTGAAAAAGTTGGTTGAAAACTCAGCGTTCAGAAAATGAAGATCATGGCATCCAATCCCATCACTTAATGTCAAATAGATATGGAAACAGTGGAATTAGTGACAGACTTTATTTTTGGGGGNGAAAGATTGAAGGCAGAAGAGAAGGGGAAGACAGAGAATGAGATGGTTGGATGGCATGACCGACTCAATGGATATGAGTTTGTGTAAATTCCTGGAGTTAGTGATGGACAGTGAGGCCTGGCATGCTGCAGTATGGGGTCACAAAGATTCTAACATGATTGAGCAACTGAACTGAACTAAACTGAAAAATAACAAATAAAATCAATCATCTAAAAACAAAAACAAATAAAACAGCATAAATAAAAATAGCACCACAATGTGATCTAAGAGTTCCACTTCTGGGTATGTGTGTATATGAAAAAAATGAAAACATTATTTTGAAAATATGTATGTAGTCTAATACTCACCATAGTATTATTTATAGAGAACAAGATATGGAAGTAACCTAATGTCTATCAGCAGATGAATGGATGAAAAGATGGATGCATGTGTTTCCACCAGGCTCCTCTGTCCATGGGATTTCACAGGCAAGAATACTGGAGTGGGTTGTCATTCCCTTATCCAGGGAATCTTCCCGACCCCAGTACTAAACGTGGGTCTCATACATTGCAGGCAGTTTCTTACCAGTTGATCCACCAGGGATCATGGCAATAAACATACAAACACACACACATACACACACTTACACAATGGAATATTACTTAGCCATAAAAAAATGAAATTCTGTAATTTAAAAGAACTTAGATGGACCTAGAGCATATTATCCTTAGTGAAATGTCAGAGAAAGACAAATACTCTGCTATCACTTATTTTTGGAATCTAAAAACTGAAACAAACATGTGTAATAAAACAGAAACAGACACTACAGACATACAGAATACCAATGAGGAGTGAGGAGAGAGGATCAAGCTAAGGGTAAGGGCTTAAGCTGGACAAATTACTATACGTAAAATAGATAAGCAATGGGATACATTGTACACCATAGGTAAACATAGCCATTTTATGATCATTTTAATTAGGGTAGAACCTATAAAAATATCACATCACTCTATTGTACACCTGAAACTATTGAAAATTGTCAAGCAGCATTCTTAAATAAAAAATAGCATCTTAAATAAGAACAAGATAGTGTTCAATCACTATTACTTTAGCTACAGATTTGTAGGCATATCTATGATTTATCAAAAGAAAAGCAAAGTTGAAGATTATATTTAGACTATTTTCTTTTATAAAATGAAGCTATGAAAGAGATCTTTATTAGGATATAGTCATATATGTAAGTACATAAAAAAAGGAAAATGAAATAAAAATTTGCTGCTCTAGTTAGTCTAAAGTGAATGCGTTAAGAAAATGTGAGGAAAATATTCAAACATTATGAAAAATAATGTTTCAACCCATTATTGAACCGTCATTATTTCTAATTTTCAGCAAATGTTTTTAAAATGCATATTTTAATCTCATTTCTTATTTAATTATATTGAATAACAAAGATTTCTATTGAATCAGCTAGGCATTTAAGCACAGAAAATGTACAATAATCACTCAGGTAACAGATCTTTAGAAACTCAGTTCCCTGAAAGAATGAGCTATAAAAAGTATTGAAAAAATATATGTAGCTTCCATATATACTATTGTTATATATTGCTTTAGAGAAGGAAGAGAAAATGCCTTACTACCCAGTTCTCACTGGTTTAACAAAATGATTCTTGATCAGAATCCCAAAGAATGGGTTGCCATTCAGTCATTAAGGGGGTTTCTGGGATACATTAAGGTCAGAGTTTAAACTGCTCATGGAAGGTTAAAGAATATTAGTTTGAAAATGTAGTCAAGGTTTCAAATATCAAGGGTTTTGAACTATTTACTAAATAATATAAATGGTTATTATCTCTTGACTATTTCTTGAGCAGTGACATGCCAGTCACTAGTCTAAGTGGCTTGTGTCATTTAATTCTATATTTGGCATTTACCATTGGTAAATTAACCTTCATTTCACAAATGATGACAGAGAAACTAAGCATTTTATTTACATATTTTATTTTCAGGAGGTGAGGTGAAGTCACTCAGTCATGTCTGACCCTTTGCGACTCCATGGAGTGTATGTAGCCCACCAAGCTCCTCCAGCCATGGGATTGTCCAGGCAACAGTGGTGGAGTGGGTTGCCATTTCCTTCTCCAGGGGATCTTCTCAACCCAGGGATCAAACTCGGGTCTCCCATATTGCAGGTAAACTCATTACCATCTGAACCACCAGGGAATCCATGATGAATTTTCATCCATGATGAACAAAAACACCTCAGTGTTTTGGACTTTGCAGGTGGTGCTAGTGGAAAAGCCTGACTACCAGTTCCTGGAGACTTAAGAGATGCAGGTTCAATTCGTGGGTCAGGAAGATCCCCTGGAGAAGAAATTACAACCCAATGGCATCCCACTCCAGTACTCTTGTTTGGAGACTCCCATGGACAGAGGAGCCTGGTAGGCTGGGGTCCATGGGGTCGCTAAGAGTTGGACACGACTGAGCGAGTTCACTTTCACTTTTCACTTTCATGCATTGGAGAAGGAAATGGCAACCCACTCCAGTGTTCTTGCCTGGAGAATCCCAGGGATGGGGGAGCCTGGTGGGTTGCCATCTATGGGGTCACACAGAGTCAGACATGACTGAGGCGACTTAGCAACAACAGCACAGTAATCTTGCCTGGAGAATCCTATGGACAGTGGGGTCTGGCAAGTTACAGTCCATAGGGTTGCAAAGAGTCAGACATGACTAAAATGACTTAGCACACATGGTCATTGTTTCAGAATGTCAAAGTGAAGGTACTATAGACATCCAAGGAAGAAATATTAAAATACAAATTAGCACAATAGCACTGGAAAATGGAGGTAGTGGACATGATTTACATGTTATTTGTGATATATAACACTCAGGATTTTGTAATCTGCTGGACCTTTAAAATGTGAAAACAAAAACAGTCACATTTGACCTTGTGTTTAGGTGCCTGAATAACTTTTTCCCCCTGGGTGATGTGATGCCATACAGTTATCTTAGTAAAAAATAGCTTAAGAAAATAAATGGATCCACATAAATATAGCCATTTAAATTTTTACAAAGTGATAAAAACAATTCAATTAAGAAAGGTTAACTTTTTCAACAAATGATACAGGATTGGTTAGGCATTGATAGACAAATAGATGAACTATATATCAAACCTTACCCTGTATACAAAATTTATATCAATGGATCGTGACTGGAACCTATTATACAGAGTGAAGCAAGTCAGAAAGAAAAACCAAAACAGTATACTAACACATATATATGGAATTTAGAAAGATGGTAACGATAACCCTGTATGCGAGACAGCAAAAGAGACACAGATGTATAGAATAGTCTTTTGGACTCTGTGGGAGAGGGTGAGGGTGGGATGATTTGGGAGAATGGCATTGAAACATGTGTAATATCATATATGAAATGAATTGCCACTCCAGGTTCAATGCATGATACTGGATGCTTGGGGCTGGTGCACTGAGACGACCCAGAGGGATGGTATGGGGAGGGAGGAAGGAAAGGGGTTCAGGATGGGGAACACGTGTATACTTGTGGCGGATTCATGTAGGTGTATGGCAAAACCAATACAATATTGTAAAGTAATTAACCTCCAATTAAAATAAATACATATATTTAAAAAAATTTTTTTAAATAAATGTACAACACAAAACTATAAAACTTGTAGGAAAATAGAAGATATTTTGGAAGTAGTACCAGGAAAATAACTTTTAGATGACACTAAACATCAAAACATGAAAAAGATATTGATAAATTTGATCTCATCAAATTAAAAACATTTGCTCTGTGAAAGATCCTGTTAAGAGGATGAAAAGGCAAATTATAGACTGGAAGAAAATATTTACAAACAAAACATAACAAAAACAATTCCCAAACCTCAGTTAGAGACATATATATGGAATTTAGAAAGATGGTAACGATAACCCTGTATGCGAGACAGCAAAAGAGACACAGATGTATAGAACAGTCTTTTGGACTCTGTGGGAGAGGGTGAGGGTGGGATGATTTGGGAGAATGGCATTGAAACATGTGTAATATCATATATGAAATGAATTGCCACTCCAGGTTCAGTGCATGATACTGGATGCTTGGGGCTGGTGCACTGAGACGACCCAGAGGGATGGTATGGGGAGGGAGGAAGGAAAGGGGTTCAGGATGGGGAACACGTGTATACTTGTGGCGGATTCATGTAGGTGTATGGCAAAACCAATACAATATTGTAAAGTAATTAACCTCCAATTAAAATAAATACATATATTTAAAAAAATTTTTTTAAATAAATGTACAACACAAAACTATAAAACTTGTAGGAAAATAGAAGATATTTTGGAAGTAGTACCAGGAAAATAACTTTTAGATGACACTAAACATCAAAACATGAAAAAGATATTGATAAATTTGATCTCATCAAATTAAAAACATTTGCTCTGTGAAAGATCCTGTTAAGAGGATGAAAAGGCAAATTATAGACTGGAAGAAAATATTTACAAACAAAACATAACAAAAACAATTCCCAAACCTCAGTTAGAGTAAAATTGGAAAATGGTGAAGCTGCATAAGTAGAAATTTTATTATAGAGGATAAATAGATGACAAGCAAATGAGAAAAGGTAAACATCTAGAAATACAAATGAGAAATATCATGAGTTATCACTACACACTTATCAGAATGGATAAATATAAAAATAATGATCCCACCAAATGCTGATGAGAATGAAGAGAAACTGAATGGCTGTGGTAGAGGAATGTAAAAGTGTGAAGCCTCTCAGGAAAATAGTTTGGCAATTTCTTTTAAAAATAAATCAGTGGACTTGCCATATGCCCCAGCAATTGTATTCTTGAGAAAATATCCTAGAAAAGTTAAAATGTATTTTAATGGCAAAATTTGTTAACAGATATACATAAAAGTTTTGTTAGTAATAGCCAGAAACTGGAAACTACACAAATATCCTTCAATGATGAATGGTTAAGCAATCTGTGGTACATCCATACCATAGGTTACTAATCAGCAGTCTAATGTAACAAAATGTAGATACACAAACTTGTGTAAATTTCAAATCATGCTGAATGAAAAAAAGTATCTAAAAGAATACATACTGCATGCCTGCACTTATGTAACATTGTGAATATATATATAAAAACATTATAAATATGAAACACAGACTAATAGTCATTAAGGTTTTATAATGGTGAAGGGTAGGATATGGCTCTACGAGGGTAGACTGTTAAGAGTTTGAGATCAAGGTGCAATGAGTAATTTTATTTTGGTGGTGAAGCCTCCATCACATGAAGTCACAATTGTGATATGGTTCCATAGAGCTACAAACACTTCAAACTTTGTGGAAAGTTATATGTACAGATTTGTGCAGGTATAACTGGTGTGCAGGTATAACAAATAACATGATTTGTATCAATGTCTTTTCCCTGATTTAGACATTGTGCAATAGTGATGCAAGATGTCAGTACTGGGTTAAGCTGAAGGAAGAGTCGTGAAATAATATTCTGTGAAATCTAAATCATCTAAAACTAAAGGTTTTCCATTTTTTTCTTCCTCAATCCCTAAAATGTTAATAAACTATTGAATGTGTATGTAGGATTAAGTTACTCTACTTAAGAAGGCCTGTATTTGTGTTGCCAGTCTCCTGTAAATGTCTACAATATGGATGTTCAGTTTTTAGTACCTATATGTATTGATAAATATATTTATTATAGTTTTATGTATTAATACATGTATTAATTAGCTTCCCTGGTACCTCAGTCGGTGAAGAGTCTGCCTGCAGTGAAGGAGACCTGGGTTAGATCCCTTTGTCAGGAAGATCCCCTGGAGAAGGAATTGGCAACCCACATCAGCATTCTTGCCTGGAAAATCCCATGGACAGAGGAGCCTGGAGGACTACAGTCTATATGGTCACAAAGAGTCAGAGATGACTTAGTAACTAAACAGCCACCATAGGTATTGATATTATTTTGAATACCAACATGAGGTACACAGAAAGGGGCAAAACAAACACTATTTACAAACAGCAAATAGTAAATGTGCCTTTTGTCTTTGCCCCAATGTTTCACCCTGGCGTAAAACAAGGAGGACTAGAAGAGGGTGTCATTAAATGTCAATTTTACATATAATGCAGTGGCAACCCACTTCAGTAATCTTTCCTGGAAAATCCCATGGATAAAGGAGCCTGGTGGACCACAGTCCATGGGGTTGCAAAAGACTCATAAACAATTGCAAAGAAGAAATCCAAAAATAGTGAATGTGGATATTTAATAGGAAAGAGAAAGAGTTGTCTCCCTTCCTACTCTGAGTCTCCTTAGAAATACAATGGGAAGGATTTTGTGTTCTTACCCTGGTCTTTTGTAATGTAAATACCATTTTTCAGGGGAAAGATGATACTAGAATTTGCAGATTTTTAATCCAAAGGTATCCCCATAAAAGTTGTTATTTACCTACTCTTTGAATATAAACACAAGACTCCAGGGATATTTATCTAACTAGCTAATTAGTAATAATTTAACTTATAGGCTTTTATTTTAGAGTGGGTAACAAGTTTTAGTGAAATTGGCTAAAAGTTTTGCTATAAAGTCCTGATTGTAAAGGGACATAATATTTTTCTCTAGCCTCACAGAAAATAGCATTTCCTAGTCTTCTATCTTTTCTAGAAATAATTGCTGTTATGTTTCTTTAATATCATGTAAAATTTAAGGTCCATATATCACCATTTTCAGTGAACTTGATAAGTTACTAAAATTATTTATAGACAGCATTTTGCCCCACAGGTGTATCATTCGATGGGAATGAAAATTTTAAGATTTTACTTATCTTCCCCCAAGGAACTGAAAGAGAATTAGAAATATTATTTGGGCCACTTCTCCAACTGTGCAGTTGATTAGTTTTGAAAATGAATGACCTAAGCAAATTTATCTTCACTCTTTTAAAAGCACTTTTCTGAATTCTGTAAGAATATGTTTTCTTTCTTTATGCTCCCTTTATACAAATTTGTGACTTATTCCCAGTTAGTATTTGATAGGATAGGCCATATTTTAGATACCACATATAAGTGATATCATATATCATTGTCTTTTTGTTTCTGACTTAGTATGATAATCTCTAATTATATTCATGTTGCTGCAAATGGCATTATTTTCTTTATTCTTAATGAGATTAAGATAAATATATATATATGTACTTAAATATATTGGTAAATATTTAACATATTAAGAATACTAAGAATATCAGCCATTAATTTGTTTGCCATTAGTTTATATTTCAATTTCAAAAACCCTTAAGAAATTTGAGTCCCATACTAGACCTTATTAAATGTTAGAAAAATCTTATTGAGTGTGTCATTGGCTTACTAAAGTTTACTGAAGCTTTCCTCCTTCAATACATGTAGAATTTAAATGTGATTAATTGTAACTCTCTCAGATTTTGGTTAGAAAAGTTTTCTAATGATTCTATAAACTGAATCTATAGCATGCTTATTTTATTTTGCAATATCTATCTTAACTTCAAAAGGAAAGGCAATTGATAGATGCCTGTAGCTTTAATTTTGAGGAGATTTTATTGGCAGGGATTTTTTTTTTTTTAAGTGGAAGAGGTAGATATATAAGCTGAAATACAATTCAGAACCCCTTGAAGAGTAACTGAAATGGCCAACATTAGTGTTTCAGGGAGGTGATGACATTGACACTCACCCTCTACAAACTGAAGATCTAAAATTTTTGAGTATGTGTGTAAGATTATAAACTTTCTTTCACATGAGCTTTTATAATATTATTCTGCTGTCACTGACTATACATCTAGCACTCAAAATTTGTTTGAGTGAAGTGGGTTTAGGAGCAATCGTAAAATGTTTGTTAAATGATTTATGCAATCTGAAATTTGTATGTATGTTATTGAATATGCATTGCAACTAACATCTATAATTATTGATAAAACCCAAGAAGAAAACATGAATGCAAACTGTGTAAAAATGCCTCTGAAACAGAATCTCCAGAAAGGAAAAATAATCCATGAAAAAATTAAGTATAATTTTTATAGTATATTGTTAATCATAGTACAAAAGAATGAAAATCTGTTTGTACTGGTGCCACATTAATTTGATCATCAGTATAGTAAAAATGTAGAAAAACAATTGCAATAAACACTGTAAATGAATACAAAACTTCAAGTAATTGTGAGTAATTTTTATACATTTTATAACATTTATTATGATTACCAGATATTACTTTTAAAAATATCAAAGTTTTCTAAGCACACATAAGTAGAGGGAGAATGAACCCATCATGCAACTTCAGCAATATCTATTTTAAATACTGTATTGTGTTGCTTGAAGTGTACACCTACATATTATTAAAGGTAATTAGACACCATTGATGGAAAACATTTTTTTTTCCATAAAGGTCCCACTATAGAACGTGAACACATACAGATCTTTAAATATAATCAGTTCTCAAAATAATGTCCAATATCTGGTTTCTGTTCAAATTTCTCTGCTTATCTGAAAATGTGTTTTAAGTTAATTCTTTCATATTTAATACAAATGGATCTCCCTATTACTATTGGTATATACACACTAAAGGTATTGATTATATGTTCCTTAACTTTCTTTTTATCTATAATTTGTCTATCATTCCCACCTTGTCACATTTTAATGCTAGATTTTTCAATAAAAGAAAAAAGTCATATATATATATACATATATATACAACATTTTACATATATATATATATACACAACATTTTAACAGATCTGTACTATTACAGATAACCTAGAGGCATGACCCAAGGGAGGTGGTAGGGAGGCTCAAGAGGGAGGGGATATATGTATACTTCTAGCTGATTCACATAGTCGTACACTAGAAACTCACAAAATGGTGTAAAGCAGTTATCCTCCAATTAAAAAAAAAGTAAAAGGTAATACTTCTGCCTAATATATGCTACTCAAAGGAATATCATTCTGTATTTTAGGTGAGCTTTTTTATTCAAATCACCTTCTGTGTTGCTGTTTTTTTGTTTGTTTGTTTGTTTTTTGTTTTCCTTTTTTTTTCTTTAAGATTGTTCAAGTTGTAATTATACAATGAAATGACTAAGAACAAGCTGAAAGAATATTTTTGTCCAGTAAGTACATTACATTTTCCATAGCAGAATAAGTACATATTCATGATAGTTTGAAGTATACATGCAAGATTTCATACTATCTTTACAGCTGACTATATTTAAAATTGTTATACTATTCTTAAAAAGTATAAATAATTTAGAATTTCCCACATGTTCACTTATAAATTAATCTCATATGTTCAAATACATTTCTAATTTTTCAAAGGCCTGTATGAATAAGAGTAACTGGAGTTTATTTTCTTTTTGTTTTATAAACTACATTTTTCAATATAAATTTTATCAGCATAATTCATAGGTTCAAAACACTAAACACAAAACAGAGTACAAATTTTAGTACCTTGTTTTTAGAGGACCACATTAGGTTGCATGAATATGAAAGGTTCAGTTCAGCAGATACTTGCATTAGTAATACATTAACATAATCCATTTGTAAATTTCAGGGTGCTCTTCTGCAGTATTACTGCCTATACACCACAACTTGACACTTCTGTACACAACTGTAAAACTATACAAACAATTTAATGCCATCTAAAACTGTACTTCAGACTTTAATATACTTTTGCTATGTACAGAATCATAAGGTATTAGAAGCTAGAGAAGGAAAGAAATTCTAGGTCATCTTGTCTTTCTCTGTTCCAATATGAGATTATTCCAGACAATATATGCTTAAATATTCTAAGAAAGATTCAAAATGATTCCAGTAAAAGAACAAATGCTATTTCTCATGATACCACTCTGCAATCTAACATACTTTAGTAGAAAACTATTTCACTTTCTCCTTAGGTTTTTATCTCCTCCCTTTTGCTATACTTTGTTGAGTCAGATGTTGGAATGTTGCTTTGTCATGTGGTCCTTCAGATATCATGAGCATCGCTGCTGCCAATAATTTTTAAATACATGGGAAGGAAAAGCATATAGGATGATAAGAAAGCTTACTGCATTATAATGTGTATGATAATACTGCAGAAAATTGTTAAATAATAATTGCAATCGTACTTCAGTAGAGAAGTTGAGTGCTTTAGTGACATAGTTCTAATATGCATATCATCCCACGTGAAAGGTCAGGAATGGCGGTGGTAAGGAGATTCTCCTCCTCCAAGGTAAAGAGCAACAGCTGTGCTTTGCTGGAGCAGCCGTGAAGAGATATCCCACACCCAAGGTAAGAGAAACCCAAGTAAGCTGGTAGATGTTGCAAGAGGGCATCAGAGGGCAGACACACTGAAACCATACTCTCAGAAAACTAGTCAGTCTAATCACACTAGGACCACAGCCTTGTCTAACTCAATGAAACCAAGCTATGCCTACAGGACAACCCAAGAGGGGTGGATCATGGTGGAGAGGTCTGACAGAACGTGGTCCACTGGAAAAGAGAATGGCAAACCACTTCAGGATTCTTGCCTTGAGAACCCCATAAACAGTATGAAAAGGCAAAATGACAGGAAACAAAAGAGGAACTCCCCAGGTCATTAGGTGCCCAATATGCTACTGGAGATCAGTGGAGAAATAACTCCAAAAAGAATGAAGGGATGGAACCAAAGCAAAAACAATACCCAGTTGTGCATGTGACTGGTGATAGAAGCAAGATCCGATGCTGTAAAGAGCAATATTGCATAGGAACCTGGAATGTCAGGTCCATGAATCAAGGCAAATTGGAAGTAGTCAAAAAAGAGATGGCAAGGGTGAACGTTGACATTCTAGGAATCAGCAAACTCAAATGGACTGAAATGGGTGAATTTAACTCAGATGACCATTATATCTACTATTGCAGGCAGGAATCCCTCACAAGAAATGGAGTAGCCATCATGGGCAACAAATGAGTCTGAAATACAGTACTTGGATGCAATCTCAAAAACGACAGAATGATCTCTGTTCGTTTCCAAGGCAAACCATTCAATATCACAGTTATCCAAGTCTATGCCCCAACCAGTAATGCTGAAGAAGCTGAAGTTGAACGGTT
>SJYX01013025.1:166058-186144 GCA_006410675.1 Oreotragus oreotragus | reverse complement strand
ATACATCAACATGAAGTCTTGAGAGAGAGATCAATTTTCTCCCCATTTCTTGTTTTTCCTCCATTCCTTTTTTAATGAAAATTTTTAATATCAGTATTTCAAATGTTCTCCTCAATCCCACTCCCGTGGTGCTCAGCTCTATCTAATAAAAATCTGGTGGAAAGACAGAGAGAGAGATATCACAAGAACTTTTCATTACACCATGATTTTTTTAAAGAAAAAAATTGCAGTACATTTTCAAAGTATTGGGTTTCCCTGGTGGCTCAGTAGGTAAAAAATTTGCCTGCAATGCAGATCTGGGTTTGGAAGACCCCTTGGAGTAGGGAGTGGCTACCTACTCCAGTATTCTTGCCTGGAGAATTCCATGGACAGAGGTTTCATAAATAGTAGGACACGACTGAGTGACTAACACTTTCATGATATCATTGATATTCTGTATTTTAAAAAATGCATTAAAACTCACATTTTAATTATTTTATCTACCAGTATATCTAAATTCAAATGTATTTTGTCTGGAAAATACTGAATTGGAAACTGGAATGACCAGGTTTAAGTCTTAATTCTGCTGGTAAATAGCAAGGTAATCAAGCTCAGTATATTTATTGCTCTGTGATTTTATATCAAGACAAGTTATTTAAATTGAATATTCATTACATTTTCTGAAATTCAAATTATCTTTTAAAATGTTATTTGTTGTTATTTTTTAAATACATATACTTTTGATGGGTATTTTGGTAGCTGATTTTTTGATTTATAGGTGTTTGCAATGTTTTATTTTATTTTTTAAAAAATTCTCCAATAAGTATGTTTGTAACATATTGCTTGAATGACTAGCATTTTATAACTGGTATTTGGCTGAGTAATTTTGTGTCTCTGTTCATCAGTGAAACTGGCCTGTAAGTTTGTTTTTGTGAAATAACCTTTTTTCCTGGTATCATATTGATGTCGGCCTCTCAGAATTAGCTTGGGTGTGTTCCTTCCTCTGTAATTTTTTGGAAGAGTGTCAGAGGATAGGTGTTACCTCTTCTCTGAATGTTTGATATAATTTACATGTGAAACCATCCAGTCTTGGAGTTTTGTTTGTTGGAAGTTTTAAAATCACAGTTTCAACTTCAGAGCTTGTGATTGGCCTGTTCATATTTTCTGTTTCTTCCTGCTTCAGTCTTGGAAGGTTGTATCTTTTTAAGAATGTCAATTTCTTCCAGTTTTGTCTATTTTATTGGCACATAGTTTATTGGCATATTTTATTGGCTTATAGTAGTTTCTTGTGATCCTTTGTGTTTCTGTGGTGTCTGTTTAAGTTCTCCTTTTCCATTTCTAATTTCCTTGAGTCCTCTCCCTTTCTTTCTTAATAAGTCTAGCTAAAGGTTTATCAATTTTATCTTCTCAGAGAACCAGCTTTTAGTTCATTTGCTGTTGTTTTCTTAGTCTCTATTTCATTTATTTCTTCTCTGATATTTATGCTTTCTTTCCTTCTACTAACATTGTTTGTTGTTGTTCTTTCTCTATTTGCTTGAGATGTGAGGTTAGGTTTCTTTATTTGAGATATTTCTTTTTCACTGAGACAAGATTTTATTGCTTTTAATCTAAACCTTCATTTTAGAACTGCTTTTGCTACATCCCATATGTTTTGGGTCATTGTGACTTCATTGCTATTTGTCTCTGTGTACTTTTTGGTTTTCTCTTTGATTTCTTCAGTGATCCATTGGTTGTCTAGTAACACATTTAGTCTATATGTGTTTGTGTTTTTTACAGTTTTTCTCCTGTAATTGATTTTTAATTTCATAGCATTGTGTTCAGGACAGCAAGCATTTAACCCTGAGAGGAATAAAGTTAGGAGAATTGAGAACTGGCATACTGGCAATGATATGTAAACACTAGTCCATTTTACAGTTAACTTATTTCTAAACAGGAGACATTTAAAACTAAAATAAAGGAAAAAATGGACAGTTGCAAATCAAACATGTAACTGTATACTGAGGAACTAAAAACGTGCCAATTTCTCAATCACATTGTGAATATTCCAGAAGGAAGCAGTGTCAAATGAAAATTTTGAGGCACAGCAGGCAAAACATTATTTATAAAAAATTATACTAGTATCAGTATTGGAATAAGAACTTCTGCTGTCAGTGTTACATCAAATCTCTGTATCTTTTGCTAAACACAGCAAAGCATTCTGCAAAATTTGTGGACAGTGTTTAGCTTGTTTTACATATGTAGATTTTCTTTATCTTGGCTATGAAGTTTTTGTAGTAGAGGGGAAAAATGCAATGGAGAGAGATAATAAAGTAGCATATCTACAGTTGTGGGAACGAATAAAGTACATTCTAAAAGAAAGTAGAAATAGGTGATGCTAATAATGTAGCTGTTCATTTTAATTCTGACATTTTATATTATTCTTAATAATATCCTTATTTTGGTTATTAAAGTCCTCAATTAAAATATTCATTTAAATTTTGTATAACAAAAATGGTATATATGAACTTTCAAAAAAATAAGTAAAATAAAATAGTCTAATCAACACTTGAGGGAAGAATACCATTAACCTGACTTTTTTTGGGGTGGAGGCAGTCATTCTCTTCTGCCCATCTACCAGTGTACAGCAAGCAATTCATCACTTGATAATTTGTTTTACAAAGACAGCATCATCTACTATTTACTGATCTGCCTCTATTCCTCTGCTGTATAAACTGAACATATTCCTTGGTCATGGAGTCTTTTTTTTTTTTTCTGGCAAGGTTACAATAGTTAATGTCTTCATATTATTCTATTACAAACAGATATATCAAAATAGTACATTGTTATATATCATGATTCATTTAATCCATGTTAATTTTGAATTAATTTAATGCAATCTTTTAGAATATTTATAGTTATGTAGCATAAATTCCTAGAAAATAATTTCTATTGCAAATAAATATATTTTAGAATGTGGAAAATAAATAAAATTTATTTCCAGAGAAGAAAATGTTAACACATAGAACCAATGCATATATAAATGGCTTTAGTTTTATAATACTTCTATGAACATAATATATGATAAATTATATCAAAAATGTTTATGATCTTAGAATAATTCTGTAACTACAGTAAACTATCTTTGACCAGACATTAAAAGTAATATTGATTATTTAAATCTATTTACCATTTTGTATTAAGACTAATATTCAAAACATATTGGTAGATTTTTTTTTCCAGTACAGCACAAAAATTCCAGACTTATTACTGCATCGTCCTGTATTTTAGGCACTTTTCCATTTTTAGAGTTCAAAAAATGTAGCACAGAATTTATCAGAAGTATTGTGTTGTCCTAAAAGTTCCTTAACTTCCTGTGGAAAAACATGAATAAAATTTTTGTCAGCCCAATATTTTAACTTAAATAAATGGAACTCAATAGGAAAACAAACCTTTTATTACTCAAAGCTTTTTTCTACACTTTTAGTAATTATTGTTCTAAGAAACTTTTCACTATTCTCCTTTTACTCCATTTTATTTTACATTTTCCAAGCAAATAATTTGTTTTATAAAAAAAGTATTATAGGGTTGTATAAATATCATCTAGTTTAAACATAATTAGAAATAACACAAACAAAACCCTTTCTACCTTTTTCTTATATTTCATTTTGCCTTCTCAAAAAAAACCTCAAATTTTTATCAAACTTTCCAGATTTTTGTTACTTTTGTTATTTTTAATGCCTCCTAAAAATGAGAATTTAGATTTCTTAAATAAAAAGAGATGCTGATTGATTCCCTAATTTCTTATTTTGATTTTAATCTTAATTTACCCATGATTTCTTTCTTAGGTGTATGCTATTTTCTTTCTGCTTTATTGTTTTACAGAAATTTGTACATTAATTCTTATAGTTTACAATCAAGAGGTTTCAGACTATAGATGTGGTTCTAATTGTTAACTTTGACTGCAATTGATTTGATTTGATGCATATATTTTCACAATAAATTTTTTACATAAGACTGCTATTATGAGTACCACTTTAATTTCATAAATGATAAAGATTTTCTTCCTTCAGAATTTCCATTGGTTTACTTATTATTTTCACCACTTTTGATACATTTGCCTTAATTATTGCATTAAAGTAAGAGAATATTTTTAATTTTTGGAAGCAAATGTGCTTTTTGGTGGCCCACTTGTAATGAATTTTTTGATACGTATTGTCAAAAACTGTAAATATATATAAGTATGAAATCATTTTGCTCATTTCTTATTTGAGTTGTCTAAGCAATGTCCATTAAAATTTGCAATTCAAACTGTTACCATCAATTTTCCCTCATATTTCAGTTTTTAAAAAATGTATTTACATTTCCTGAGAAATCTATTGACAGGTCAAGAAGCAACAGTTCAAACTGGACATGGAACAACAGACCGATTCCAAATAGGGAAAGGAGTACGTCAAGACTGTATGGTGTCACCCTGCTTATTTAACTTATATGCAGAGTACATCATGCAAAATGCCAGGCTAGATGAAACACAAGTTGAAATCAAGATTGCTGGGAGAAATATCAATAACCTCAGATGTGTAGATGACACCACCCTTATGGCAGAAAGTGAAGAATTAAAGAGGCTCTTGATGAAAGTGAAAAGATGATAGTGAAAATGTTGGCTTAAAACTCACCATTAAGAAAACTAAGATCATGGCATCTGGTCCCATTACTTCATGGCAAATAGATAGCGAAACAATGGAAACAGTGAGAGACTTTATTTTGGGGGGCTCTGAAATCACTGCAGATGGTGACTGTAGCCATGAAATTAAAAGATGCTTGGAAGAAAAGCTATGACAAACCTAGACAACATATTAAAAAGCAGAGACATTACTTTGCCAAAAAAGTTCCAAAAGCTATGGTTTTTCCAATAGGCATGTATTTATATGAGAGTTGGACTCTAAAGAAAGCTGAGTGCCAATTGCTGCTTTTGAATGTGGTGTTGAAGAAGACTCTTGAGAATCCCTTGGATTCCTTTCTAAAGGAAATGAGTCCTGAATAATCATTGGAAGGGGTGATGCTGAAACTGAAACTCCAATACTTTGGCCGCCTGATGTGAAGAACTGACTCATTTGAAAAGACCCTGATGCTGGGAAAGATTAAGGCAGGAGGAAAAGAAAACTGACAAAGGATGAGATGGTTGGATGGCATCACCTACTTGATGGACATGAGTTTGATGGACCAGGAGTTGGTGATGGACAAGGAGGCCTGGCGTGCTTCAGTCCATGGGATCACAAAGAGTCGGACACAACTGAGCGACTGAACTGAACTTACTTACAATATATGTCTTCTGTCCATAGAAAGACTTGATCCTTATGTTCTGAAATTCTTACTAGTATGAAATCATCTTTACAATTGTTTAGGTCTTTTTTGTCTTGTTAAATTTTCTTCATATTCCCTTTAAAAAAAACCTTGTATGTTATCTTCTCATTTGTTGTACTGTGTATTTTGTTAGTAGAAGGAAATATGTTTATAAAGTTTCTTGTGAAGAAACTCTCTGAATTATGTAGTTTGGATGAGGAGTGTTTTGTAATGAAAAATATATGCCTATGTTATATTAAGGAATGATACACTACTTCTAGAGAGTGAGAAATATGTTTCCATTACTGTGCACATTTCTATCCTATTGTTCAAGGATCAAAATAGGACACACTTTCTTGAGGTCATAAAGACTTCTATCTGCAGAATTCTTTACTGGAAATGGAAGGAATTTTTTTATTTCTGAATAAAAAACACAAAACATACTTTTCTACTAGAAGGAATATCTAAATGATTATTTGGTTTCTTAGACTTCAAGTGGCATTTCAAATGGAAAGAGAGAGATGTCTGAGACAGAAAAGGAAGAATTTAATAGACTTCACATTTTATTGGCAAAAGGGAAACTCAAAAGGGAAAAGAAAGATGATAACTTATCCAGTGTTTCAAGCTGAAAACCAGAAATGAAGTCCAGGTCAGTTTTCTAAAACTTGAGATGTCTTTAAAATAACCTGAATTGATTACTAAGGAATGAAGGGTAGTAAGGGCAAATATTTTCTTTCAAATATTATTAGGTTAAGACAGATGTCTGAATAGATACTGAAATTTACTTTAAGATCATCAACTGTTGAATAAATAAAACATAACAAATNCAGGGTCCTCATTACCATCTTTCTAAATTCCATATATATGTGTTAGTATACTGTATTGGTGTTTTTCTTTCTGGCTTACTTCACTCTGTATAATTGGTTCCAGTTTCATCCATCTTATTAGAACTGATTCAAATGTATTCTTTTTAATGGCTGAGTAATACTCCATTGTGTATATATACCACAGCTTTCTTATCCATTCATCCGCTGATGGACATCTAGGTTGTTTCCATGTCCTGGCTATTATAAACAGTGCTGCAATGAACATTGGGGTACATGTGTCTCTTTCTATTCTGGTTTCCTCGGTGTGTATGCCCAGCAATGGGATTGCTGGGTCATAAGGCAGTTTTATTTGCAATTTCTTAAGGAATCTCCACACTGTTCTCCATAGTGGCTGTACTAGTTTGCATTCCCACCAACAGTGTAAGAGGGTTCCCTTTTGACAAATATTATTTTTATTTAAAACTTTTTTTGTTGTTGTTTCTGGTCTATAGAGATACTGTCCATGGGGTTCTCCAGGCAAGAATACTTGAGTAGGTTGCCATTTCATTCTGCAGTGGACCATGTTTTGCCAGAAATCTTCACTGTGACCATTTGTCTTGGGTGGCTCTGCACAGCATGGCTCATTGCTTCACTGAGTGACACAAGCCCCATTGCCTGGTGTGAAACAGTCCACAGAGTCACAAAGAGTAGAACACAACTTAACAATGAACAACAGCAATATAGAGATAGATTAAAGAGTTGGTTTTTTTTTTTTTTTTTGTATTGACCTTGAACCCAGTACTTGGGTAAATTCACTAATTCTAGCACTTTGTTTAAAAATTCTTTGAATTTTATGTGCATATTTATATCCTGTATTGATCATTTTAGTTTTTTCATTTATAATTCTTTTGACTTTTGTTTCTTACTCATGCCTTTCTGCACGGCCTAAAACAGATAGTTTATTCTGAACAGAAATAGTGACAGTGGATGTCTTTGCTTCCTTCTTGGTATCAAGGGTGATGTTGTAATATTTGATTAATGAATATTGTATTTTCTTAGGTTTTTGATATATATCATTTTTTTTTTTTTTTTTGTATTGACCTTGAACCAGTACTTGGGTAAATTCACTAATTCTAGCACTTTGTTTAAAAATTCTTTGGATTTTATGTGCATATTTATATCCTGTATTAATAATTTTAGTTTCTTCATTTATAATTCTTTTGACTTATGTTTCTTACTCATGCCTTTCTGCACGGCCTAAAACAGATAGTTTATTCTGAACAGAAATAGTGACAGTTGATGTCTTTGCTTCCTTCTTGGTATCAAGGGTGATGTTGTAATATTTGATTAATGAATATTGTATTTTCTTAGGTTTTTGATATATATCATTTATCAGATTTAGGAAATTCCACTGTGTTCCTAGTGTGTTGAGATTAAAAAAATAAATAAACACCTACTCATCTTTTTTAAAAGTCTCATAAATCTTAAGTAACCCAACAGCCAAAGAATATCAGGTATATATATGAAGAGAGTTTGTAATGTAAAAGAAATAGACAGGCAGATAAAAACCATAAATAAAGAACATGCACTTCCAGACTGAAAAGATCCACCCACTGACTTGCACAGTGTGTGAAAAGGAACCCATACTAATTCATATTATTGTGAAATTTCAGAGTGCCAGTGACAAGGAAGATTCTAAAAATTTAGGGGGAGGGAGGGCTGCAGGGAGGGAGGGGTAAAGGAAGGAGGGAAAGAAGGAAGAAAGAAAGAAAGAAAAACAAAGAAAGAAACAAAAGATGAGCCAGTGGCATATATAAGCCCAGAATCAGAGTCTTTAGATTCCTTAAGCCCAATACTGGAAATAAAAAAACTGAATAAATAGAGCTATCACTTCAAAATCCTGAAGGAGACCTGTTTACTCCTTGNTGGAAGGACTGATGCTGAGGCTGAAATTCCAATAGTTTGGCCACCTCATGCAGAGTTAACTCATTGGAAAAGACTCTGATGCTGGGAGAGATTGGGGGCAGGAGGAGAAGGGGATGACAGAGGATGAGACGGCTGGATGGCATCACTGACTCGATGCACATGAGTCTGAGTGAACTCCAGGAGTTGGTAATGGACAGGGAGGCCTGGCATGCTGCGGTCCATGAGGTCGCGAAGAGCTGGACATGACTGAGCGACTCAGCTGAACTGAACTGAGGAGGGTGTATCTGGGGATTGGTTAAAAATTAATTTAAAAGGTGTTTTAGGAAAAATAAAAACGTTCTTAAACTGGATTTGATTTGCACACATCTATAAATTTACTTAAAAAAACTAAATTGTATACTGCTGCNAGCTGGACATGACTGAGCGACTCAGCTGAACTGAACTGAGGAGGGTGTATCTGGGGATTGATTAAAAATAAATTTAAAAGGTGTTTTAGGAAAAATAAAAATGTTCTTAAACTGGATTTGATTTGCACACATCTATAAATTTACTTAAAAAAACTAAATTGTATACTGCTGCTGCTGCTAAATCACTTCAGTTGAGTCTGACTCTGTGTGACCCCATAGACAGCAAGCCACCAGGCTCCTCCATCCACAGGATTCTCTAGGCGAAAATTTCATACTCACATAGTTAATTGAAAGATCTATAAACTATAAAATAATGAAAGGATAAAATCTTTTTATGCTTTACGTTTTTTTTCTCTGACTTAGTGGCTAAGTGGTATTGGATTGTCATTCCTTCTTTTAAAAGACAAGGAGTATCAATTTGGTATCAATTTTGTTGATCATGCTTTCTCTATATAAAACATTTACATAGTATTTTATTTTACTTGAAATGAGAATATTGTAAAGAGAAACCCTTGTTTAAATCTACTTGACTAGAAGCAGTTGACTTTCAATATATTTAATGGGAGTTTCTTACGGTTTTGTAACAAAGTTACAAATTCATATAATTTTCTATGAGTACTTTATTTTTTAGCATACATGGAGAATGGTTTTCTAAAGTATGATATTGAACAGAACTACCTCTTTTCTACTTCGTTGATATGTTAGTTGAAACGCATGGAATTGAATGTTTTTTAGGTCAAATTTTAGTAAAATGTTGGCATGTAAGTTTTGACATGACAGAATATATTATATTTCATTGCCCATAATTATATGCAGTAGTTTTGTCCAAATATAAATGTTTATTACATAAACTAGGAATTCATGATAAAAAATTGTAAATTAATGAATGCTTTGCAAATACCAAACTCATATAACTACTTATAATTCACTCAAATGCCCTCTTCTAAAAATTTCTCGAAGTATATATAGTTATAAGAAGCATGGAATTTGGTATGGTTTTATTAAAACCCAATTCTACACTTTGCATATTTAAAACAGTTGGATTTTTCTATAGTCCATTGTATCCCTTCAGAATAATTAAATTATTTTGTATAATATATGTTATTGTTATTGTTCAGTCACTCAGTCATGTCCAACTCTGTATGACCCCATGGACTGCAGCATGCCAGGCTTTCCTGTCCTTCACCATCTCCTGGAGTTTGCTCAAACTCATCTCCGTTGAATCGGTGGTGCCATCCAACTCCCTCATCTTCTCTCATCCCCTTCTAATGCCTTCAATCTTTCCCAGTATCAGGGTCTTTTCTAATGAGTCAGCTCTTCAAATCAGGTGGCCAAAGTATTGGAGCTTTTCTTTAATATCAGTCCTTCCAATAAATGTTCAGGACTGACTTCCTTTAGTATTGACTGGTTGGGTCACCTTGCAGTCCAAGGGACCTCTTCAACACCACTGTTCAAAAGGATCAGTTGTTTGAACTCAGCCTTCTGTATGGTCCAAATCTCACATCCGTGTATGACTACTGGAAAAACCACAGCTTTGACTAGGTGGACTTTGTTGGCAAAGTCAATTCATTGCTTTTTAATAGGCTGTCTACAGAGAAGGCAGTGGCAACCCACTCCAGTACTCTTGCCTGGAAAATCCTATGGACGGAGGAGTCTGGAAGGCTGCAGTCCATGGGGTCGCTAAGAGTGGGACATGACTGAGCGACTTCACTTTCACTTTTCACTTTCATGCATTGGAGAAGGAGATGGCAATCCACTCCAGTGTTCTTGCCTGGAGAATCCCAGGATCGGCGGAGCCTGGTGGGCTGCCGTCTATGGGGTTGCATAGAGTCAGACACGATTGAAGCGACTTAGCAGCAGCAGGTTTGCCATAGCTTTTCTTCCAACGAGCAAGCATCTTTTAATTCCATGGCTGCAATAACCATCTGCAATGATCTTGGAGTCCAAGAAAATAAAGTCTGTCACTGTTTCCATTGTTTCCGCATCTATTTGCCATGAAACTATGGGACCAGATGCCATGATTTTTATTTTTGGAATGTTGAGTTTTAAGCCAGCATTTTAACTCTCCTCTCTTACACTTATGAAGAGGCTCTTTAGTTCTTTACTTTCTATCATAAGGGTGGTGCCGTCTGCATATCTGAGGTTATCGACAATTTTCTCTGCAATCTTGATTCCAGTTTGTGTTTCATCCAGCTGGGCATTTCATATGATGTACTCTACAGATAACTTAAAAAAGCAGGGTGACAATATACAAGAGATGGCAATCCACTCCAGTGTTCTTGCCTGGAGAATCCCAGGATCGGCGGAGCCTGGTGGGCTGCCGACTATGGGGTTGCATAGAGTCAGACACGACTGAAGCGACTTAGCAGCAGCAGGTTTGCCATAGCTTTTCTTCCAAGGAGTAAGCATCTTTTAATTCCATGGCTGCAATAACCATCTGCAGTGATCTTGGAGTCCAAGAAAATAAAGTCTGTCACTGTTTCCATTGTTTCCACATCTATTTGCCATGAAACTATGGGACCAGATGCCATGATTTTCATTTTTGGAATGTTGAGTTTTAAGTCAGCATTTTAACTCTCCTCTCTTACACTTATGAAGAGGCTCTTTAGTTCTTCTTTACTTTCTACCATAAGGGTGGTGCCGTCTGCATATCTGAGGTTAAGGACAATTTTCCCTGCAATCTTGATTCCAGTTTGTGCTTCATCCAGCTGGGCATTTCATATGATGTACTCTACAGATAACTTAAAAAAGCAGGGTGACAATATACAGCCTTGACGTACTTCTTTACCAATTTGGAATCAATCCATTGTTCCATGTCCAGTTCTAACTTTTGTTTCTTGACGTGCATACCAGTTTTGTAGGAAGCAGGTAAGGTGGTCTGGTATTCCCACATCTTTAAGTATTTTCCATAGTTTGTGTGATCCACAGTAAAACACTTTGTGAGTCAGTGAAACAGAAGTAGATGTTTTTCTGGAAATCTCTTCCTTATTTCTAATAGAAACATCCAACGGATGCTGACAATTTGATCTCTGGTTATTCTGCCTTTTCTAAATTTAGCTTGAACATCTGGGAGTTCTTGGCTCACTACTGTTGAAACCTAGCTTGGAGAATTTTGAGGATTACTTTGCTAGAATGTGAGATGAGTGAAATTGTGCAGTAGTTTGAACATTCTGTGGCATTGCCTTTCTTTGGGACTGGAATACAAACTGATCTTTTCCAGTCCTGTGGCCACTGCTGATTTTTCCAAATTTGCTGGCATATTGAGTGTAGCACTTTCAAAGCATCATCTTTTAGGATTTGAAATAGCACAGCTGGAATTCCATCGCCTCTGCTAGTTTTGTTCATAGCGATGCTTCCTAGGGTCCACTTGACTTCACACTCTAAGGATGTCTGGCTCTAGGTAAGTGATCACACCATCGTGGTTATCTGGGTCATGAAGAACTTTTTTGTATAGTTCTTTTATCCAATCAATGATATAAGACTGTTTCGTGCTAGAAAGTCCAGGAAAGGGGTTTTCAACACATATATGTTGTCTATAATTACCCATGTATGATTAAGAAAAGAATTGAAAAGTATTGTCTAGACGTAAAAGATTACTGAAAGATAGTAATCTGAATAAAGTAATCAATCATTTTCTCACTTTATTTACTTATGAAAAGACAAAGTTTCTTGTACAGGACTTAGAACTTTCCAGGATATTTAGTAAATAAATGACCAGTTCATTCTCTTTTTACAGAACATTTGTGTTAAACTTTGTTTTTGGTTTAAAAGCATATATTAAATATGTTATATATATTTCAAGTTTTATTTTGCTTATTTCAAGTAGAAAATATTTTTGAACTCTTGTTCAGTAAAAATTACCTAGTATATGATCTGATCTGATTTTTATTTTTATTTTTTTGCTTTTGATTAGTGTGAAGCATTTCATAATCTTGGAGCATTCAAAAAAGTTAGATTTACTTTGATATGAAATTTGATACTTCAAAGGGGAATATTATATGTTACATTATAACTTACCTTTTCTTTACATATTCTTCATAAAAGTATCTCATAGCATTTTAAATTTTCTTTAGAAATTAATATTTAAAATATGTTTTAGAAACACTGACAAATTATTTTTTAATGTTAACTTCACAGCTAAAGCATATCAGAAGTCTAGAGAAAGCTTTGCTATAAAATGTTATATCAATCAAAGAAATAAATATTACTCAGGGTTAATAAAATGAACTTGGTGTCCTAGTATTAGCATATTTAAACATATGTTGATATAATCAAAAGTTTTATATATTATTTTAGGTAGTCTATAATATTAGAGTTTAAATGTTTTAGATGTTTTTCCTAGGTTTCTTTAGCTTTTATTTTTTTCCAGGTTTAGTAAGATACAGTTAACACATAACATCATGTAGGTTTAAGATGCACAAAATAATGACTTGATATATGTTTACATTGCAAATTACCAATTAAATGTAGTTAACACATCCAATCACTTCATATAATTACTTTTTTTTTTGTATGTGTGTGTTGAGAACTTTAAATTCTCTCTTCGCTTAGTAAGTTTGACATATGTAATACAGTATTATAAACTGCAGTCATCTTGCTGTCCATTACATCTTCACAAATCACTTACCTTGTAACTGGTAGGTTTCTACCTTCTTACACATTGACCTATTTCCCTCAAGTCCCCATTGTCTACTTCTGGCAACAACCAATCTGCTCTCTGTTTCAATTAGTTGTTTTTATTCTTTTTTAATTTTAGATAATTCATAAAAGTGAGATCATACAATATTTGTCTTTCTCTGACATTTAATGTAATGCCCTCAAGATTCACGCATGTTTTTTTGCAACTGGCTTTTTTCCATGACTGAATAATATTCTGTTACATGTATATCTTACAATTTATTATCCATAAACATTGATGAACACATGGATGCTTCCATGTCTTGGCTAAGGAAAATAATGCTACAGTAGACTTGGAAATGCAGATATCTTTTTGGGATCAAAATTTAATTTCCTTCAGATGTGTATCTGGAAGTATATTGCTGGATCATATGTTAGGTCTAGTTGTTTGTTTTTTTTTTAAGAACTGCATATTTTTTTCATAGATGCCATACCAATTTACTTTATACCAACAGTGCAGAAGAATTTCCTACTTCCTTTTCTTCACATTCTCTCCAGAACTTTCAGGTGTGGGGAGATTTATCAATATGGTTTTGGTTTACATTTCCTTGATGATTAGTGATGTTGACCAATTTTTCATGTACTTATTACCTACTTGAAAACTTTAAAATAATGTCTATTTAGATACTGTGCTTATTTTTAATCAGTTTATTTATTTGCTGCTGACTTGTATGTACTGTGCTGTTTGCTAAGTCACTTCAGTCGTTTCCAACTCTTTGTGACCCTGTGGATTGTAGCTCGCCAAGCTCCTCTATCCAAGGGAATCTCCAGGCAAGAATACTGGAGTGGGTTGCTATGCCCTTCTCCAGGGTATCTTCTTGACCAAAGGATCGAACTCAGGTCTACCTCATTGCAAGCAGATTCTTTACCAATTGAGCCACCAGGGAAGTGGGAGTTTCATATAGTTTGGATATTAACCCCTTATAGATACACGGTTGGCAAATATTTTCTCCTAGTCTATATGTTGTCTTTTTATTGTTGATATTTCTTGTACTGTGCAGAAGCTTTTAAGTTTGACAAAGCCCTGCTTAATTTATTTTTGCTTTTGTTGCTTGGTGTCATGGCCATAATATCATTGTCACTTGCCTTCTTGGTATCTACATGATTCCCTGTTGTCAAGCCCTCTAGTTTCCCCCAGTAATATCCAAGAGGCAAGACCTGAGTGGAATTTGGAACATATCTGGTAATACTGGGAATTCTGGATGTTCATCTTTGGGTTCCTTTTACCCACTGGAGAAACCTTAGGACAAAGGAAGCCCCCTTGGTGCAACATTGTGCCTCCTAAAGGAGGGGTGATGCAGTCAGAACCACTTCTCTTTCCCTTCTAACATGGTCTTTCTGGACTGCTGTGGTCCATGAGAGTGCTTGAGACCATTCCACCAGGTTCTAGGATTTTGCACAATGGCCTCTTGTCTGTGGATAGTTGCTAGTTGGTCTTCTTATGAGGGGGACTGAAGTTAGGGACTTGTATCACCATCTTGACAGACTTTTTCAATGCAAAAGCAGTCCACCTCTCTTCAAGAATATATAGTATATATAACTTGTACTCTTTTGTTTAAATATTTACACTTATTGTAAAAACACTGGCTTTTAGTATTCATTTGGGTTCAAGTCATCAGCATTCTAACAGGAGTGAGGTGATTTCTCATTGTGGTTTTGATTTATGTTTGCCTGATATTAAGTGATTTGGGGCATCTTCAATCTTATATTTAATGAAACACATGTTTAATGAAGTGTCTTCTATATATTTTTTTAATATTTAATTTCTATAAATTTAAACTAGTTTACCTTCACCTTCTTTTTTTTTTACTGACTTCATAGAAGACCTTAGGGAGATACTATGAAACTTCTTGGTCTTGATTTTTTGTTATTAATATAGCATATTGATTAGTCTTCAGCTGTAGTATAGTTGTTCTGTGATCTTGATTCAATTTTGTTATTTACATAATATAAATTGAATCAATTAAATCCAATTTGTAAAATATATATTTGTTTGAATATTCACATGTATAATTAAAATCCTTTTCTTCTGTAAATAAGAGTAGCTTGAAATTCATATTTTTAAATTTTCCCATAAAGAAAATTTCTCTGAGCTTTAAGTAATTCAGTTTAATTTGTATTTTTTTCCATGTGAAAATTTCCCCTCTGTATCCCTGTGATTTTTTTTCTTATATTTTTGTAGTTTTTCTTGCTTCTTAAGCTAATTATTCATAGTGTATTTTCATTCTTATTCAGTGAAGAATTCAGTCCATTAGTTTCTCTTTGGGTATTTATTTAGCAATATGTAGTGTATAATTCTGATTGCTTTTGTAGTCAGGCAGTATACTATTTTTCCATCCTTCCCCACCCCCCCACAGTACGACTCTTCTCTCATTAGGATGAAGAAGACTACAGTGACTTAATTTTAGTTAGCTTCTCTTTCTATTTTACTTCTGTTGCCCAATGAGGGCCATAGTATCCCTTCAGAATATTATGGAAACTATTATGCCAAGAATGAGAGCCATTTACTACAAACAAATTGCCCATTTCAGAAATCTTCTACATGATTGCAGTGATGGTATGTAGACAAGGAGAGAGTCATGAAGGTGAATAGTTCCACTATCAATCTAATTTTGCTAAAGTAATTCCATGTGGTTTAATTAATCTTGTTAGAAATTGTATTCTTAATGCCTTGCCTACTAAAGAATGTCCTGGTTGCTTTCAGGCTTTGGCGGGTATGAATGAAGCTTCTATAAATATCAGATTTTCATGTGGACATGTTTTCAACTCCTTTGAGTAAATACCAAGGAATGAAATTTCTGGATTGTATGATAAAAGTGAAAGAGTTCGTTGCTCAGTTGTTTCCAATTCTTTGTGACACCATGGACTGTAGCCCATCAGGCTTCACTGTCCATGGAATTCTCCAAGCAAGAATACTTGAGTGGACTGCTATTTCCTTCTCCAGGGGATCTTCCCAATTCAGGGATCGAACCTGGGTCTCCCACATTACAGGCAGATGCTTTACCAACTGAGGCATCAGGGAAGCTCCTTGTATGATAGAAATATGTTTAATTTTTTAAGAGACCACAAAACTGTCTTCCGAAGTGGGTACCCCAATTTACATTCCTGTCAGCAATGCATGAAAGTTTCTATTGTCACATGTTCTCACCAGCATTCATTATTACTGTTCTAGATTTTGGCCACTCCAATAGCTATATAATGGTATCTCATTTTTGTTTTTATTTTCATTTCTCTGGTGACAACTGATATGAAGCAACTTTTCACATGTTATTTGCCAATCTGTATATATATTCTTTGGTGAGGCATCTGTTAAAAAAATTTGACCCATTTTTTAATGGAGCTATTTATCTTTTTTTTATTGTTTTAAAAGTTCTTTGTTTTGGATAATGGTTTTTTATCAGATTGGCTTTTACAAATATATTCTCCAAGTCTTTGTCTTGCCCTCTCATTCTGATATTGTCTTTCACAGAGCAGAAATTTTAATTTTAATAGAGTTCAGTTTATCAGTTATTCCTTTTATGGATTGTGCCTTTAGTGTTGCATATAAAGGTACCACTATTCCAAAGTTTATCTAAGTTTTCTCTTATATCAGCTTCCAGTAGTTTCATAACTTTGCATTTCACATTTACCATTTTGAATTATTTTTGTGAAGAGTAAACATGTGAGTAGAGGCTTATTTATTTTTTTNCATCTAGATGTGTATAAGAGACAGCCTTTAGTGTTGCATATAAAGGTACCACTATTCCAAAGTTTATCTAAGTTTTCTCTTATATCAGCTTCCAGTAGTTTCATAACTTTGCATTTCACATTTACCATTTTGAATTATTTTTGTGAAGAGTAAACATGTGAGTAGAGGCTTATTTATTTTTTTCATGTGGATGTCCTGTTGTCCCAGTACAATTTGTTGAAAAGACTACCTTTGCTTTATTTTATTGTCTTTGCTCCTTTGTCAAAAGTCCCTTGACAATATTTGTGGAGGCCTATTTCTAGGCTTTCTATTTTTTCCCATTGGTCTGTTTGTCAGTTATTTTGCCAACACTACACTGTCTTGATTACTGTAAGTTAAAGTAAGTGTCAAAGTTGGTATTTCCAGTCCTCCATTTTTGTTTTTCTCCTTCAGTATTTTGTTAGTTATTCTGTAAAGTATATATTTTCAGTTAAAGTTTCATTTCAGTTCAATAATTAAAATCACATTCTTGTTCAATGCATTTGCTTTGTCTTAATATGATATCATCAGAATTTATTTCCTGTTGATTTAAAGGGCTTTTTTGTTTGTGATCTAAACAATGAAACATTTATATTCATAAGAATAAGTTTATATTTATTGAAAAATCATATTGAAAAATCACTTGTTTAATTGCACTTTGTTTTATTGTGCTTTGCAAATACTACATTTTTTATAAATTGAAAGTTTCTAGCAACCCCTTATCAAGTATGTCTATTGGCATCAATTTTCCAATATTAATTGCTGAATCTCTCCTTGTTTCTGTGTCACAATTTAGTAATTCTCTATTATTATNAATTTTATATTTATTGAAAAATCATATTGAAAAATCACTTATTTAATCGTACTTTGTTTTATTGTGCTTTGCAAATACTACATTTTTTTATAAATTGAAAGTTTCTAGCAACCCCTTATCAAGTATGTCTACTGGCATCAATTTTCCAATATTAATTGCTGAATCTCTCCTTGTTTCTGTGTCACAATTTAGTAATTCTCTATTATTATTGCATTTGCTATGGTGATCTGTGACCAATGACTTTTGATATTAATATTGTAATTGTTTTGGGATCCTACAGACGCACCCTTATGAGATGGCAAACAGCTAGTGAATGTTGTTTCTGTTCTAACTGTTCCACCAGCTTACCATTACTCCATTTTTCACCTTCTTCTCAGGCTCCCTACTCCCTGAGGCATAACAAAACTGAAATCAAGCCAAATAATAACCTTACAACGGACTCTTGAGTCTTCAAGTGAAAGCAAGAAGCCCATGATTCTCACTTTAAATCAAAAATTAGAAATTATTATTCTTAGTAAGGAAAACATGCTGTAAGTCAAAACAGGCAGAAAGCTAGGCCTCTTACTCCAGTTAGTCGAGTTGTGAATACAAAGGTAAAGATCTTGAAGAAAATTAAAAGTATTAGTTCAGTGAACATTACAAAGATTGATAAAAAGTGAATGATAGAATGTGAAACAGGCTTACTGATGCTATGAAGACAGTTTTAGTGGTCTGGATATAAGATCACGCCAGACACAATATTTGTTTAGGCTAAAACCTAATCCACAACAAGGCTCTACCACCATTAATTCTAAGAAAACTGAGGCAAGGGAGCTGTAAAGAAAATGTTTGAAGCTACAAGAGTGTAGCTCATGAGGTTTATAAAGTTTCAGGAAAGAAGCCGTCTTCATAGCAGAAAAATGAAAAGTGAAACGGCAAGTACTAATGTAGAAGCTGCAGCAAGTTATTCAAAAGGGATAATTAATGAAGATAGCTGCACTAAACAACAGATTTTTAATGTCAACAGAACAGTCTTATTTTCAAAGAAGATAACCATTAGGATTCTCATAGCCAGAAAGAAAAAGTCAGTGCCTTTCTTTAAAATCACAAAGAGTAGTCTTATTAGGGGAAAATCCAACTGGTAAATTTAAGTGAAGGACAGGGAAGCCTGGTGTCCTGCAGTCCATGGGTCACAAAGAGTCAGACATGGCTGAACGACTGAACAATTACAACTTTAAATTGAAGTCAATGCTCCTTTGCGTTAAGTTGTTCGGTTGTGTCTGGCATTTTGTGTCCCCATGGACTGTAGCCCACCAGTCTCCTTCTGTCCATGGAATTTCCCAGGAAAAAATACTAGAGCAGTTTGCTATGCCCTCCTCCAGGGAATCTTCCCAAACCAGGGATCAAACCCTTGTGTCTTGTGTCTCCTGCATTGCAAGAAGATTATTATTATTATTATTGGATTGGTAATGAAATAAGTCCAAATTTTAAACAAAAAACACAAAAGATTATGTTCAAACATTAAAATTCAATTTTTAAAAATTTGGAATTATATACACTAGTGGTGATTTGATTTGAGTGATGAATTCTTTTTAACCTTCTTTGTGCTTCTCTGTATCTTTTTTTTTTATATTTTATTTTATTTTTACTGTTTACTTTATTTTGCTTTACAATAATGTATTGGTTTTGCCATACATTAACATGAATCAGCGACGGGTGTACATGAGTTCCCAATTCTGAACCTCACTCCCACCTCCCACCCCATATCATCTCTCTGGTTCATCCCCGTGTACCAGCCCCAAGCAAACTGTATCCTGTATAGAACATAGACTGGCAATTTGTCGAAGATTCTTTACCACTGTGCCACTTGGGAGGCTCCAATGCTCCTTTCAGTTCAGTTCATTTCAGTTCAGTCACTCAGTCGTGTCCGGCTCTTTGTGACCCCATGAATCGCAGCATGCTCCTGGAGTTCACTCAGACTCACGTCCATCGAGTCTGTGATGCCATCCAGCCATCTCATCCTCTGCCGTCCCCTTCTCCTCTTGCCCCCAATCCCTCCCAGCATCAGAATCTTTTCCAATGAGTCAAGTCTTCACATGAGGTGGCCAAAGTACTGGAGTTTCAGCTTTAGCATCATTCCTTCCAAAGAAATCCCAGGGCTGATCTCCTTCAGAATGGACTGGTTGGAGCTCCTTGCAGTCCAAGGGACTCTCAAGAGTCTTCTTCAACACCACAGTTCAAAAGCATCAATTCTTCAGTGCTCAGCCTTCTTCACAGTCCACCTCTCACATCCATACATGACCACAGGAAAAACCATAGCCTTGACTAGGTGGACCTTAGTTGGCAAAGTAATGTCTCTGCTTTTCATATGCTATCTAGGCTTGTCATAACTTTTCTTCCAAGGAGTAAATGTCTTTTAATTTCATGGCTGCAATCACCATCTGTAGTGATTTTGGAGCCCCCCAAAATAAAG